>CM022764.1:22206107-22208607 GCA_012411365.1 Ameiurus melas | reverse complement strand
AAAAAAAAATAGCTCATACCAGAGCACTATTGAATCCTCCATTCTGATTGGTCAGAAGGTGTTGATTCATTTTGCAATGCTTTTATTAATGCACTCGTTCCCAACTGTAGACACGTACTTGTGTATACTTCTCAATACTGAGAAGTATTTTTCATATAGTTTATATATACAGTGGTGTGAAAAAGTGTTTGCCCCCTTCCTCATTTCCTGTTCCTTTGCATGTTTGTCACACTTAAGTGTTTCGGAACATCAAACCAATTTAAACAATAGTCAAGGACAACACAAGTAAACACAAAATGCAATTTGTAAATGAAGGTGTTTATTATTAAAGGTGAAAAAAAATCCAAACCATCATGGCCCTGTGTGAAAAAGTGATTGCCCCCTAAACCTAATAACTGGTTTGGCCACCCTTAGCAGCAACAACTGCAACCAAGCGTTTGCGATAACGTGCAATGAGGCTTTTACAGCGTCCTGGAGGAATTTTGGCCCACTCATCTTTGCAGAATTGTCCTAATTCAGTTACATTAGAGGGTTTTCGAGCATGAACGGCCTTTTTAAGGTCATACCACAACATCTCAATAGGATTCAGGTCAGGACTTTGGCTAGGCCACTCCAAAGTCTTCATTTTGTTTTTCTTCAGCCATTCGGTGGTGGACTTGCAGGTGTGTTTAGGATCATTGTCCTGCTGCAGAACCCAAGTTCGTTTCAGCTTGAGTACACGAACAGATGGTCGGACATTCTCCTTCAGGATCTCTTGGTAGACAGCAGAATTCATAGTTCCTTTTATCACGGCAAGTCTTCCAGGTCCTGAAGCAGCAAAACAGCCCCAGACCATCACACTACCACCACCATATTTTACTGTTGGTATAATGTTCTTTTTATGAAATGCAGTGTTCCTTCTACGCCAGATATACTTGGACACACACCTTCCAAAGAGTTCCACTTTTGTCTCATCGGTCCACAGAATGTTGTCCCAAAAGTCTTGGGGATCATCAAGATGTGTTGTGGAGAAATTGAGACGAGCTTTGATGTTCTTTTTGCTCAGCAGTGATTTTCTCCTTGGAACTCTGCCATGCAGGCCATTTTTTGCCCAGTCTTTTCCTGATGGTGGAGGCATGAACGCGACCTTAACTGAGGCAAGTGAGGCCTGCAGTTCTTGGACGTTGTTGTGGGGTCTTTTGTGACCTCTTGGATGAGTCGTTGCTGCGCTCTTGGGGTAATTTTGGGCGACGGCCAGTCCTGGGAAGGTTCACCACTGTTCCATGTCTTCGCCATTTGTGGATAATGGCTCACACTGTGGTTCGCTGGATTCCCAAAGCTTTGGAAATGGCTTTATAACCCTTTCCAGACTGATAGATCTCAATTACTTTCTTTCTCAATTGTTCCTGAATTTCTTTGGGTCTCGGCATGATGTGTAGCTTTTAAGGATCTTCTGGTGGACCTTACTGTGTCAAGCAGCTCCTATTTAAGTGATGCCTTGATTGTGAAAAGGTGTGGCAATAATCAGGCCTGGGTGTGGCTAGAGAAATTGAACTCAGGTGTGGACAACCACAGTTATAGTATGTTTTAACAAGGGGGGGCAATCACTTTTTCACACAGGGCCATGATGGTTTGGATTTTTTTTCACCTTTAATAATAAACACCTTCATTTACAAATTGCATTTTGTGTTTACTTGTGTTGTCCTTGACTATTGTTTAAATTGGTTTGATGTTCCGAAACACTTAAGTGTGACAAACATGCAAAGGAACATGAAATGAGGAAGGGGGCAAACACTTTTTCACACCACTGTATATATATATGTATATACATAAATATGTGCACAATAAAGATACCAATATACAGCTGTAGGATCAACAGGTTTAATCTGTCATAGTGACCCAACAACCTTCACGCATACATGAAGTCAGAGCGAGGAAAAACCTTGGAATCACATCACTGAATGAACTGAGACGTGAACTTCAAAACCTGACAGCTCACGTTTCAACAACAAGAATAGAACATTCACCTAATGTGAGTTATGGAGGGACAGTTGCCAGATCTTCTGTGATTCATCCCTCTGTTTGACAGTTGGAGAGGGAAAAGAGCAGGACCCCAACACCCCCCCCCACACACACACACACAGTTGTCCCACATACGCACATTTCAAAAAGCGTAGCATTTCCATACACTCTCTCTGTCCCACTTTCTGAAGAAGAAATGTCACGCTTACTGCTTTCTACCATTCTACTCAAGTGCTAAAGAGACCTTCTGCTCTGTTGCTCTCTCTCTCCCTCTCTCTCTCTCTCTCTCTCTCTCTTAACAAATAACATCACAAGGGCACATGCATGACCCTCACACACACAGGATGCACATGTGTATATACACTGAGCAAATAAACACGTTCAGAACTACTGAACATACCTTTAAATACACCTTGTGGAAGTATGTATCCTCACACACATTCACACACGGTCAGTCTATGGTTTAGTCAATATATCACATACACATACATAAATACAC
>CM022764.1:22158607-22203607 GCA_012411365.1 Ameiurus melas | reverse complement strand
TTTCAGAATTTGCACCAAGGTCACAGTCCTGGCTGCTCACGCATCATGACGAATATATATAAAAAGAAAATTAAAGTATTGCTTTGCTTTGAATTGCTTTGAATCACAATCTGAATATCAGCCTTTCATAGCCACTCTCTACATCTCCAAAATGCAACACTCATACACACACACACACACACACACACACTTCTCTTGCTTTTCTCAGTTATCCGAAGACATTACGTGCAACATGACGAGATGCAATGTCCGCTTTTGAAGTTCGTTATTGATACGGCTTCTTTGCTGTGTTCATGTTTGCTGCAACATTCTGCGGGGAAAGAATAAGGTGCCTCACTGCCTGAATGACAACAGGAAAGACAGCAGATGTTATCTCAGGTAGAGCGAGAAAAATAATAAAGTACAGCGAGAGAAGGAGTGATGTGGAGAGTGAAGGAAGGAAAGAGAGAGAGAGAGAGAGAGAGAGAAAGAGAGAGAGAGAAGAATGAACAGTGACTCAGTGTGATGACTCACTGCTGAATCTCAGGAGGAACAAGACGATTCAGTTCTCACATATATAGTGCTTGTTATCACATATACACTCAAAACAGAGGCTTCGTGTGGCCATGCATTCATCCGTCCATCGTGCAAGGCCATAACCATAGTGCAGGGGAGTTAATGAGTAACAGGTTCCATAGCTTCCCAGTCCTGAGTGATCTCACGAGACGATGTTTAGTAACTGTACATTATAAGCGTTGTAGTCCATCCATTCATCCATCCAGCTTCTACCTCTCACTCCTTTTTCAGGGTCGTGGGGGAGCCTGAAGCCTATAACAGGGAGCATCAAGGGGCACAAGGCGGGGTACACCCTGGACAGGGTGCCAGTCCATCGCAGGGCAAGCATTGTGGTGAATTATTATTATTATTATTATTATTATTATTATTATTATTACATTTGTAAACATCCATCCATTTTCCATATCGCTTATCCTACACAGGGTCGTGGTGTCGAGCATGGAGCCTATAACAGAGAACTCGGCAAACAAGGTAATGGAAATGCAATTCAGCCTACAATGCATATCACTGGACTGGGGGAGGAAACCAGAGAACCCCAAGGAAACCCCCAAAGAAGAGAAGGAGAACCCACAAACTCTGCACACACAGGGCGGAGGCGGGATTCAAACCCCAAACCCTGGAGCTGCGAGGCAAATGTTCTAACCACTATTTACCTTTATAGTGGATTGTGGTTAAACAATGAGGACAGACTGATGTGAGAAATTGTCAAGGAAGTGTCATGATCACATAATAATTTAATGTATGTGTCTAGAAACCAGTATCATGAGCGTTATCAAGTTCCAAGTGAAGATACCCCATTAGCATAAGCACAAGCTATGGTAGTTGGCAGTCCATGCTAACGTGAGATACAGTATTAGCGTGGGTGTTCGTTTCTGTTAATAGACATTTCCTTAGCGTTGTACTTGTGTGTGTTTGACAAAGCAGACAATTTGAACACTTTCTACAGCTTGCTAGAAGACGCATTGCTAGTATTCTTACATATCATATGAACGTGTGATGCGATACAGTATATTTTGTAAAAATTTGTCAATCATCTTCGGGAGCTCTTGCAGACACTTGTAGACTGAAATACATTGCTGTTGCGAGTGATGTAAAAGAACAGGAAGTTTTCTGGCAAGAAATCCAGCAAGTGTACTAGCAGCACTAGCAAGTGCATGTGCAAGTCAGCCATTAAACCACAGTGCTGTTGGTCGTTCTAATGCATTATTGTTTCTATAGCAACAGTTCATTCACATGGACTTGTGTGGCAGATAGAATTTAAGCCTAATAATAAACAGATGTTTTTTTTTTTTTTTAAAACCTTTGTTGTTTAAATAAAAGAACAATCTTTGATATGGTGACATTTTATGTAAGGTGGCATTTGTTTAGCAATTATGGAAATAGTCTCCAGTGTAAGAGCTTTGTAACAGTCAGGAACAGGAAGGATGTTTTGTTTTGCCTTTTTCTCAGCACCATGATGAGCTGTGTGTTTTAGCTGCTATAATGTAAGTTATAACAGGAGCTAACTCATTTCGTGGACATTCCACAACATTAAAATGAGAATGTTTAATACATAAACACGCTTCAGCCTCTAACTGTACACCTAGAAAGCGACAAACAAGGAATGTGTGCCTAATAAAGTGGCCTTTATATATACGTATGTATATGTAGAGTTTATGACTACCCATGATACCACTTCTGACTCCACTTCAAAATCGTAACTGGTAATGAACTCTCTCTATCTCTCTCTCTCTCTCTCTCTCTCTCTCTCTCTTCTCTATATATATATATATATATATATATATATATATATATATATATATATATATATATATATATATATATAAAAACATACACACACAGTATCTCACAAAAGTGAGAAAGTGAGTGCACCCCTCACATTTTTGTAAATATTTAATTATAACTTTACTGTGACAACACTGAAGAAATGGTTTCTTTAGTGGATGCTCCTTGCTGACTGGCTGGATTAGGGGATTATTCATCCCAGTTGGTTTATCTAGTGGATTCTCCATGGTGACTGGCTGGATTAAGGGATTATGAAGGCCAGTTGGGTAATTTAGTGAATGCTGCATGTTGATTGGCCAGACTAGGGGATTATGAAGTCCACTTGGCTGCTTTAGTATAAAGTTACTATAAAATTATAAACTCTCTTACATCAAAAAATAGACCTTAAGCAAATTGCCATAGATGCTGTTTCTGCACTTATGTGCGTAGTAAAAAGATATTTCTAATACATGTATGGAGTTATTGTTTATGGAGAAATATGATTTTCACCTTAAACATGCTGTGTTTTATTGCTGCTGTTCCTAACAGCCATTTGGTTATGATGTGCCAATTATTTTATTCTGATAGAAGCAGCATTATTATACCCAAATTTTTCCTCTCTCACATAATGGGATTGGGTTCAAGGATCTGCTGCACATGACAGCTGATTAATTCAATTTCCAGCTGGCGGGTGATAGGACCTCTGTTAAAGGAGGACACACAGATGAGCTGGCACACAGCATGGACAATAATCTCTATCTCTCTTCTTCTTCTTCTCCACCTGGTTGTGATAATGTTCAGATTTTACATCAGGATGCCATTTGATATTCACATTCCTTAATCTCCAGGTTCCTCATAGAATGTGGAATACTTCATCTAAAAAAAAACATTCTGGCAAAAGGAAAAGCTTTAATGGTCCTAAACTGTGTCGTTTTTCTGGGACTAATCCATGGGATCGTTGTAAATTAAGCCATGCGATGCTTTTTATTGTTGCCAAACTTGTAATATTACAGTCAATACATACAGCATGTAAATATATATACAGATTTCTGCTAATGTACAAAACATTCATTACAGCCATAATGGTACTTGTGTTTAAGTTAGAGAAATCATCAATGTTTTTAAGGTTCTTCCTACCATCCTACCGACTGAGGTACCCGCAGACCCCTGAGGTGTATTTTTTTTGTCATATCTCACATATTCCAATTTTTCATGACTTTGCCAATCAATTTGTTCCTAATGACTTCATATCATTGTTTTCAGTTTCTGTTTTAATTAGTGCTTTTTAAAAATACCAGTGTATTGGGGTCCTGGGGCACCCTGGTTAAAGGCACTCAATTCAGCCTATGCGGTTTTAATAAATGGAACTATTTATTGAGTTCATGTTTCCCAAAGGAGAAGGAGACAGACACAGATACAACAGACACAGATTGCCAGTGTGGCCTGAGCATAGCATGAGCCAAATCGTGTGCCTGTAGAGTGTGGTGTTCAGAGTTCAATGTAAACACCATTCATTTTATATTATGCGCAAATGGAAAAACTCTAAATTTGAATTACATTTATTATTTTTATTTTGACAGGGGGTCATACTCAGACCAAGGTCTCTATCTACATAAAATATCATTTAAAAAAAATAATGACTTGAATGACTGTGCGTTTATTTCATTTATTTTATATTGGGGTCAAAATGACCCTGGTTGGTTTCACCATATAAATATAACACAAATAATGTTTACTTGATATGATGGAACACTAAATGATACCAGAATCAAAGGATGGTAAAGCTTTTTCAGTACTAGTGTGGATTGTACTTGGTATAAAAGCTGCAATTTGTAGTATCTATTTTCATTTTACACAATATCCAAATTAACTGTAACTTTCCTAAAATAATAATAATCTTGGGAGATTTTTTTTCCAGATAACATTAATTACATATGTAATAATGTTTTAAGAAGAAATAACATTTTCTTCTTAAAACATCTGTGATGTTTGTTTATTACAGTAGTTTATTCTTGGGGTCCCCAGAGACCCCAGTCGCTAGTCCTTGAATGTTAAATCTGTTGGTAGGATGAGGGTTACGGTAATAGGGAGCCTCCTTGTGATTAAAATCGTTACTGCAAATGTGTGTTTTGTTCCTGCGTGAGCTGTACGTGATTAACTACTTACAGTACACACTCACACTCACTATCTCAAGCACTAGATCACAAACCGGGCATCCTGGAACCATGAAGCAGCAACTCTACCCTCTGACCCTCTCACCTCTTTATACCTTACAACATAACTAAAATCCATTCTAACTGTTCTATCCAGTGCAACAAACATTAGGAACAGAAGAGAGGACAGCATACATAATGGAACTACCCCAGATCCCTATGTAAATCTAACCTCTTCCGAATAATGCTTTTCTGAAATTTTTTACCAATAATCTTCATATCAGGTCTATAGATAGCTAAACACATGGCCACTACTGGTAGTATAAATGAACGGCTGTCTATTAACACAAAGTATCAACCATTTGACCGCAATACCATGTTTATTACCATTGTTTATAGTGAAACCAGTTTGTAGCTCCAGAATCTTCTGGTCATAAATATGGCGGCTACGAGGAAAAGGTCACATGCTTGAAACGGATCAATTATCTTGTATTTTTGTGTTGCTTACTCAAAGAGACATTCTCAAAAAGACTTTGGATTTTCTAAAACAAGGGTCTTCGATCCTATCCGCAGAAAGACTGGTGTAGCTCCAGGCTTTCATTATAACCAAGCAGGAGTCATTCCTTATTCCACTTGTTTTAATCATCATGGTCTCCTATAAATGAATTAGGCGTGCCTGCTTTTTGGCTGGAATGAAAGCCTGCAGCCACAACGGCCCTTTTCAGATAAGATTAAAGACACTAGAATATCCAATCCCTTTTTTTTTTAATGTAAGATTTTAAAGTAGCGACGCTAGATACAGACAAACTTACAAGAAACTAACAATCTAGCATCTTTACTCAAGCTGTTATCTAGATGAAATAACTCATTGTTTAAATGACTTTATCAACGCATATGTATACATATTTTCTCAGTACAATCCATCCATCCATCCATCTATCCATCTGTCTTCCTGAATGTTGGTTGGAAGCATGTTGGAATGACTCATGAAGTCTAGCAACTCATAACAGGCCCAAGCTGTTTAAGACAACTTCCTTTGATTAGCTATGTTAATTAGAAGACACAATCAGCAACTTTTAATGCAGTTAATATCGTTCAGCTTGGAGTGCAACTAGATTAGGCTTTAACAGCTAGCACTTAACTTGATTAGCGTTTTTGAAAGAAGCATGCCCAGTGCTGTGTGTTACGTATCCATTTCGGATGTATCATGCATAGCAATATCCATAATCCTCTGTGAATATATGCTTAATGAATGTAGGCTTAATGTAAAGTACTTTTGGTTCCAAGGCGGAATTTGCATATTGAGGCTAGTGGTTTCGGCAATGCGTCATGTCGCCTATCTACAGTATGTCTCTAATATCGCTATGAATGGGTTTTAATAAGGTGAACAGGATGCTCTAGTAAACAAATCCCTTGAGACAAAAATTCTTACAACCAAACCTATGCCTGGGCCAAACTAGAGGATAATTGTCCCTCCTGACAAACACTAAAGGTATCTATGTTTGCCAGCACCACGTCGGTTGTGCCTTCATCAGTAGATAGTGGACATCCACTTCTCGGGCTGGTTATTTCATATTGTACAGTGTAAGACAGATGAGTCAGAGCATCAGCTTAAATCTACTGATGTGTATTTGCTTTCATATGACCATGTACAGTTCATAAAAATAAAAATAAAAAGTCACATGATCATGCCGGATGAGGAAAAGCATTTTACAACCAGCAGCAACAAGAGTAATGGCAACGGAGCACTTTTCCCAACGAACACCGGTCGGACTGTTACGTTACAATCATGAGGATAAGTTTTGATGGTAAATGCAGTTCAAATATCTGAAGCATGAATCTAAACTCACAATGGAACCACGAAAAATAAAAAGGCACAAACAATATATTATAGATGAAATAACTTAACGAGTTTCATCATCTACATAGACTGGTGATTACAAACATGCCAAATCAAAAGCCTTTTTTTTTTACTTAGACTTGCAATATTAAAATGCAAAAAGGAAAATAATAAAATAAGAAAACAGGTTAAGGAACGTCTAAAAAAAAAAGAAAAGCACAGATATAAAACACAGTGATAAAAGGTGTCGTGAAAGCACATTAGTGACTCATTTCCATATTCATCACCGCATAATGCCACTGCAGATGTGTAATTCTCTATCAGCGTTTTATCAGCTCCATCATTACAGGCTCCTGGGAAACGTACATGGTATCTGCTGACACGGATACATGAAGAGTTCCTGTCTCTGAGAGCCTTATTTCGTGCATTACAGAAACACCAGAGTTCACATTCATGTCCATTCAGTCAATTCAACTGAGTGTTCTGGGCAAATGTTCTGAGCAGATGCCAAGTAAATGCAATAGGAACAATTGGTAACTTTTTCTTTTTTTTTACATGACAGTCGTGGCCTTCTATTTCCCAACAGTTTTTTCTTTTTTACTCTTTGTTAGAAAATACTCAATCATACTGTATTGCATCATTTCACATCAAAACACCTCTTAATTATATTGCATTGAACTATTGTGTATGTGTGTGTGATTGTGCCCTGCGATGGACTGGCATCCTGTCCAGGGTGTACCCCGCCTTGTGCCCGATGAGTCTTGGGATAGGCTCCAGGTTCCCCGTGACCCTGAAGAAGGAATAAGCGGTTGAGGATGGGATGAGATGAGATGAGATGAAATATTATTTAAAAAATAAATAAATAATAATAATTATAAATAATAATAATAATAATAATAATAATAATAATAATAATAATAATAATAATAATAATAATATTGTTTTGAATCCAATCTCAATCTGTAGCATACAAAAAAATGAAACAAAAAAAGGCAAAAACATTTGGTACAAACTCACTTATAAAGAAGCCTCATGGGAGATAATGTGTCAATACACATTTAGGTGATTTTTGTGATATTTGGTATCTGTGGGAAAGGAAAGAAGATGCCAGTGTCAACACTGTAGACAATAGTATTGGACGGGAATGACAAAGTTAACTCTATAGACATTGGTAGTTGGAGAGGATGATTGAACTGATTTGGCAGCTGTCCGTTTTGGGAGATGATGGAGTTGACTCTGTAGACATTGGTATTGGGGGAGAGGATGGAGTAGATTCTGTAGACATTGGTTTTGGGGGAGATGATGGAGTTGACTCTGTAGACATTGGTATTGGGGGAGATGATGGAGTTGACTGTAGACATTGGTATTGGGGAGATGATGGAGTTGACTCTGTAGACATTGGTATTGGGGGAGATGATGGAGTTGACTCTGTAGACATTGGTATTGGGGGAGATGATGGAATTGACTCTGTAGACATTGGTATTGGGGGAGATGATGGAGTTGACTCTGTAGACATTGGTTTTGGGGGAGATTTAAAACATCTACTTAAACTGTCTGCTAGTAAACTGAAGATGAAAAGGAATTTCACCCTTCACCATGATAATAACCCCAACCATAGCATACATCCAAATCAACTAAGGAATGGCTTAACCAAAAGATAAATGTTCTTGTATGGCCTAGACCAGGGCTGGGCAATCTTATCCGTAAAGGGCCAGTGTGGGTGCAGGTTTTCATTCCAACCAAGCAGGATCCACAACTGATTCCACCTGTTTAATCAGTTGATCTTGGCTTTCAGTAGATTCAGGTGTGGCTTCTGATTGGTTGGAATGAAAACCTGCACCCACACCGGCCCTTTCCGGATAAGATTGCCCACCCCTGCCCTAGACAGATTCCAGACCTGAATCCAATTACAAATCAAGTCAGGACATGCCACGCTGAGAGACTCTTACCCAGAGAGACTGAGTGGTGTAATAAAATCAAAAGCTGCTTCAACAAAGTATTGATTTAGGGGTCTGCACACTCATTCAACTAGAGTATTGTAACTTCTTTTTTCTTTTCTTTTTTACCTTAAAAAAGCTTCTGATTGTTTTTCACTTTGTATACTTGTATGCACACTGAAGGTGAGAAAACATATCTGATATGATTAATCTTGGTTGGATTTTTTTGCTTCACAAATAAATGCCATTTTAACAGGAGTGTGTAGTACAGACTTTTTATATCCACTGTAAGTGTGTGGTGCGTGTGTGTAATTTGACCCATGTGGCCATTTGCGTAGTCGAGCAGGTCTCTGATCCTGCAGCCTCTGACAGATCTCGTTACACAGTTCCTCTTCGGTGATGATGTAACTTGCCTTCTGAGCTGTCAGCCGTTATAGACATCCTTGGCATAGCACATGGCATACACCTGATATGTCTACAACAAATCACACACCACATAGCACACAGACAAAAAAATCGCAAATCTTCCCAAAATGGCATCAGTCAAACGAAATGTCATTGCCACATACAAACTGTTCTACCCACACCCCCATTCGCTCGCTCTTCATGCCAGTTGTAATCCAATTTTTCACCTGCAGCTATCTGACTCACGTAATTCATGACAAATCCACTGCATGATTTTTTCCATAAAGAAAAGCATATGCTAAGAGAACCAAAACTTTTGTGACAATGCTATTATAATTTTGTGCATTTCAGACTGAAATCTGCTTTTACGTCTTAATTCTACAAGTCGCTTTAAGATCAGCCTCATTTTAATAAAATGATAAGAGGGAGGGGGCACTGTGACTTAGTGGTTAGTACATTTGCCTCACACCTCCAGGGTTGGGTGGGTTCAAATCCTGCCTCCAGCCTCCACATGCGTGGAGTTTGCATGTTCTCCTCCAGGTCTGATTTGCTCCCCCAGTCCATAGACATGTGTTACTGGCTGATTGGCATTTCCAGATTGTCCACTGTGTGTGTGTGTGTGTGTGTGTGTGTGTGTGTGATTGTGCCCTGTGCTGGGTTGGCACCCCGCCCAGGATGTCTCCTGCTATGTGCCCAGAGTCCCTTGGGATAGGCTCCATGCTCCTGTGTGGGATATGTGGTATGGAAAATGGATGGATGAATGGAATAAGGGTTGATTTCATTTCAGTGGTTGTACACGTTCAGGCAACCCAATGCCGATCTAAAAAAAGCCCTCCTATTTGGTGGTGCTTTACAACTATGTGTGTGTGTGTGTGTGTGTGTGTGTGTCTCTCCGCCCTGACCTTTATTCATAAAGTCAGTCTGTGGATAAGCTCTGCTTTAAGGAAATTCTCCAGGAATACTAGTCCATGTGACCTTCAAGTGAAGGCCTCTTAAATGCCTCCAGAGTCAGCAGATGGAAATTTGACAGTGAGAAAGATCAACAGAGAGAGAGAGAGAGAGAGAGAGAGAGAGATGCACTTACACTCTCTGTCCTCTGCAGCAGGTTGAGGTCTGCATCGAATGAGAGACTGGTGACCGGCCATCCCGTGCACACCTTCACCATTCCTGGGAGCAGAGCCTGGCTCCTAACGCAAAGGTCCGGGAGGAGAGAGAGACACACACACACCCACACACACAAACACACACACAAACACACACACACGGTTGTAAAGAACCACCAACTATGGAGTTCAAGTCATGTTTCTGTGATGGCCCTGTAGAATCCTCGGTAGGGTGCCAACCCATCACCGGGCACAATTGCACACACACACACACACACACACACAAACACGGACAATTTGGAATTGCCAGTCAGCCTACAACACATGTCTATGGACTGGAGGAGCAAACTGGAGTACCCGGAGGAGAACATGCAAGTCTCAGTCATGCTTCCAACACTTGATAAACTTGATAATCATTTGGCCTGACTTATTCCCCTTTCAGAGTTTTCTCTCACACACTTGCACAGTACGAATGATTATAAAAAAAAAGATAAGGGGATATTAACACTCACCTAATCGAGTCCATGAGCTCCACTGTATCAGGATCATAAAACTCTTATACCTCTGTAAGCTCTGACAGCACATGTGGGAAATGCTGCCAAATAAAAAAAACAGCACTTTTACACATAAACACAAACGCACATGACATTTCCATTTATTTCCCATCAGGGATTAATAAAGTAGAGGCATCCATCTCAAGTTAAACTAGTGAGAGCTTTATTTATTACACTCTAACATCAGTATGTGAACAGTTCCTGGCTCTGAATGTTGGAACTCCACATTTAGTGCAGATCAATAAGACACAAGCTCACCTCTCGATATAAGCTGAAGGCAATGATGGTGGGTACTGCGGTGCTCAGGATCAGTGCCTAATGGAAAAATAGGACATTTCTAATCAGCTGCATCCATCCAGTCATCCATCTGTCAATCAAACCACCTACCAAAGTCTCATCCATACATAAAATTATCCAGACAGCCACCAATAAATCCATACATTTCAATCATCTATCCATCCGACAACCAATTCATCACCTTCCACCTAAGCATGCATATCTCCAGCCATCAAAAATAATTACACACAACCATCTATCCATCCAAACCATCCATGAAACACCAACCATGTAACACCAACCATGTAACACCAAGTTTAATCAAGGTAACATTTTAAAGTAACGGGGAAAAACATGTTGTCACAGGAGGGACTCAGGGGGCCTCCAACATACATTTTGCATAGGGCCTACAAATGTCTAGAACCTGTATGATAACAAACTTAGACTTTTTCTATGTCAGAGCGTTCACTGCTAAGCCACTAATCCCTCTGTTTGATCACAGCCAAATGACTGTGTTCATTAAAAGGACAGGAAGTTACCCCACTGCACACATACAGCCCAGTAAGCTGTACAACATTCAGAGACCATACAGGTGGGTCCAAAACAGCATCAAAGTGTTCCCAAAAGACACGTGTGTTTTGTTTTCATTTCTGCCCTGTCTCCACCCCTGTATTATGATTGGTCGTTATCCCTCATATATCGTGAAAAGTCTCACCTGTTCTGTGTTTAGTCTTGATTTCGTTGTACACATGCAGTATTGTCTCAGTGTTTCACCGCCTGTGCATTACAGAGCCATTGTTTCCGTGTTTGCTTTCTCGTGTTTTGATCTCGTTTTTGGTTTCTTAATTTGTGTTCTTCTTGAGCCAGTCTGTCGTGAATTCCCCGGACTCATATAATAGGAGTCACTGCCATGGATCTCCCGGATCCTTAGGATGGATTTTTTGGGTATCCAGAGTATTTTTTGTTTGACTGCCAGCTATATTTTTCGAGCCTGGCGAACCCCAAGCCCAATGAGAAGCAGTGGCTGGGGTTCATTTTGGCTTGGTTCTTCAGCCCAGCCCACTAGTGGGTGGAACATCTAGTAATTACAGGATCCAGAGGACTTATAACTCAGTTAGTCTGACTATTTGTAAAAAATAAAAATAATAATAATTCGGGAATCCAGAGTGCACCCCCAACCTGGAAAAGCTTTTGGGGGTGAACCAACATGACGAAGGAACCTGTTCCGCCGTTCACCACCTTCTATGAGGAGGCCGACAGGGCAGCCTCCACAGCCCAGCTCCAGCCGGGGCCGACAGGACGGCCCCTCCAGCAGAACTCCAGCTGGAGGTAAATGTGGTGACCTCTTCTCCAAGGCTCCAGCCTAAGACTAACAAGGTGGTCACTCCTGCTAAGCTCCAGCTGGTTTAGTTCCAGTTAGAGGTGAGACGGCACAAGTCCAAGTTTTGTCCGTCCGTCCCCCAATTGATTTTTTTCACACGTTAACGTGGCAGATGTTAACTTTTCAGCTATTTCTTTTCCAGCTTGTGCTCGGGTTATCGTGTTAAATTTGTGTATTTGTACTGTTTTTTCTTGTTTGTTTGTTTGTTTGTTTGTTTTTCTGGAGGAAACCTCTATGAACATTGGTGCTCTAGTTCCACCTATTGGTGTGACTTTAACGCTGAGAAAACCTACATGGCACAAATCGGTGCCCTATCGAAAAGTGTCACCTGGGGTCGCTGTTTAGAAAATGTTCACACGGGAACGCGCTTGACGCTTGCAGCTCAGACGCTGCATTCCTCTCATTAGTGCTCTCTACACTAATATCTGCGCGCTCACGGTCACGTTCACGCGCTTTCCTGTGCGTACATTTGCTCAACAGCGACCCCTGGTGACAGTTCTTGATAAGGCACCGATTTGGGCACAACACCTGAATTAACAAATATTGTATTTATAGTATAATATGTATATCTACTAGTATAATAGGATACCACTGTTTAACTTCCAGGGCTGCTAGATCCTTTTTATGGAAGTTGCCTAGGACAATTTGACAACATTAATTTAAATTAATAATACGATATTGGCTCTGTGATTTGTGTGTATATGTGTGTGTGTGTGTGTGTGTGTGTGTGTGTGTGTGTGTGTGTGTGTGTGTGTGTGTGTGTGTTTGTGTAGGCTAATAAAACAAACAGCTTGTGCAGGTGAGGCTTGGAATGGAGGCGATAACTGCTAAATCATTAGATATAAGCAGGTGTTATATATAAGCAGGTGTAGAATATTATACATAAATAACAAGCTATTGATAATCTATTAATGTTTTTTTTTTGCATATATAAATAAATTAAAGAAGGTTTGTCTGATGCAATAACGATTTATTTCTTTAACATTGTTTTAAAAGATATTAACAGGAAGATATTGTAAGATTTGGCACTTTATTTTTTTCCCTTCCAAATCATCCATTTTAATTAGATTAGCAGTGCCATGTCAGTCAGCTATCACACTTACACTTTGGTCAGTACGTATGTCTTGTTTTTATGCTTTGTGTTTAGATAAAATACCTAAAAATGATAAATTTGTATTCTGTGAAATGCATAATATGTTCTCAACAGGTGTGCATATGATTCACCTTAAATAGAAAATGTTTAGTTTTATAAGATTTATACAATGCATGTACAACGTTCTGGTAAATCAGTCTAACAACCATTCCCTTTCTGTGGTCTCTTTCAAAACGATCCAATTCATAACTTGTATAGTACAGTATATAACAATATTATGAGTTTTTTACATAACTCATAAGTTTTATAAGTTGTTGCATTATTTGCCCAACAGATGGCAGTCAAAGACCACAAATGAGTCTATCAGCTAAACCAGCATGCTCAAATCTTCAAATAAGTAAATAAATAGACCCATCTTTGATGACAAGAGTCATCTAACTTGATGACAAGCTAGTCAATAACTACCATCCATCCATCCATCCATCCATCCATCTTACTCCTTTTCAGGGTCACAGGGAACCTGGAGCCTATCCCAGGAATCATCGGGCACAAGGCGGGGTACACCCTGGACAGGGTGCCAGTCCATCGCAGGGCACACAATCACATGCATACTCAAACACCCGTTCATGCCATAGTGTTAGTTTAGTATAGTCACACACATGTTTTATTCCGTAATCATTTACTCTGTGTTAAAATTTACATATTAACAGCTCTTCTCCTGGTTTTGTTATTACTGCTCTTAATACTGACAAAATGAATGCATTTTGGCCGGCATGCCATTCTGATATAGGGTTTAGTCAGGTATATTGGGACAGTTAAACTTAGATATATTATTTATATGCCGATATTAATGATATTATTACATATCGTTATATAAACGCAGATATATCATTTATAATTTAATCATTTTTACAATCTCCTAATTTACCAAACATCGTTCATTCCCATTGACCAATGCTGTTTTGGCTGAATGCGCACAATGGTCCCCACAGTCATGGTCCAAAATCCAGTGGAAAGCCTTATAACATTATAGCTTTGGTTTATGAGGCACTGATGTCAGGCACTGATGTCAGGCACGGGAGCCTGGGGCACGGTTGGCATTCCAGTTCATCCCAAAGGTGTTCAGTGGAGTTGAGGTCAGGGCTCTGTGCAATACACTTGAGTTTTTCCACTCCAGCCTTGGCAAACCATGTCTTCATGGACCTCAATGTGTGCACAGGAGCATCGTCATGCTGGAACAGGTTTGAGGATCTTAGCTCCAGTGAAGGGAAATTGAAATTCTACAGCATTTGTCTGTTTCCAACATTATGGTAACATTTTGGGGAAGGAGCACATGTGGGTGTGATGGTCAGGTGTCCACATACTTTTGGCCATATCAAGTATATGCATATACATACAAACGATGTGTCCGTAGAA
Organism: Ameiurus melas; assembly: GCA_012411365.1. NCBI lineage: Eukaryota > Metazoa > Chordata > Actinopteri > Siluriformes > Ictaluridae > Ameiurus > Ameiurus melas. The sequence continues at coordinate 22,189,130 of CM022764.1, read as the reverse complement.
CGTGTAAAATGTAAGCTTGAAATGAAAAATGTCTACGGATAGGTTTATTCATTTTGTTAATTACATTAATTATTACATTTCGATTGTATTCTGATTTTTTTTTGTCTTGTTTTGTTTTGTTTAAAGTTTTATAGATCGGACATTATTCGAGTGGTTTGCTGCTGAAATGTGGGACAGACTTATGTGTAATCTTGATGAACAATGTGAAGGCATTGCTGGTCTACACACAAACACACGGAGGGTCACAGAAGCTTGCACTCGTATAGTGGAAACTTTTTTTCTTTTTCTTTTTTTTTTTAAATTCAGTACAGAGTTATTAATACACAAATAAATAAACAATTTCAGAAACATTTAATCATATCTGCATGCATTCATTACATAAGAGTCAGTACACTTTCATAAGAATGCAAATGATGCAAATAAAATGGTCATGAAATGAGTGAAAAAACGAAAGGATTTCAACGTTTTAAAAAGGCCAATGGATATAAGAAGTGCTCAAGTAAGCAGTTTTGGTTACACTTTAGTTCACACTATGATATATGTATATATATATATATATGTATATATATGTATATATATATATATATATATATATATATATATATATATATATATATATATATATATATATATATATATATATATATATATATATATATATATATATATATGTATATGAAGAAATATCCTATATAGAAATGAAAATCCAGTGTGACTATACTGTAATTAATATATTGAATTTATGTTACATATTATTACAACATTAAAAAAAAAAAAAAAAAAAAAAAAAAAGAGAGAGAGAGAAAGACAAAAAGTAATGGACATAATGTTGATTACTACATAACTCTGTTACTAAAAAAACAAAAAAATAAACAAAAAACAATCACACTGCATTCTCACTAGAACATTAGAAGCAGTTGAGTGTACATGAAGACATTAGAATACAATATTATTTACAGTGCATAGTCTGAAGCTGCCTATTGTATTTACCGGTAAGAACACTGGGCAGGAAATATTGCCGCTGTGTAAAACTCCCATTGGTTTTGATCAATAATCTACACCTTTCCCACTCTTATTCCAGTTTAAAATGATCAATATTGATTACATTTCAGACCTTCTGTTAGTTAAGTAAATATCTAGGATTAGAAAAATACATTTGTCATCACATATTCGTAGTGTCATTTCATCGTGGTCATCCAGTAGGCATCATCTGCATGCTTCATGACGTATTTCATGCTTCTCCCTTGACAAGTCTACTATGGCTTAGTTTATTGCTTGAAAATATTGCATACAGGTCTTACTACAGGAATTATGTAGTACACGTTATTAACTCTAAGAGCAGAACAAAAGAGCAAAATTCTAGCTAGAAAATAGTGCTTAATTAAAAGGTTTACATAAAGATAGAAGACGCTTTGCCTTTGTAATACATGTATGCTTTTTTTTATATACAGAAAAACACAACTTCGGAATGGAAATTTGCTAAAACGATAAAGGGATTAAAAAAAAAAAAAGAATAAACAGAAAGTCACATCCACAAATGTGTTTATAAATGGATGAGAAATCTAAAGGAATTAATAACACTTACAAGTAGTAAAACACATGTTTGTTTTTTTACATTTATATTCACAATTATTTTATTTATTTACCATTTGAACACAGTTGTGTTTTTGAAGGTAATATGTTTTTTTTTTCTTTCAACAAAGAAATAATTACTTCATAATTAAACCATATACCATTCTGATCCAGTGTTTCTGAGACAGTAGACACCGAGTGGGCTTGTTCCAGTGTGTTATGCAGTGTGTTCCAGTTTTTTTTTAATTATTATTTAAATTAAATCCAGTGATTTCCTTCAAGGTCCAGTGATTCATTATATACTATAATAGCATGGATTCAGTGGCTCATACTTACCATAAAACTAGCAATAATAATATTATTATTAACAACAACAACAAAAACAACAACAACAATAATAATAATAATAATATATATTATTAATACGATTTATTATTACAACAATAAAATAACGATAATAACAACAATAACAATAGTAATAATAATAATAATAGTTGCTACTATTATTATTATTATTACTGTTGTTGTTGTTATTGTTATTATTATTATTGCTATAATAATAATTATTATTATATTATTATTATTGTTATTACTATTATTGTTGTTGCTATTATTGATGTTTGTTATTGTTTATTATTATTATTATTATTATTATTATTATTATTATTATTACTACGTAGGTCCTTGGCTGACTGTTCATACTGTATTAAGTGGTTACAGTTACGGCTCTTCACTACTGAATGTAGTTACTGAACCACGTAACGTTTCCCCCCAACATATTTTGAACCTAATTTCTTTTCTTCACCAGGAATTGTAGCAAGTCAACGACTGCAGTGTAACAAACACAAACATTAAAAAATAAAAAATAAAAAATATAAGAAATATACCTTTTGAGAAGGTGAGTATCGCGTTCCAAATACAGAGTTAAATCATGATTAGGGAAATCATCCATGTAGTTATCCAGTTATCCAGGTAGTTACAGTACAAGCAAATGTCCTTTGTGTGTCATTTTCGTTGATGCTGTATGTAATTACACTCGTATCAGCTAAGAAACGTGTGCAAACCACGAGTGTATTATGAGATCATTTAGCACTCTAAGAAAACAAGGCATTCGACCAAGCATGTCATTGTCAACGGGGTACGCATCTTTTGTACACCTAGCATGTATCTCAAACCTGGTAAGATGCATGTACGGTAACGTACTTTTATTGTTTTCATTCGTAAAGGTACAGTAGTGAACTATAATTCCTTAACTCGTTTAAAGGAACACCATATTCACTTCATTTCAGGTGAAAGATACACATTTTTAAGGTTCAAAAGGTGTACCCTTGCGACAAGGAAAGTAGTATAGTACTTTTCTTCTTTATTAGCTATATCAGTGAGCGAGGGGAAATCCTGTCATGGAGTCAGATATTTCTTAGAGGTAATAGGGCATATTTGTTTTGACAGTGGAGTCTGTTATTGTAAAGCACTTCCTGAAGAGAAGTGCTCTGACAAATTCCCATGCTACAACATCGCAAATGAAAAGGAGCAGTCATGAAAACGGTTCAAAGGGTGTACAAATATTTGGCATTTTAGACACTACCCTTTAAGTGCATCTGCTTTGGATGAGAAAATGGTAATCAACGAATGGTGTAGTGTCCTGCAGCTTCTGTTCTTCAGGCCCAGAGCAGCCCATTTCACCCTGTGGAAATGGACGAGCGGGTCAGCAGGATGTTTCTTCAACGTGACAGAGACAGAAATTCTACTCGGTGTCCCAATAGTCTCCATACATAGGGAACATTAACACTTTTATTTTTATCAAAATGTCTTCCAAATCTTTTTATACTTAGTATATATTATATATTATATATTATAATTATATATATATATATGGCTGGATCAGGACGCTGTCGCAAGGTTCCACACCACACTTATTACCAAACTTGTTAACAAATTCAAAAAGACTGGAAGTGTATCTCCAACCGAAAAGTGGACATCCACGATCATCCACTGACGTGGTGCTGGCATACATAGTCCCTTATGTATGGAGACTTTTGGGACACCCTGTATAATGTGTACTTACATAGACTGAAACCCGGAAATGGTAGGTGGCATCTTGGACTGATGCCAGTGGAAAGGACCACAAGTGACTGGTCCCCTAAAAAGTAAAATAATTCAAATGTGGGTGTATATATATATATATATATATATATATAAACAGACATATCAACAGCATGTAATATTTAATGTAAATCACAGGCAGTCTGTTACCTTTGTGAAGGCACCTTTACGTTCAGAAAAATCAGTCTCTGTGTGGTTTGGGCAAAGACGCCCTCTAGTGACACTACACTGCCACACCCATACAATTTCAGAGAACCTAAAGGAAGAGCAAAACATCTGTGAGTGTGCAAGGCTCTGCACATGCTAGGAGTTGCATAGACTAGTCGACTAATACGTTCGACAGTTACTACTGTGGGGAGCTGTCTACTAATCAGTGGCAGACACTATTGACAGTGAGGTAAAAATATCAGGCTAAATGTGCTTTGTTAGTCTGAAAATATTACAGACCAAATGAAGCCAATTCTTCAGTCAACTGTGCAAAACTATGCTGGGAAACGTTTTTGGTAGTATTTTTTTTTTTTCTTTTGCTTCAATGTACCGTTAACACTTTAATATCAGTGTGCATGAACTGGAGAATGTGGGATTTGAATGTTTTTAAAATCCCACTTGCCCCAAAGGAGTTCCTCCCACAGTTATAATACCAAATAAAATGTAAATAAAATACTTGTACTCTGGCATAGTGAATTCCTTTGAGAGCAGTGCTGTATGAAAGAGTGCTTTCAGAGCCACGGGTTGCACGTCAGTATTCAATTCCACTCAGTGAGTTTAGTGACAGATCAGTAGTGCGTGCCAGCTCAAAAAGGCTGATCCACTTGTTTTTGGACGCTACCGAGTCTGGTGTTGACTATGGTGGAATTGCAAGCTCATCCAGAAGACTGCATTTTAAGAATTTGTAATATGACACACATAGCTATTATTTTGCACCTTTGCTCTAGTCTTAAAAAGCATGAAGCTGGACATTTCATTTGTCGCCTGTGTGTGTGGCTGTAAACTGAAGTGCAGTTTGATGTGAGTTTTTTTGTTTGTTACAAAATAGCCATGTCCTGATACAGTTTTTTAGTTTTAACAATGATGACAAGATGATGACAACTTTTTTGAATTACTCTTCGACTCAGTCACTTCGTAACTTAAACTTAAACTGCGAATGCACTGACCTCATATGTAGAGTGATGTGACTCAGAGAGGAATTTTGACTCCTGTGCAGAAATACAGTGTAGCTATGGACAGAAGAAATAGACTGTTGATAATAATATCTCAAAACACAGGTAAAACTTTCCAGTGCACTGAATAACCGCAGGATTGATGTTGCACTGCGATAAATGTTATCTTAGCAAGTGGAAATACCTTGAACGTAGTCCTATTCAGCTAATATCTCCTGTTATTTAGCCGTACAGTATTCCACGGAGGTGTTTGTGATAAATGCTCGATTTCGCTGCGGCCTTTTTCAAAAATCTGCTCGGACTACGGAATTGCAGTCGTGGAAAATTGTTTTGCACGGTCTCTCGCGGCGAGGTTTGTTGGTAAACGAGACCTTTCGGCTGTACTCATGTTCGACGCGCGTGAATCGAAGAGAGCTTTGACTGAATGCGTGTCGTGATGAAGTCACATCACGCGCCTTGGCCCAAATCTGCTGAAAAGCTGTGGTAACTTTGGGAAAATTGCGAGCTCCTCCGAATATTGTGGCGTTCGCTGCGTTCATTTCTGCGAGCGTGAAATCCTGGAGGATTATGAGATTACGGTAAACCGAATATAAGACTAAAAAACATATAAACCATAGACTAAGAATTTAATATCTATTTACTCATTTCAATCCAAATTCATTTAAACTATTTACTAACTTCAACCCAAACAGTCGTGTTCTATTGGCAAATTTAATATTCTTATATTTGGTAAGGTATTGTAACCTAATAATTGGGAATACCAGACAAAATTGACTATATTCAAGATATTGATGTGTGGAAATACTAAACATGAACAGGCTGTAACTTTCAGGGTCTGAACCAGTATGAAGAAGAAGAAAAAAAGACTTAAGATAAATGTATGTTCATACCTGCAACTGTGAGATGAAGCACAGTTCAGTGTCTTCAATTCCTGATTAGTTTCGACGATGTAAAGTTCATTTAGGGACGGCACGAAACGTCCATCTGAGGGTGAAACAGCAGCTTGAGACCATGAATGTCATTAAAGGTCATTATAACTGTTTATACAAAGCCCACGTGTATCATAACTATATACATTATGTTTGTGTGTGCATGTACACTACTGGTCAAAAGTTTGTGGATGCCTAACTATAAAATCAAGATACCCTGAGTGCGTGCGCTGCGTTGCCTGCGTGGCCCAGGCAGACGGTTACTGTTGCCTCCTGTGTCCATATCTGAGGGTAGAGGAATTTTCTTGGACTTGCTGAGGGAGAGAGGGGATGAAGTGTGACTCAGCCTGTTTCTACTCCTGCTGTCTTTATCCAACCCACGCGACTTTGCCTTCCTATTTATACTGGCCATGGTGGGAGCAGGACTACTAGAATCTGCGAGTAAAGTCAGTGAGGAAGAAAGAGCGAGAGAAAGAGAGAAACACTGATAAATGAAGCATACCATCACATACACTAATAATGAAGGTTCTCAGCCTTTTTGAGAATGATGCTTTTGTGTAGGAGCTAATTATATAGGGGATATGTAATGAAAGAAGACCGATGGCATAAAAGCATGAATGAGTTTCCTCACTACACAAGTGGTTTAGTGTAAGTCGGAGAACAAGTCATGAATATAACGTTACACTTCCACCAAGGGCAAGGCCGGGTGTGGGCTCTGTGTCAATCACTCTCATTTATTCATTCTGTTAGACACTGAGAGGCAATAAAATACCCTGTATTTACAGACAGATGGGTATTTGGAACAGATATTCAGAATTCAGTCTTTTGGTTTTGTTTACAGATTTAGAAAGTGGGATGGCCTTGTTTTACCTGACATGGATTGGTTGGTGCTTGGCTGCAGGCTGACAGTAGCTGATTGGTTGATGGCGGATGTTGGAGGGCAGCAGATAAGACCATTAGGCAGAGTTGGAGAGGTGGAGTCTATGTCTATGTGTAAGAGAGACAGTTACAAGCATTATTTATTTATTTATTTTTTCACAAGAATAATCTTTCAACTCATGGCTTAAATATGTACCATACGTTGTATACACTTAATATATATATATATATATATATTAAAAAAACTGAACATATGCTGTAATTATCTGGCACCTGAAGAGATTGTAGAGATGGGGGGTGAATAAACTGCTTTACTAGATGAGCCAAGAGCAGAGCGAGTCCTGAGAGACAGAGAGAGGAAGAGAGCAGTCACTCAACATCTGCACAGAATACAGCATGTCCTGCATGCTGTAAAATAAAACAAAAACATTCTGGCAGATCCATGCCGTGGATTTGTGTCATATGAGTAGATATCATTTTGCTAAATGCAAAATCAACGAATCAACCAGGGTCTTTTTTTGTCTAGTTTTCTCCCAGTTTTAATTGTAGGTGGTTCAACATGCTTCTTTACAAACAGCAAATACGTGGTAATTATTATTAACTAATAAACTCTGATTCTCTGATAACTCTGAGAAGGAACGAGCATGGGTGATACCCATGTATTGGAAAAAGGGTCACAGGAAAACAGGAAAATGGAAGAAAAAGAGAAAGCATACCATAAACAGATGGATGGACAGAAAGTGACAGTGGCAGTGAAGAAGTGCATCCAGGAGATGGAGAAAACACAGGACGACATAGAACTACAAATGAGAGAGAAATACTAAGGGAATGAAAGAGAGGACAGAAAATCTCATGTATACAATCTCATCAAGAACATGAGAAAAGAAAAACATTACAATGCTTTTCCTTATAGATATTAAAGTGATATGTGACTTGGCAATTCCCACCCACCAGCCCACTGTCCCCTATCATATGACCATAAGGTGAGAGCAAACACATGCTTCCTCCAAGCCAGCTACTGCATCTTTTCGAACTGCTGCATTAGCTGCATGCAATTTGCCCTCTTCTGCATACTTGAGCTCACAGGCATCCATGATTGGTTAGTGTTGCTGTGAGTGACAGGTGTGAAAGAGTATGCCATCCCTCCCACCAAGAGAGCACAGCCCATTTTCCTCGCTTGACACCTCAGCACAGATGGCTGTGGCATAGTCAGAACTTGAACTCGTGGGGCAAACGTTTTTTTTTTTTATGATGTGCCAGAACAACAGATATTTATTAAAAAAAAAAAAAAAGTACTATTTTAGGTATACTCTAAAAGAAAAAATCATGTTTTTTTGTTTTGTTTTTTTGCAGTATCCCCAATATAAATCAGACTACTACATAAATTGAGTCAAAGCTGACACTTTACTTTCTGCTTGCAGCAATCACAGCAACAGATATTAGCACACATCTTCTTCAACTAACTTTCCAGTTAAGAACACAACTCTTGAGATACCAACACCGACACCTAGTGGTTACTCCAGGATACATTTTTCTACCCAAACGCTGGGTCGTGCATTTTGGGTCAGTTAATTGGGTTCTTTTCTCAGTCTTGGGTAGTTTTTGTGTATATATGTGTATATTTGTGTGACAGTTGAATCAATGCACCCCCTCCCCCCCCCCGACCCATCAGCCCAGCTCCATGGGTCAAATCAACTCAGCGCTGACTGTTAGACTTATTTGGAAAAACCACCTTCATATCAATATATTTGTTTGTAATGCCCACCGTATCGGACGTTAGTGAAATGTCTCTTTTGATCAAAATCTAATGTTTTCATCTTAAATATATGACTTAACTAGCAGCTCTATATGAATACATTTCTGAACACCTTCTTGTGTATAAATAAAGGAGATACCATGTCGACATATTTGTTTATAATGTGGAAGATTTGACATTTTCAATGGATAAAAATAACCCTGAAAATATGAACCCGTTTATGAAATAAAATTAACCCAGCGTTTTTGTAAAAAGGAAACCATCCTTTGGATTGAAAAACCACAGGTTTGTTGGGTTAAAATGAACAACCCAACTTGATGGGTTAGTTTAGCCCAAAATGTGTTCTGTCCTATATTTACCCAGCCGATGGGCTAGAAAAACACCCAATTTGGGTTGTTTTTAACCCACTGTTGATCATGTTTTTGCAATTTCCATATGTTAATAAACTCTCCACTATAGTTCACAGCAGGCAATGTGTTCAGTCGGGCAAAAACACTGAAAGCACTCATATTGACGGCCACTACCTTTACTTTATTTTTTTGGACCACACACAAAACCAAGCAATAAGGTTGAATTCCAAATGTTTTCCTACAATTAAAACTTTTGTTTAAAGCATATAGTCGAACTCACGCTCTGGCGTATACATACCTATCTGCCTCAGCCATGTTGCTGTGCTGATGCAGGTTTAGCACGTACAGTATGGACATTGAGATGACACTAGGGAAAGAACAATAGACCAAATGTTCATTTTGGCTGTTTCTCTCCTTACATTTACATTTACATTTATGGCATTTGGCAGATGCCCTAATCTGGTATGACTTACAGAAGTAATATGCCATTACATTTTAACATTTATTATTATGACATTTAACATATCATTAGGAGGATGTTCTCCTCCCTTACCTGAAGGCCATGATGATGACCAGGGCCAGTATGGTACCCTGCAGGAACCGGTGACTCAAACATCCCTGCTCTGGAGCTGCACTCTGCAAATAAATAATAAAACCAAACCTCTCTCTTGTTCTATTACATTTCATTTTGCATCTCATATAGGTGTCTTGTGGATTACTTTCGAAACCCTTCCACTGTACAGTTCACTAAAGGTGGATAAACTCTAGCTGCATCCTTACACAGTCCACACACTCCCTTGATAGAAACCACTGCTCTCTTAAAGCGGAATAACAAAGTCACTTCACTCATATGCTTTAAGAATTAAAGAATAAATTAAAAATTCTTGGATGAACTTCTGGATAGTTTACCACTTGATTTGAATTGGTATGGATTAGTAATGAACAACGTAGCGTGTTACATTTGATCTAGCTACTAAACGTGTCCTCTCGCCTGTGCTGGGAGTCGGACATGAATTCCCCTGGACTCCCTGCCATCTTTATTCTGTATAACGCCTAACTCTTTGTAATTCTCTCGGTAGGTCAACTGTTACAGTAAGATCCATACCTTATTTCCTGCTTTGGCTGCTTTCTTCTTAAGTGGACCACTTCCTGTTCTGCTAAAGTAACTTCCTGTTAGGCTGAAATTAAAAAGCAACAGTGCTACACTAAGACATTTCCTTTCAGAACTTGGATTAAATGCAAGAAGTCATGTGCTGATTGTGTAGTTTACACACACACACACACACACACACACCTAATTGTACCCCCACTGACAGTACTCTTCATGCTGTCAAGGCGTCGTAGTTTAGCAAGTTTGCGACTCCAACGTTCCAGTTCATTGATTCGAGTTTCCAGATTATCGGTCAGTTTACACAACTCTTTCACTGCTCCGACATTCTCCATAAAAATGCGATCCTATGGGAAACACACACACACACACACATTCTGTCTGAATATACAATGTACATTCAAACGTTTTTGATTTCTGAAACAAAGATTGAGAATGATCAATATTTTCTCCACTGTTTCTACGTCACTATTCGAATTGAAGCAGATTTGTCCTATTGACCCTGTTAACTCCTTTGTACAAAGGTCCGATTTTCCTGATGATTCTCATCTCTTCTGTTGAAGCACGCGCTCAGATGACACTCGGATGGATTTGCTCTAACAAAGATCATCAATTTTTACAGAAACCCGTCGTGTCAGCTCAAGTTTTGTCATTAATGCAAAAGCCGGTGTACCAAATACTAAGACATTATGAAATTCAAGTAAATATTTCTAGCATTCTCCATTTCACTTGAGTAATTACTGATAATATAATTTGTAACGGATTCAATAAGAAAACAATGCAAAACAGAAGCATTCTCAGGAGGACTTTTGGACGCCACTGTAGGACAAAACTGAAGGACATAATCCTACACTACAATTTTCTACACAGCAGCATATGAATGTATTTGTTTATGTTAATTTGTATGAATTGGATAAATATGAATAAAGTGTTGGTGTTTAAATACCTTGTTGACTACCAGTAAATTAGGGATGGTCTCTCCATTGGCACAAACTACATCTCCGCCATCTTTCACAGCTTCTGGAAGGATCTGCTGGACTTCCTGGGCTATGACTCCTGGCATACACACATTACACACAGTAGCTGGATTAGATGCATGAAATTCCACATGCATAAGGAGTCATGGTTACGGTATGGACATACACGTGCATCGAAGAAAAACAAAAACAAAGCCATCAATAAACACGCACACAGGGTTTTATAGAGTATAAGGAATTACCGGTCTCTGCAGTGTTCTCAATGCCCACAGTGGCAGCAAACTCAGGCTTGTACTGGTAATGCACCAGCCGCATCTGAGAGATTCGCTTTAGGTTGTCTGTGGTGTCCACCTACAAAACGGCACTCAGGATGAGATGGTGCTAAGTATTAAAGTAGAACATTTACAAATGAGCTTGTGAGTAAAATCACATACTTCTTTCACATTCTCCTTGGCACGAATGTCAGATGGATGTACCAGGGACCCCATGACCTTCAGGTTGCCATGGACGACCAGAGCCTCGTCAGGTCGATCGGTGTTGATGCCCACTCGGCCATGGTGGTACACTGAATCAGGCAACTGACCTCTCTGCCACAACACCTCACTGTCACTCTCAAACTGACCCGGGTTAGACGCCTGTCAGTGTGTGTTTGTGTGTGAGAGAGAGAGAGAGAGAGAGAGGGAAAGAGAGAGAGACAGAGAGAGAGAGAAAATGATGGAAATAAATATTTTTACACACTTTTTACACAGTTAGACTGTATTTTCTTACATATTAGCTGCACATTTACATCACGTAATTTGTTCAAAGTATGCACACATCAATCAATTTCATCATTGAAGCTTCTTAAATTAAACAATAATAATAACTGAAAGACTAAAGTTTGTAATTTTCTGACCAAAATTTAAGTTGGCTTAACAATTTTAAAAGTGAGTGTATTTGAGTCTGCAGGCTTTTTCAACTTGATATATTTTCCTTTGTTTGGTGAATGGGGGTCTTTTGCAACACTTTATTGCCAGAAGTTTGTGGACACCTGACCACCACACCCCTATGTCGGCCTTCCCACATATGTGCACTATCTGTAAAAAGTTTAGACACACTTATCGTTTATTTTATAATAATAATTAAGTCATCAAAACTCTGGAGTAACACAAATTGAACTGTGGGAATTATGTTGTGATAAGAAATCCAAAATAAATCAAAATAATTTTGCATTTAGCATCTTCAAAATAGATGTCCTTTTTGCCTAGAATTTCCAGAAATGTATTCTTGGCGTTTTCTCACCCGATTTCTTGAAGAATTTCACTGAGATGCTTTGTAAATAAAATGTTAGTTTTCTAATGAAAGAAACGAATACGTCGGCACGATTATATTTTTGTCTACGACATGGATTTCAAACATTTAACCACACACCTTCAGGCGATTTAGATAGGCTTAGCAGTTCAACAGAAATGTTCATCAGAAGGTCAGCAAACATGTTCAATAAAAATTTTACTTTAGAAATGTTCATTAGAAATGTCTAGCAGAAATGTTTAGCAGAAATGTTTAGCAGAAATGTTTAGCAGAAATGTTTAGCAGAAATATTTAGCAGAAATGGTCATTAGAAATGTATAGCAGAAATGTTTAGCAGAAATGTTTAGCAGAAATGTTTAGCAGAAAGGTTTAGTAGAAATGTTTAGCAGAAATGTTTAGCAGAAATGTTTAGCAGAAAGGTTTAGTAGAAATGTTTAGCAGAAATGTTTAGCAGAAATGTTCAGCAGAAATGTTTAGCAGAAATGTTTAGCAGAAATGTTCAGCAGAAATGTAGAAATGTTCTGTAGAAATTTTCATCAGAAGTGTTCAGCAGAAATGTTCAATAAAAATGAAACTTAAAAAACACACACACACACACCTTCAGATCAAAAGGCTTTTAAGATCATGAGAAACATTTCAGTCAGGTGTCCACAAACTTTTGCCTGCTAGTCTATGTTACACAATTGTATAGGATGTCTTTGTATGCTGAAGTAGTTCAATTTCCCTTCAGTGGAACTAAGAGGCCCAAACCTGTTCCAGCATGACAATGCTCCTGTGTACAAAATGAGCTCCATGAAGACATGGTTTGCCAGTATTGGAGTAGAAGAACTTGAGTGTCCTGCGCAGATCCCTGACCTCAACGCCAATGAACACCTTTGGTTTGAATTGGAACGCCGACTGCACCCCAGACCTCCTCACCCGACATCAGTGCCTGATCTCACTAATGCTCTTGTGGCTGAATGAACACAAATCCCCTCAGACATTCGCCAAAATTTTGTGAAAAGCCTTCCCAGAAGCAAAGAAGAAGCTTTTATTTGTAACAAATACAGTACATTACATCCATCAATTTTCTGTACCACTTATCCTTTCTGCTTCACGGGGAACCTGGAGTCTATCCCTGGGAGCATGGGGCACAAGGCGGGATTAGTACATTACAGTATAGTATAGGAAGCTGGGGTCAGAGCATTGGGTCAGCTATGATAAAGCACACCTGGAACAGAGAAAGTTAAGAATTTTGGAAAGTATGCGATGTTCAATAAGCACATATTAGTGCAGGGAAATTGTAATGCTACAGCATACAAAGACATTCCATATAGCTGTGTGCAGGATAACAGTTTGGGGAAGGCCCATACATACAAACCTTTACCAATTATGTATTCATTGGGGATTTAATACTCTACACATATGCAAGTTGTTAGGTGGGCTTATAAAAATGTATTTTTTTTTTTTATTAAAAGGTTTAAGTTTATTGAAATTGATGGTTGGCCACGGGCTGGGGGGTTAAATATGTGTGTTATTGTAGGTTTGGTTTAATAGTGTGAAAGTTCTACTCAACAGCCAGCATCGTTGCAAAGTTGCTGATGTAGTGACTCTACATCAAAAGATGCAGGTTGTGATAAAGTTTTATATTCTCAGATAGATTAATAAAAAAAATAAAAATAAGAATAACTGAATGATGGATTTTCCTGGCCAACATACTAATTAAAACATGTACAGTGTCCTCCAGCAATATTGGCCTATACACTTGGTGAATATGAGCAAAGAATGATGTGAAAAATTGTCTTTATTGTTTATTGTAACCTTTTGTAACCTGTAACCAATTATTGGCACCCTTTTAGTCAGTACTTTGTGCTACATCCCTTTGCCAAGATAACAGCTCCTAGTCTTCTGCTATAATGCCTGATGAGGTTGGAGAATACATGGCAAGGGATCTGAGACCGTTCCTCCATACAGAATCTCTCCAGATCCTTCAAAATGTTTTGGATCATTGTCCTGCTGGAAGATCCAACCACAGCCCATTTTAGGTTTTATGACATAAGCAGGTTTTCATTATCAAATATCAACAGATATTAGGAGTCCATGATGCCATGTATCCTAACAAAATGTCTAGGGTTTTTTTTTTCTGGCAGAAAAACAGCCCCAAAACATTGAAGATCCACCACCATATTTAACCGTGGACATGAGGTACTTTTCCATATGACTACCTCTCTGTGTGCTCCAAAACCACCTCTGGTGTTTATTGCCAAAAAGCTCTATTTTGGTTTCATCTGACCATAGAACCCGATCCCATTTGAAGTTCCAGTAGTGTCTGGTAACTGAAGACTTTTGAGTTTGTTTTTGGATGAGAGTAGAGGCTTTTTGCTTGAAACCATTTCAGACACCTAGTGGTGATGTAGGTGATTTCAGATTGTAGTTTTGGAGACTTTCTGACCCCAAGACGCAACTAACTTCTGCAATTCTCCAGCTGTGATCCATAACATAATATTTCCAGTTGACTGGAACTTCTTAATTATTGCCCTGATGGTGAAAATGGGAATTTTCAAGCTTGTGCTATTATCTTACAGCCACTGACCATTTTGTGAAGCTCAACAACCTTTTGCTGCACATCACAGCTATATTCCTTGGTCTTACCCATCGTTATGAATGACTGAGGGAATTTGGCGTACTTGTTACCTCGTATTTATACCCCTATGAAACAGGAAGTCATGGTTGAACAATTTCCTGTTCGTAGTCATCCACGTGTACTAAAAAATGTCAAATATCAATGGTAATATACTTCAAATATATTTTTCTCATATGATTCCATATGATTCGGGTGCCAATAACTGTTGCATATCAATATTTATCATATATATATACATATATATAAACCTGTGTTGTGTTTGCAGTTGTTTGGTATCTATGAGAGCAAAGTAAAAGGTTAAACAATAAAGACAATTTTTTGCCAATATTAGTGGAGGACACTGTAGGTAATTGATCAGGGTAAGATGACTGACACAAAGAGACAGACACTGGGAAGAGGAGGTTGGTCAGACAGACACAGCCAGACTGACAGCGGTTACCCTGACGATGATCCTCTCAGACACCTGAGCTGCCACCGTATGGCTCTGAGTGTGGGATTGAGCCTGGAGAGCCACCACCAACATGAAGTATCTATAGACACACAAAAACACAGCTAAGTCATAGACCTCACTCAGTCATGCTAGTTTTGCTCATTGTCCTGTCTATAGCATTGAGTTGAATGATGCGTGCAGCAGGATGACATTCTGTGGTATGTTAGTGACTGTACACGATTAAGTGTAAACATTTGTGTGTGTGTGTTATAGATGTGATTTATACCTCTGGTCAGGGTTTGGCTTGCCCTTCTTCCTCATATTATTGGCTGTAGTCTCACTGAAATGCAGTCGACCCACTGTTACCTTGGTTACTTGTTCCGGCGGCAAAGTAACCCTACAGAAAACAACAACAATATACACTTCAGGCCTGTACTCCTTCTCAACAACTATTCTAACTTAACGCCAGGTACTGACTGTCCTATTTCGCATTAAAGACCATAAAAAAACGGTAAAATAACATAAAAAAAAGTTATTCATCTGAATAAAGGAAAAAAAAAGACCTTGAAACAAGAAACATCTTCTGCTGTATTGTAGGCATGGTATTGTAACAGGAAACTCACAGTACAGGCTTAAATGGCCTCTTGCTGCGGTCAGACTGAGACTGTTCCACATTGATCGTCTGGTTCATGGCTTCCAACTGTAAAGTCAGGATATTTGTGGATTCAAGGTACATCAATACATAAGTATCTTAAAAATATGGTTGATATCAACCATTTACATTACTACACAACACATACAGTGTGACACTTAATGTACTCAAAGCAACAAACAGACCCACTGGCTTTTGACAGTGGTCTTTCATCAGTCCTCACCTTGACTCCATTAAGTTTCAGGTAGAAGCATTCAATCGGTTGCAGCCCTTCGCTGGTCTTCACATATTTGGGATCACCCAACATGCCAATGTACACAGTGACCTGGAAGTGGTTCTTTTTCTGACACACGAACGCATCATCGGCCAAAGAAAAATTAAAACCTTTGTCAGCATCCACTCTGTACGTGGGCATCGGGCTAGAGAGATAGAAGAGGCGTAGAGAAAGGAATCACACTACGAATAGCAAGAGTGTTTGTCACAAGATTGGCTAAATCGGTTTCTTTTACATCTCTTTCTTTCATTTTCTTACAGCACGCTTTAAAAATGCTCGTTGGTCAATGGTGCATTTACATCATTCCCTTCTCTCGTTTTTACTTCTTTTTTTTTTCCTCTCTGACTTCTGCCCTTCTCCGCCTTTCTCCGGTCAGCCGAAACTACTTTTACTCTTACTCCTACACACAGCTCACCTCAATGGAATTCCCAGTCCTCTCCATCCACTCTCTCTCTCTCTCTCTCTCTCTCTTCCTGTCTCACTCACTCGTTCGCCTTTAGTATCATCTTCGCCCCATTAAATCCATCCCTCTAATATAAACCCACGATGCACATACGCACCATCTTGTTTCTTTTCTGCTATCTCTATATTTCAACGTAGAATAACATAGGCAATTCCAAAAGCATGTAGAATGTTATGGTGTTTTGCAAAGCAGGGATTTCACCCACAGTTCTTTTCCATTGACATCATATAACGGAGTCCATTTGTTCTGTTGGTGCGGCTGCCATTTTATGCACTGGTAGTTTGGGTCCAAATACGAGTTCTCGGCGTCCTGCATCAAACCTTGGTGACACGAAAGCAACACAAAGGTTAAAGCTTGTTTAAAGGTTTCACTAAGGTGAGAAGAACGTGTGGTGTATGGGAGGCATGTGTTTACCTGGTTCTTGCTTGATAATGCCAGTCAAGATCTGAGCATTGAGAGTGCTGTTAGGAGAATCTGAGTGTTTTCTCTTCTTTGCTTGGTGAATAGGTATACCACTTTAACACACACACACACACACACACACACAGAGAGAGAGAGAGAGAGAAAATAAGTCCATTTTATTCCATTTTATGTTCTTTCCTCTGCTATAACATATTTTTCATCTTATATGCCAATATATATCTGTGTCTTTCACGCTGTCTCACTCTTGTCCTTGAGGATGCTGGAGCAGTTGATGGAGCATCTGACCCTGTTGCAGATCACCCCCGCTGCTGGCTGGACCAATCGGGTACTGTGAAATCATGGACTCGGGTTTCAGGTACATGTCCCGATGTAGGTTGGGATAGTGGCTATGGGGTGGCAGGGGTGGCGGAGTAGTCATGTGACACATATTCTCCGGCGTCATGGTCCGAAGCATGTGCGAGTCTGTGAAGAGAACAACGAAAATGAAGATATCCTGTATTATCTGACACTGTGTGATATACAATATCGACGTCGTACACCAAAATACAGTATTTACTGTCAGAATTCAAATCCCAAAGCTACAGTAAAATAAACGTAACAGTACTTTCATCAGCTTATCTCAATTTTCTCTCACTTGGCTAATGGTATATTGTTAAACTGGATTTCTGCCAATGAGATTAAAATATTCCACACCTTTATCCTCGGTGAGAAAGACCAACACAGGTGTGCAGGGAAGAAGAGAACCTTTTTTTTTTTTTTGGCTTGGTGGACTGTAAAAATAAGCCACGTTTGCTGTTTTTTAAAAACACCTTACCAAACGAACGGTCCGGAACAACTGTTCGTTTCTAATAGACTTAGAAATACTCAGCTATCCCTCAGGGACGTCTCACACTTGTTATCACTTTTCCAGCTCTTTTTGGTCTCTGGATTCCCCATAAACATTATCATTATTATCAATATGCTGTTTCCGTGCGTATAACGGCATGCACGGATTCCCCATTCGTGACTAAGTAGAATATAAGATCGTTCGGCTTCTTTTCTTAGTTGTGTTATACCACAGCTATGCAACGAGTACAGTGTATTGCTATGGCAACCGACGAGGTAACATTTCTTGTGTATTCGCAGTCGTCATTATTATTTCAGAATTGATCAAACCCACTTGGCACTGTCTATACAAGAGTTCGCTCCATCAGTGATTAATGAAAACGTTCAATGCGCTCCACAGGGAGAAAACCTTGTCGTTGTTGGAACTTACCATTCACTTGCTGAGGGGAGTAGGGCTCTGAGCTAGAGTCTGGTGGAGACTCGGGTAATGTTCTGCAATAAAAGGAGGTTGAAAGGCACAGCATTTAAAAACAAACCAAGAAACAAACATGGCATTAAAATGCATTTTGCAGAGTAACAAAGCAGAAAAAAATAACTAATCAGAGATCTTTTTTTTTTTTTTTTGCACAAGCATACCTGCTGTTCCTATTTTTTCCATGTTACAAAGTCCAGTGAATGATTGTGAAAATGCGATACATCATTCAATACTGTCATTCATAAGAGGTTATTGGTACAGATCCATTTGTCTTATTCTTCACAGATTGCTCATGGTTGACTCCCTTCGCACCCTGTCTGAGATTTGTTTGAGCGTTATTTGCTGAAGTTTAGCGCAGGTCATTTTGCAAACTGGGTGGGGAAAGTCATCTATTGGCATTGCGGCTTGTAGGTGTGGCTATGGCATTCACAGGAGTTCTTTGCAACACTAGCTAACTTCAAATCCTGTTCAAAATCCTATTTGTTGTTCGTTATCCTTTGGCCTATTGTCTGGAGTCTGAAACCACCGATAAGTAAGCTTAAAGACACGGAATACGACTTTGCTATAGTACCCTATAGTAACAGTGTCCTCGAGGCTTCAGACTATTCAGCCTCTCTGTCCTTTCTCTCTCCTTCCTCTTATCAAACTTTGTTTAAATAATACATTTGATGTCTGAACTACTGGTGCAATTATTCTTTTTCACTCACTCACTCACTCATGCTTTCTCTCTCTCTCTGTCTCACCCGGCTGCGTAGTGAGCGCAGTGCTCAGGCTTGATGTGGGGCTGTGCGACTGGCTGGTGATGGTGGTGGCTCTGGCAGGGATGGCTGTGTCTGAGAAGGCCGAGTGGCGGTGGAGGGGGATAGGGGTTCTGGCACGATGTGGGTACAGACTGGGGAGTGACCTGGCGCTGGGAGATAAGGGGGCTCACGCCACACACCACCCCCCCAGAGGAGGACGCTCCGGCCTGGGGGGAGGAGTAGTTAGGCGCTGGGCCGCTGTGGACTTCAGAAAAACAGCTGCGGGAGAGTTTGAAGGAAACAATTTTATGAATGTCAATGCAATCGTTACACAAACAAGCCGACAGCCAAAACATACAGTGTGACGTGGTGTCAAAGTAAACACACATAGTATTAAAAATT
Organism: Ameiurus melas; assembly: GCA_012411365.1. Taxonomy (NCBI): domain Eukaryota; kingdom Metazoa; phylum Chordata; class Actinopteri; order Siluriformes; family Ictaluridae; genus Ameiurus; species Ameiurus melas. The sequence continues at coordinate 22,169,699 of CM022764.1, read as the reverse complement.
TGTGAGAGTGCTGATTTTGAGCAAGAGCATGTGCCCTGATACTGGATCATATCAGTTTTGTATTGTGTGTTTATACAGGCAGCTAAACTCATTCGTAATGGCGTCAGTTAACTGTGTAAGATTAAAGTGATTTCATATGGTACATGGACTGAACTTATTTAGTGCTTTTTAACCTTAGCAGTTTTACAGCATAGTATGGTGTGTGTGTGTGTGTGTGTGTGTGTGTGTGTGTGTGTGTGTGTGTGTGTGTGTGTGTGTGAGTGAGTGAGTGACTGAGTGTGTAAGGTGCTTGAGACTTACATATCTGTGCTGTCGTCCTCTTTGCTGATGTATTCCTCCAGGATACTGGTGTCAATGTTTGTTGGCTCCAAAGAGCTGTTAATATCATGACCTGAAGAGAGGAGAAGAGAAGAGTAGAGAGGAGAGGAGAGGAGAGGAGAGGGGAAGGGAAGAGAAGAGAAGAGAAGAGAAGAGAAGAGAAGAGAAGAGAAGAGAAGAGAAGAGAAGAGAAGAGAAGAGAAGAGAAGAGAAGAGAAGATGAGAGAAGAGAGGGGAAGATAAGAGAAGAGAGGAGTACAGAAGAGAAGAGAAGAGTATAGAGGAGAGTGGAAGATAAGAGAAGAGAAGAGAGGAGAAGTGAAGAGAGGAGAAGAGTATAGAGGACAGGGGAAGAGAAGAGAAGAGTAGAGAAGAGAGGAGTACAGAAGAGAAGAGAAGAGTATAGAGGAGAGTGGAAGATAAGAGAAGAGAAGAGAGGAGAAGTGAAGAGAGGAGAAGAGTATAGAGGACAGGGGAAGAGAAGAGAAGAGAAGAGAAGAGAAGAGAAGAGAAGAGAAGAGAAGAGAAGAGAAGAGAAGAGAAGAGAAGAGAAGAGAAGAGAAGAGAAGAGAAGAGAAGAGAGATAAATAGAAAAGAAGAGAAGAGAAGAGAAGAGAAGAGAAGAGAAGAGAAGAGAAGAGAAGAGAAGAGAAGAGAAGAGAAGAGAAGAGAAGAGAAGATTTAGTAAATTTGCTAGAGCTTCACTGATTGTAATACTAGAACACATTTTCACTGTTGGCTACCATCAAACATTCCTTGTGTAAAATGTACAGATCTGATGTCCTCATGTGGCTTCTTATAGAAATTCTGCTACATTGATCTGGGCTGAAGGTGGTAGGAGAACACACGTGTGTGTAGGACATCGGTAAGGTATGTAGCGATATCAGTTTGACAAACAGGGTTTGTTGACTCACTCCATCTAACTGGTTTGTTAGACTTTTCCAGCAGTGAATCATAATTCAGCGCATTAGTCTTATAGTCGTATTTTATTATGTCCGCATGATCATGATTTACTTCTCTTTTTCCCTCTTTCCAGCTTCTCCCACCTTTACACACAAAAAAAAGTCCTCAAGACAAAACTTCACGCGCAGTTTCCACACACTTTTCTCTGTTAGTGGCACTGAAACAAATGAGTTATTACCTAAGAGGCTTAGTGGAGAAATGAAAAACAAGACTGTATCGCAAAGGTAGTAGAGGAGTGATGGGAGAAGGGAAAGAGAGAGGGATGAAGGGAGGGGTAGACTGAAGGTCAGGGGGATGATATGGAGTGGGTGGGCAGGCATCCCCTAAACCCCAGCACTCTCCTCTTTGATAGATTAAGCAGCTACCCAGTTTGGTATGCAAAGAATTTCAGTGTTAGTGTTGAGAAAAACTCTCTCTCTCTCTCTCTCTCTCTCTCTCTCATCGCCCCCTTGCCCCCATCCTAACTTTTAAAAGGAACTTCATTATTTCTCAATAGGTCTGGAGTGAGTCAGGGCTATATTCTCGAACCTGCATCATCTCTCATGACATCAACAGAACAGAACAGATCATTTTCACACAGGAATGAAACCTATAATCTAGCCTGCTAAAATTTAACCCAATAAACCCTATGGTCGTTTGCAGTGTCCGATCAGGAACATCCTACTTCAGCATCAACACTGCACACGTCTTAGTTATCTCCATGAGTTCCCATACAGAAAGCAGTGATGAAAGTATTTCTCTGGAAACCCTGGTTGGGTAACATGGTGCTAAATGTGTGCCAGCGAGCAGAGAGGGCAGGAGAGGGATGACTGCTCTTTAATAAGACCCAGATGTTCACCCCACCCATCACAACCAGTAAATCTGCCCTGGCAGCACTGATAACGGCTAGGAGAGAGAGAGCGGGCGGGGGTTTCAGCCCAAAAAGGAGGGTGGACCAGCAGAGATGTTCTGGTGTAGAGATAAAGAAGGAATGGTGGAAGTGAGGGAAAAATAGAGAACGTAACATAACAAAACATATAACAGGTAAACGATTCTTGACTGACAGGAACGTTCAGGAGGAACGTGAATCGTTGGATTGTGTGTATACATGACATAAAATCAGAAATGTGAGGGAAAGCTATAACTAACAGACCATATAACAACCTCGATTTTGTCTGTAACTGGATAATTACTTACTGACCTACCATGGCAGTAGTTGCAAAAACCACACCATGATTTGACACATCACAAAGGCTTTAATGACATCTGGAAATCTGGCCCGTTTTCCAATTCCACATCTGCTCAGGCAAACTTCGCACTTAAGTCTCAACCAGTAAAAGTCTGGTGGCTACACCAGTTATTTAATTGGCGTATGAGTTAGTGAGACTGCTTTTGGCTTGATGCGGATGTGTCCAGCTGTGGTGATACGCAAACAGAGGCCTGATTGTCAATCCATTTTTACACACACAAACACACACACGCAGGCCTTTTCTCTGCTGGAGGGTTAGATTGGGGGTTGGGGGATCAGGACAGCACCTCAATGCTGGAGTTGTCTGGTGGATAACAACGCAAGATAAACAGAAACAGAGCTAGTGTGTGTGTGTGTGTGTGTGTGTGTGTGTGTGTGTGTGTGGTGTCATCTCAGAGCTCATTTAGAATCGCCTGTGCATTGTCCACTAGAACGCCATGCAGTTGGAAAACTACGGAGTATTACATGCATGACTGTAATACTCATCCAGACGTTCTAAGTATAAAGTATTGGATAGTATCGTGTCCAATTGTCTTGGCTACTTTAAGCGTACTCGGTTACCTAATATGAACGAGTAGTAGAACGCCAATGCTCATCATGAACTTTCTCAACAACATAAAAAGCACACATTCTTTCCATCTTACCTTTTTCCATCTGCTGGATTTAATCCTCTAATATCTTTCATTCTATATGTTTTTATTCCTCTGTTTATTCTTTAAGTTTAACAAAAAAATGTAAATTATTAATTCATGCAATATGCTAACACTGTACTGGGTTTAAGAGTGTGATTTATTCTTAAACTTTTGCTTCAAATAAGCATTTGAAAACACACCAAGAAACAGAAATAATTATAGGGTCAATACGCCCCATGGAAAACCCATATACAAGTAGACAAACAGTATTACAACAGGCGGTGTTTGGGTCTGTGTGTGTGTGTGTGTGTGTGTGTGTGTGTGTGTGTGTGTGTGTGCACGCGTTAATCATTAATTCCTAATTCACACTAGAGCACAGAATGATCGAGCAAAGTCCGTATCATTATCAAACAGTAAATATCAAACACTTCCCAACGTGCAATTTCTTTCTTTAACAGGGAAGCACCTTGCATACACACATATAAATAATAATAATAATAATAATAATAATAATAATAATAATAATAATAATAATAATAATAATAATAATAAATGCCAGCAGACTTATTAAAATAGAAATAACCTTTACTCAGCTAGTAACAAAGCACCGCTTACTTCCAACCTGAGGAAAGACTTGCTAAGCCTTCAGCCTGGAAATCCCTTAATAACTATAAGGACTTGTTTATAAGGCTATAGGACACAAACGTAGGTTGTCAAACTTATTTTTTACGTTTTTTTGGTCCGTATGCAGGATTTCAGAATCGTGTTTCATCTGACAAACCCACACACATCACCATTCACATGATCCCCAGACTAAGATGAAAGATGATTACACTAAAAACAGCTTTAAAACGTCGTCATGTGTACGCGGTCCTAAATATAACTTCCAAACGTGGAAATCTATGTGGACATGCTCATGAAAGCATGGATGACATCGCACACAAAGAGTTAATTACTATATAACAATGCATCGTAGATACACAAAGAGCATAAGCCACGAGAAGAAGGAGATCACGAGTACCTGCTTGTAGCCACAGCATGGCGAGCTGTTCTCAATCAACACACCTACAGCTGACGATGAGCTGGAAAGTGACACATACATACACACTTGTCTGTCACATCTTCCCCCTCAAACACTTCACACACAGTTTTCCTCATAAGACCACAGTAGTACTAACATTTGGGGTGGATATGTGTTAGTGTGTGTGTGTGTGTAGTGTGTGTGTGTGGTATTGGGGGATTAAGTCCCAGTCATGAGACAGGGCTGTACCAGGCCACCACACACAGCTCTTGTCGCCCACCAGCACTGAGTACACCGTCCAACCTGAGCAGCTTACCTACCCACCTCAGAACCAGAGTGAGACGTGAAGACAAAGACAGACGCTGAAGTTTAAGCGAGAGATAGAACGACAATAAGAGCGAAGTTGAGAAGAATGCAGAATAATGTTTTTTTTTTGGTTTTTTTTTTTTTTCGTTTTTTCTAATCAAATGTCATAAATCTCATTTGTCAGGTTAATCCTCAAATATTTAACGTAAATAAAACATGTTTTTTTTGGTTACGTATCAACGGACACCGCGTCGTCATCAGCAATGTTCAGCTGTCAGACAGGCCTCATACGTGCAGCCCGCATCTTTAGCACACAACAGATTGTTTATTGGCCCCAAAACTGAGCTGGATTTATGAACCGGATACTGGCATTGTGGTTCATGGTGTCATTTTTGCTGGGCCAATCATAAACTGACCTGTGGAATACCCAACCGTTCGCAGTCTTCGCAGTTCGAACTGTATTTTAAAATGCTCCAGTATGAAGTCAGGGGAAAAACTCCTCGTGTGAAGGACAAACAGTCCTGTTGGACTGCAGGCAGGGTGTTGACGAGGTGAGTCTCTCCAGACTGAAGTTAAACAGTGATATAAAGCACACAGATGGGCCCCATTCCAAAACATCAACTCCTACGCTATGCTATTGACTGATTTGCTCTACTATTGTTTGATACGCCCTGCTATATGCGATACGTAGCAGCTACATATATTAGCAAGTGTTTGTTTCTCGTCATTCTACCTCTCTTCGTATCCCTCTAAATGAAGGTATCAACAGGTTTGTGTATTTTGTATGAATGTGTGTATTAACAATTTGGTGGCGCTATCCCAGCCCAATCAGAATGCTTGTATGTGTGTTTGCTTTCATGAGTACCTGCATGTGTGCATGTGTATGTCTATGTGTGTCTATAAGGCTGTTTTCTATCTCCCTCACATTGTCTGCACACTGTCACTCTAATGGCTTCTGAGCGAGGGAATGGCTGCAAAACCTAAGTGGATGGAGAGAAAACCATTACTCTCACCTCGTTCTGTTTCTCATAGGTCACTAAGGTATGCCTGGAATGGTTCAGTCCATTAGGGGGAGAGTATACATAACCCAATAAGCCTCTTAAAACCATTCTGTCCCGAGACCTGAATACATAGACTTGGTTACATTTAAAGTAAAACTAAACAAGAGAATACTCCATTGAAAAACTGCTTTTTTAATTTTTTTTTATTTTGACTTACAGAATATCTCCTCCACGTGTGGGTTACTATTTATTCTACTTGCACCCTACTACCTAAAGGTCTACTGTTAGTCTTTTTTGCATGTTACATCAGTTTAGACAGACTACCATGCCTACAATTTATCTGTCTCATTAATTCTCAGTAAAACTCACTAAACTTGAATTTTGATCTGTCCTTAATGCTACCAGTCAAAAGTTTAGACATACTCATTGTTGTTGTTGTTTTTTGTTGTTTGTTTTTTTTGGGGGGGGGGGGGGGGGTCACATTTTATAATAATAATAAAATCATCAAAACTCTGGAGTAACACAAATGGAACTATGGGAATTAAGTTCTGATAAAATAAAAAATACAAAAAGAATCTAAATAATTTTATATTTTAGCATCTTCAGTACACCCCCTTTTCACCTAGAATTTCCAGAAATGTATTCTTGGCGTTTTCTCGAGCGATTTCTTGAGGAATTTCCCTGAGATGATTTTTAAACAGTATTGAAGGAGTTCACACCGACGCCGGACTCTTATCGGCTGCTTTCCGGAATATTTCTCTCCGAGTCGTCCATTAAAAAAATATATTTTTTTCTAAATAAAATATTACTTTTCTAATGAAAGGAACGAATACGTTGGCATTATTATATTTTTTGTCTATGACAGATTTCAAACATTTAATCACACACCTTCAGATCGAAAGCTTTTTAACATCATGAGAAACATTTCAGTCAAGTGTCCACAAACTTTTGAATGTTTATTGGTAGTGTATGCGAGAGTGTATATATATATATATATATACACACCCCCCCCCACCTCCTTTTATATATACATATATACATTTCTTGTAAACAAGCTTATTTCCTACCAATGAAGGGGATTATATTTGCTTATCAGAAAGTTTTAAACATGTCAATTCATTCACAAGTTCTACAAGTAACAGCATAATAACTTTGCCCAGTGGACTCACACTGAGTAAAATAAGATCGAGTCTCTTTCAGCTGGGGGTCACATCAGTTTTATCAACAAACAGCTTTTGACTTCTTCTTTTGTCCTTTGTCTGCCAGAACACCACAATAGCTGTCTTGAGTTCTTTTCAATAACACTGCCTAACACACACACACACACACAATTTCATTCTATAACTGAAACATACACAGATAAACGCTTAGCACAACAAAGGATCAAATACTGGACCTAAGCTAGCCCAAAATCATACTTGATTAGTAGTCAGGCTTCTCACACTTAAAATCTACATATTAGTACCTCTGTAAACTAGGCAAAGATAAAGAACAATCATTTACAAAGAGAAAATGCTTGTATTCCAAGAGTGGACAAAAACAATCTGTTGATGAATACAACCATTAGTCAAGGGCCCTCATGACAGTCAAGTTTTCCAATAATTATGTAAACAAACCAAACTGATTTAAGACAAATGTGAAAACATGCATAATGCCCTGTTAGCTGTACCTCCAGAGCTGCAGTGTAGCCCAGAGCCAACACATCTCTCTCACTCCCATTGGAGGAATGTAAACACATGAAAGTCAAGATCAGCACTTGACAGGCATGAACCACAGAGCCAGAGCCCATCATCTGTGTTTACGGAAGACAACCATCCAATAAACACCGCATCACACCTGTACTCCCAGCATGATGCATTATCATGGGGAAATACTGTAAATCAACACTAAAGCCACTTACCATGTATCATTGCTCTCACCTAAAAACATGGTGAACATGATGTGCATGTTACCGAAGAACAGATATGAAAAGATCAATTAAATGGGTTGTATCTTTGTTGCCTTAAGTACAAAGCATAATTCTTTATACTGCTGTAATGTACTAGAAGTGCATAAGTTAACACAGTTAACATAACAAGGCTATAAGACAGAATGCATTATGTCTGCTCACACGTTAATCAATAAAAGAGTCAATTGTTTCAGAGTCAATTGAAACATTATCGTGACACTTTGTGAGTGAAACTTCCTCAAACCCCACCAACTCTCAAACACCCTCAATAACTTCCTCAAACCCCATCTGAATCTCAAACACCCATAATAACTTCCCAACTCCAATTCCCAAATATTATTTCTAAACCACAAATTCACCATCTGCCGACACCCTCAAAAAAGCCTAAACATCATCACTAACTACCCCACATTCCCCGCAGTCTCAAATGCATCATTTCAGGTGAGTGAAACTTTATAATACCCAACCAAATCCTAAACACACTGAATAACTTCCCCAAACCCCACCAACTCTCAAATACTCTTAATACAGTAACTTCCCCAAACCACACCAACTCTCAAACACCCTCAATAACTTCCCCCAAACCACATCAACTCTCAGACACCCTCAATAACTTCCCCCAAACCCCACCAACTCTCAGACACCCTCAATAACTTCCCCCCAAACCCCACCAACTCTCAAACACCCTCAATAACTACCCAAACCACATCAAACTCTCAGACACCCTCAATAACTTCCCACCCCAACTCTCAAACACCCTCAATACACCCCAACCCAACTCTCAGACACCCTCAATAACTTCCCCCAAACCCCACCAACTCTCAAACCCTCAATAACTTCCCCCAAACCCACCAACTCTCAAACACCCTCAATAACTACCAACCCCACCAACACTCAAACACCCTCAATAACTTCCCCAAACCCCACAACTCTCAGACACCCTCAATAACTTCCCCCCAACCACACAACTCTCAAACACCATCAATAACTCCCAAAAACCACATCAACTCTCAGACACCCTCAATAACTTCCACCCCCACCAACTCTCAGACACCCTCAATAACCCCCAAACCCCACCAACTCTCAAACACCCTCAATAACCCCCCAAAAACCCCACCAACCCATCCACACCTCAATAACTCCCCCAAACCCCAACCAACTCTCAAACCACCTCAATAACTTCCCCAAACCCCACCAACTCTCAAACACCCTCAATAACTTCCCCCAAACCCAAACTCTCAAATACTCTTAATACAGTAACTCCCAAACCACAACAACTCTCAAACACCCTCAATACCCCCCCCCCAAACCCCACAACTCTCAAACACCCTCAATAACCCCCAAACCCCACCAACTCTCAAACACCCTCAATAACTTCCCCCAAACCCCACCAACTCTCAAACACCCTCAATAACTTCCCCCAAACCCCACCAACTCTCAAACACCCTCAATAACATCCCCCAAACCCCACCAACTCTCAAACACCCTCAATAACTTCCCCCCAAACCCCACCAACTCTCAAACACCCTCAATAACTTCCCCCCAAACCCCACCAACTCTCAAACACCCTCAATATCTTCCCCCAAACCCACCAACTCTCAAACACTCTCAATAACTTCCCCCAAACCCCACCAACTCTCAAATACTCTTAATACAGTAACTTCCCCAAACCCCATCAACTCTCAAACACCCTCAATAATGTCCCTAAACTCCACCAGTTCTCAAACACTCATAATAACTTCCCCACACCAATTCCCAAACATCATGTCTAAACCACAAACACCTTCACGATCTCCCGACACCCTCCAAAAAAATGCCCAAACACCATCACTAACTACCCCACATTCCCCTGCAGCCTCCCATGCATCATTTCGCTTGAGTGAAATGTCATGAACACGAACAAAACAATGGCAGGGGTGAACATTTTCAGGATGTATGTCCTTCACATTAATAATCCACAACACGCTCTAGAACTTTTGTGTAAAAGTGGAACTAGTGTCGTTTTTAAGAACTCAATTAAAAATCTCAATGATAAAAAACACCTAAACAAACACTCAGCTCAAATGACAACAACAAAGAAACGAATTCCATTTACACATTAAAGAAGAAACCTTTTATTGTATTTATTTTCATTTAGTTAATAATTCAGCTGTCATGTCGGAGAGGTAGTCAGTCCCGTTTATTCATTTATATGTATGTATTTATTTATTTAGCCATATAGGACAGAACCTGGAGTATGGACTCGACATTAAGCCACTTACCTTCAAAGAACCTCTGTAAAGCCTCCGTTTCATCGACCACGTCCATGCTTATCTTCTGCTGAGCTCCTCCATGTAGCGCTGAGGCCGGACCGGGCTCTCCGCGTCTCACCCAGCCATGCACTCCTTCTCCTTCTCCTTCTCCTCCTTCTTCTTCTCCTTCTTCTCGAGCCTTCTTCTTCTCTTCGTCCTCAAAGCAGCAGGTTACCTCAAATCCGGAGATGCCAGGTGTTCTTGTGACTCCAGTTGCGCAATCTATACTGAAGACCCGACTTTCCAAATAATAATAATAATAATAATAATAATAATAATAATAATAATAATAATAATAAATTTAAAAGCTGTTACCGCACCTAACAATGTTTATTTAAATGATTAGCCTATTTATAACGTGTATCCTCTAGGAAAGCCATCTTAAGAGTCAGACTCTCCGGTCTGGGTAACTTGCACTACGCAAATGACTCCCTGTGTCGCGCGTGCGCTCGGCTCGACGGAGCAACAGCACGGAAGCATAGAGGATGCGCGAGGCAGAGGCCACCTACTAACACTTACTACTGACACACCGCGTGCGATGTGCTGCTGAACAGCATCACACATTTCAGTAGTCCATGGAGACTACATGTAGCACAATATATAAACATATGGATTAGGGTATAGCTTACACATGCATCACACATATACACCTAAATACACTTTGCAAAAGTCTTAGGCAATTAACTAAACACTAAACAACCGTATCATGCATCACTGCCCTCACCTGAAAACATGCTGAACATGATGTGCATGCTGCAGAAGAACAGATATGAAAAGATAAATGACATGGGCTGTATCGTTGTTGCCTTAAGCTATATATATAAAAAAAAAAAGTATATATAAAAAAGCACACCCTCTGTGCAATATATATATATATATATATATATATATATATATATATATATATATATATATCTGTGTGTGTGTGTGTATGTATTGCAAAGAGGGTGTGCTTTTTTATATATACTTTTTCACTGTATATATACTGTAAAAAAAAAGTTTTATGCATGTGTAAAGTAATTATGTAAAGCACAAATACTGAAATTGAACTTTGAACTTCATTTTATTATTAATAGACTGCAAAAGGCAGTACACGGTAATTTAAAATATATAACAATGCACAAGAAGTCTCAGGTACGAGGTGTTAGCAGTGTTATTTATAGCTGTTGGAAATGAGCTGTGAAGTTTTTCTGAGCATTATGGAGAATCTGTACAGACTTTCACTGTCACACTTGCTTCTGTTCTCGCACTTTAATATGTTACTTATCCACTTATTTCTGCAACACTGATGTAGTTTTTTGTATGTTTGTTTGAAAAGGATCTTGTTTGGAAATCTAAAATGTTTCTGTACTGAAACAGAAGTCACAAAACTATATATAGATCT
>CM022764.1:22056107-22153607 GCA_012411365.1 Ameiurus melas | reverse complement strand
CCTGACAATTATTTGGTGCTAGATGTGTGCTTGCTCCTGCTGATGGCTGCGTTCGAGATCTTGAGAGTCTACTGGGGTAAGTTAGATACAGAGAGTCTACTGGGGTAAGTTAGATACAGAGAGTCTACTGGGGTAAGTTAGATACATAGAGTCTACTGGGGTAAGTTAGATACATAGAGTCTACTGGGGTAAGTTAGATACAGAGAGTCTACTGGGGTAGGTTAGATACAGAGAGTCTACTGGGGTAAGTTAGATACAGAGAGTCTACTGGGGTAGGTTAGATACAGAGAGTCTACTGGGGTAAGTTAGATACAGAGAGTCTACTGGGGTAGGTTACATACAGAGAGTCTACTGGGGTAAGTTAGATACAGAGAGTCTACTGGGGTAGGTTAGATACAGAGAGTCTACTGGGGTAAGTTAGATACAGAGAGTCTACTGGGGTAGGTTAGATACAGAGAGTCTACTGGGGTAAGTTAGATACAGAGAGTCTACTGGGGTAGGTTAGATACAGAGAGTCTACTGGGGTAAGTTAGATACAGAGAGTCTACTGGGGTAGGTTAGATACAGAGAGTCTACTGGGGTAGGTTAGATACAGAGAGTCTACTGGGGTAGGTTAGATACAGAGAGTCTACTGGGGTAGGTTAGATACAGAGAGTCTACTGGGGTAGGTTAGATACGGAGAGTCTACTGGGGTAGGTTAGATACAGAGAGTCTACTGGGGTAGGTTAGATACAGAGAGTCTACTGGGGTAGGTTAGATACAGAGAGTCTACTGGGGTAAGTTAGGTACAGAGAGTCTACTGGGGAAGGTTAGATACAGAGAGTCTACTGGGGTAGGTTAGATACGGAGAGTCTACTGGGGTAGGTTAGATACGGAGAGTCTACTGGGGTAGGTTAGATACAGAGAGTCTACTGGGGTAGGTTAGATACAGAGAGTCTACTGGGGTAGGTTAGATACAGAGAGTCTACTGGGGTAGGTTAGATACAGAGAGTCTACTGGGGTAGGTTAGATACAGAGAGTCTACTGGGGTAGGTTAGATACAGAGAGTCTACTGGGGTAAACTACTTGACCTGAATACAGGTTATATTTAAGTATTTAATTGATCAATGGGTGATGTAATTGTTTTTTCTCGTTGTATCTTATCTTATTAATTCATGGCTACATCACTTGAATGTGTTCTCAGGCGTGAGAGGCAACTTGCAGGAAAGCGAGAGATATCTCGGTGCCAGTATCCTCATCACGGGAGCCACACTTCTGCTCTCAGTGTACTTCCTGGTCTGGCAGTCATATGTGCTGAGAGCTGATGTCATCATTAACGCCATCCTGCTCTGCATCTATGGCCTCTCTGGAGTAGCCGGCTTCGGAGCCCTTGCACGCTTCACCAGGTTCGTCTTTATCTGTCAAACGGTACACAACATCTGCAGCGACACAACCCCTGTGCTGCAGGTAAGACCAGATTAACATCAATGACGTTGTTTTAAGTGTATAGGATGGTAAAATCTTGCCCTGTAGAGGCCACACATTTTTACACATATGGAAGTTTGAAGAAGACAGTATTAATCAGAGATAATAATTAATAATTTTCTATGGCACATTGACTTAGGCCTACTTCTAGTGAGCTGTAACCATAACAGATGACTGCTTGATCAGCTTAACCATCAAGCCCTGGACACGTTCAATCACTTCTGTGTTTTCATTCTTTCACGCAAGCTTATCTCTTTCTGCCACTGTCAACATAAATATGAGGCTATATTTATATATTTATAAACCCTCAATTGTTTGAGGTTAACAATTCAGACTTTTTCTTCATCATGATGATGCTGATGTTGATGACGACGACAATCAGCCGTAATACTGTATATCTGCAGTATATTAGACTACTATACGATGTTTCTTTGTCTTCTGCTTATTCACATATTATCATAGAAGTCTAACCCCATTCTCTGTGATTGGTCCTTGCTGAGAATCGTGAGGTGTTTTGGGTTAGAGACCAGTGCTAAGATTACTTTTGTTGCAGGCTACAGTAAGGGTACATAGAGGGTGCTAATGAGCACTAAATTACAAACAGGACATCCTGTGGCCTTGCTGTTGCTGTAGAACAATAGTTTTATTGTCCCTTGCTTTTATACTGTACTTCAATTGACAGCAAATGAAAAACCTCATTGTCAGTGTACATTTTCTGTCCCCCACTGTTAAAGTGCTAGATTTTAAATGCATTAGTTTAGATGCCCTATATACCAACAGTGTATCTGCAAGGATGTGTCATTTAGGGCTTTGAAAGTGTGCTCACAAGCACCCTCTATGTGTGCTTTCTGCACCCTTTGGCTGTTCCCAAAATCCTTTGCAGTTGTTACTGAGAACCTATCACAAAGGGTACAGCTTCATTAAAGCCAAGAACAGAAAAAAAAAGAAAAAAGAAAAAAAAAACATTCCTCCATCTTCAGTAACTGCTTTATCCTGGTCAGGGGTATGGTGGATCCTAGGTAAACTTACACACACACACACACACACACACGTGTGTGAAGAACATGCAAAACTCTTCACAGACAGTATCCCGAGTTCAGGATCAACCCAGAGACCCTGGATCTATTGCAAAAATATATAGAGATAACGATAGAGTCAGACTGAAGTTAGGACGTTGTTATTATTTTAAAATGTCATCAAGTAGCATTAGAGTAATATCTTATTTGAAGCAGACCCTGTGAAATTGAAGCTAGCACTGACTGTCTACTGGTATATATCATGCCATTGTGAAAGCACCGTGTTCAACACAACTGAAATGTAATGAAGCCTTGAGGACCGAGGAGGTGTCAAATGAGGAGGTGTCAAATGAGGAGGTGTCAAATGCTTGCTTTTACAGCTACACACCCTCGATCACGCCAAAGCTCCACACCTCAGAAACTCTCCTGTGGCAAAAGAAAGAAAAGTTACAAAAGAGAAATCTGGCAACCTCAGAAGCATGAACATGGGTCAATTTAATGGGCTGACCTTAAACTCAAGTCTGAATATAGAGAACTAGCTACTTAGAATTACCTGCGTAAATACTGACATAGCTTTTGAATATAATTTGTAGAATGTATGACCTGTTACTATGCATGTTCTCAGGTCAAAAAAAAAAAACAAGTTGAGGCCTCAATGCAGAACTCACCATGGTCAGGTTTATTGAGACTATAAATGAAGAATAAGGTGTATACAATTATCTAGTAAGTGCCCGAGATTTTCATATGACAAACACAAAAGATCTTCAGTACTACTTGATCATTTGATTTCGCTTTACACAGATTGCATCAATCCCATTTGCTATTTTTTTCACCCATTGTTTATGGGGGATGAATGAAATCAGCTTGTTTACTTAGCTTAGGGCTTTGGTGTGAATTATTTATATGCAGGGCATTCAGGAGTCTTGACACTTTATCTGCAGCACAGCACTGGTGTGGCTGGTTCTTTGTCCCTATATGCATTAAATATGCTTTTGTGTCGGGCTTGACGCCATAGAACCACTCCCAACCAGTCGGACTGTGTTACAGCTATAGCCTGTCTGCTGCAACTATATAAATTAAGCTTGAACCTATATAAAGGAAAAAATATAGATGTATATATTCGAATTCAATAGACTCCAATAGATATTCAAACTGGTATCCAGTAACCGATATATTTTTAGGTGCACAATTGGAATGCAAACCGTATTCGTTGGATCTTAAGCAGGAAGGGATCAACATACAGTTGTTTGTAATAAATATGAGCAGAAGCCTGGAAGCAGCTTTAATTCATAATTAAAATGGAAAAACTGAAGCGTACGATTCTTTTAAATGCTAAAAGTTCACGATCAATAGGTAAATAGGTAAGTGCAATAAAATAATTAATTAATTAAAAAAAATTTGAAAAGGGGAGGGAGGAATATTTATCAGGTTTTTTTTTTAGATTTTTGTTTTATTTGAATAATTCTGAGGACATCAATTAATTGGATGTCCTCAGAATTATGTTAAAATAAAAATCTTTTTTTTTTTTTAAACCTGCTTAACTGATAAATATTCACCCCCTTTGTTTTAACAGTTTAAATTAGGACTAGTATTTAACTGTCTTAAGCACTCATAATAAATGTTAAACAACTATGCTCATTTCAAATCCAATGTCCTGACATTAGGAGGTCTCACAGCTAACATTTCAGATCAGATCACTCTTGCTGTCATGAAGACAAAGGAACTTCCTGTTCAGTTTTGAAATAAAGTTGTTAGGAAGAAAGAAAAAAAAAGATTATAAAAAGATGAGCAAAGCCTGGAAGAGCACTGTGAAATCCATTCTAGCAAAGTGGAAAAAATACAGCAAGCAGAAGCAGCAAGATCAGTCTGTCTTTTCAAAGAAGAGCTGTTGTCAGAGAAGTGTCCAAGAGGCCAGCTACAACACTGAAGGTGTTACAGATCTCACTGGCTGAAATGGGAGAACCTGGGCAGACCTCAACAATATCAGCTCATCACAGAGCGGGAAAGTGTCTAGAAGGGAGCCAGTTCTGAGGAAGGCTATCGAAAAGGCGAGCCTGGAATTTTCTAGAAGGCATGTGACAAAATCAGAGCTTTTGAGGAAAAAAAAAAGATTGTGAGCCATTTGATGTAAAAGAAAAGTGTTATGTTTGGCACAGAATGAATACCGCCCAACACCCAGATAACAGCATTTCTACTATCAAGCACGGTGGTGGTAGCATCATGCTCTGCGATTGCTTTTCAGCAGGAGGAACTGGACAGCTTGACAATACTTGAGGAGTAAATTCTTGAGGAGACCCTGTTCCAGTCAGCCAGAAAACTGAGTCTAGGGAGAAAATTTACATCCCAACAGGACAATGAGCTAAAACACAGGGCAGAAAACAAAAGGAATGACTTAAAAGAAAAAGAAGGTTTGTATTTTGAAATGGCTGAGCCAAAGCCCAGACGTAAATCCAATTGAAAATCTATGATATGACCTTAAAAATAGCATTTTTTTTAAAAGCATTCAGCGTTTCTCCATCTAATTTGGTAGAGGTTGAGAAAGTTTGTTCAAGTTCATGTTCAAGTGGCTTTATTGTCATTTCAGCCATATACACTGGTACGGTACACAGTGAAACGAAACTACGTTCCTCCAGGATTACAGTGCTACATAAAACACACACTAACCACATGAGACGACACCGAACTAAATAAGATCTATACATTCTACATAAAGTACACATGCAGACATGCTAACAACACAAGACAGTACAGTAAGTACTAAAACAGGACAATGGGGACAGTAAGAGACAGTGTAGCGCCGAACACTACACAGTTCTAGTGTAGAAGTGTCCGATGTAACAGGTAGTGCAGTAGAATAACAATATCATTTAAAAATAGTACAAATGTAAACATAACATGCTATGACTTAGTCTTCAGCAGATTAGCTTATACCATATATGGACATGCATATATCCTATTTACAGGGATGTGATTCTACTCTTTGAAGGGTTTTTTTTTTTTTTTGCTTTATCTGGAAGTAGTTGTACAATCATGTTGTGTTGCACTTAGCTTATCTTGGATCACACGAGGACACTCCAAGTCTAAAGAGGCCTAAGATCTGTCAGTGCTTAAATATTCATGTGAATTTAAATGATGATGCTGCCGAAGCCAGCTTTTGCTGCTCTATCAGTCAGTGTTATCTGAGAAGTTGTCTTCTGCTTCAACTCTTCACAGCTTGGTCTTCATTGTGCTTGCTCAACACACTACATATCTTTCAAATATTTCTTCTTTGGCCATGACACAACCTTTTTTTTTTTAAGAAACCTAAGGTAACACTATACTGGTATACAGTTTGATCGCTTCCGTGCTCTGAAAAACAAAAACAAACTCACCTATTCGAGTATTTATGAAGATGTTCATCACAAAGGCATGTTAAAATTTGGGAAATAAAACAAAATAATGAAAAGTCATGGCTTTCTAAGTTTGGTTTTGGCAAGCCCAGCCCCATTTAACACAGATATAGGACCAGCCTTGCTTACAGACATCATCATATCATTACAGTTATATGGTTTGGTGTTCAGGTGAAGATCGGTAGCAAAGCACAAAGTAGAGATTGGTACTATCGTGAAACACTGATTTGGGAAGTGTTACTTAGACGCGTAAGAGCTAAGATAATTAGCTAATATCTAATGTTTTCAACCTTTGTTGACGTCAAGATACAGTATAATTTCTTAAAGTGTTGAAAATAAATGACTGTTATAAGCAATATCAAATGAAGGAACTCCTGAACATGTGGCTTACTAGTTAGCACGTTCGACTCACACCTCCATAGTCCGGGGTTTGATTCCCACCGCTGCCCTGTGTGTGCGGAGTTCACATGTTCTCCCCGTGCTGCGGGGGTTTCCTCTGGGGACTCCGGTTTCCTCCCCCAGTCCAAAGACATGCATGGTAGGCTGATTGGCATGTCCAAAGTGTCCGTAGTGTATGAATTGGTCTGTGAATGTGTATGTGATTGTGCCCTGCGATGGACTGGCACCCTGTCCAGGGTGTACCCCGCCTTGTGCCTGATGTGCCCTGGGATAGGCTCCAGGTTCCCCGTGACCCTGTAGGATACATGGTATAGAAAATGGATGTATGTGCAGAGATGTGGTGTGGTTTCCAGTTATTTTTTCTGTATACTTATAGAGTTAGTACTGCTTTTTTTTTACTGTAGATCTTTAATGTAATCATGTCTGTAAGTTCAAAATGTATGGAAGTAGGATAGTGTGCTTCAACTAGACAATGATATGATGTTTCATTAAGCGCCAGTGAATGAAGCTTTGAGATTGAGTAACCGAATATGCTCTTGCATTGTCAGACAACCAAAAAGTGTTTAAATGACTGGGAAGATGGTAAGTGAAAACAAATAATGAAAATGTCATTCATCTCAGCATTATTAAACAGAAGTAATAATTAAAATGGAAATTCACATGCATGTACAATATTGGGAGATATTACTGACAACTGACACAATACTATCACCAACAACAACCCACAAATTGTATTGTATAGAGTATTCTGACAGTATCTAGGCTACTCAAACACCCCCCCACCACCCCCCAACTGAACTCGTCCATAAGCATGGCTTCAAACTCATCATCATAGATATGATTACAGGGAAAACAACACAAGCTTCCATACTGACCTTCATCTGAAAGTACCCTGCCTTCTCCACATGCACTGCGAAGCTCCAATACCCAGCTTAACATCAATAGTTAATACTAGCTCTAGCTAACTTGGCTGACGGGCAGGTTAACTGCTAGAAAATTAGCTCACATCTGTCACAGGTACACAGACATAAGGAGGATCTCAGCATCTTGACTCTTGATTTGCACCACCATCATCAAGTTCTCAGCATTCTCAACTAGCCAAGCGTTTAAATAAATTATACCGTAACAAGACAGTTTAGTTCATCACTAACTAGCGTTAGGTTTTGTTAGTGTTCTAGAGTTAGCTAAGGTTAGCATTAGTGTAAGGGTTAGTTAACTACTGTTAGTTGGGCTGGCAGGACGACAGTATGAGCACATTCATTTTTTTAGAGCAGAGATTGTACCACTTTTAATAGGTATAAAATGTGTAGAAATGCTCTTTGGGAATTTCTTGTCGTTTGGGTATTTAAAAAAGTAAAACAGCGTTTTGTTATAAATAGATTATTTTAGCAGTTTGAAATGACATGTTCTCTTGGTTACTTGAACTGAAGATAAGTGATTATTACCTTGTAAATTTTCTTGCTCTTTCTTCTGTTTTTCAGCATTTCCTCATGACACACCAGGTCTTGTCCTGATGGTATAAATCCATGTCTACAGCTGCACCTGACGTGTGGACTTCATCTTCCATAATGCACCAATGTAGATCCTTCATCTCAGCCAAAAACACTGCTTTGAAGTAGGATAAGATATTATCAGATAATTATAAGATCATTTAAACTGACAAAATGCTGCATTTCTCTAGATTATGCAACCACACTGGGAAATGGACCTTAACAAAATCAGTCGGTATTTTTTGTACCTTTTTATTTATTTATTTTTTTTAAATGTGGCAGGAAGTTAGGAAACAAATGTTGAAACAAACCCCAGTCCACAGCAATCTGTACTCGTAACAGTCAGTCCTTCCAGGATGCAGAAATGAACACAAAATCAAGCAAACTCTGCAATATTCGTAGGATCTTACGATTGCGAAAAATTGCCGCAGATTTGGGCCGAGACGCATCATGTGACGTCATCCCAACGAGCTTTCAGCTGACGCCATCTTCGATTCACGTGCGTTGAAAATGAGTACGGCTAAAAGGTCTCATTTACCAACAAACATCACTGCGAAAGAGCGTGCAAAGCAATTTTGTGCAATTCAAGTCGTTTTCTGGGGGAAAAGCACAAAGATTTCTACACGATGCATCGCAAACTTTGGAGAGACAAAAAGGCGCAGCAAAATCAAGCGGTTTTGGCTGCAACAATCACCAAAAAAATCCTTTATGGACTGAACAATACATTTTATTGTTTTAAATGATTTCCTCCCATTTATTAGGATCTCTATAGCTGCTGTTTAGATGTAAAAAAAAAAATATATATATATATATATCAGGCTTGCACCTGTAATGGAACTACAGCAAACTGACTAGATATGTGTACCTACTAACCTGGTAACTCTGTGAAACTTTATATGATGATGTAATGCGGTCATACAGTCTCATGTTTTTCTTAAAAATTATATATTTTGATAAGGGTTTTTATTTATTTATATTTTTCTTATAATAAAGGTGTCTCAATAAAAGAAAAAAAAAATATTATATGCTCATAGTGAGACTGAACCAATGAACCTAATGAATGTTTTCATCAACTTTTTCTGTACCAAGGGTGTTCTGGAGCTGACTTCATCCACTACTTTAACACATTTATGTTTAAAATATTTCACCCTGGCTACCAAATACAGGTCAAAACATCAGTCTCTCAGAAAGTTCTTCTGTTATAATCATGCACGTCATTTCCATGGTATATTTTACATAGTTTTAGTACCTAGGTGGTTTTACTAACATTATAAGATGGAATCATGTCGCCATTGTTCAGTTTTTAATAGGTATTTTAGTGTTTTAAGTTCGTCCAGTAGGGGGAGTGTGTATATGTTAATTGAGATGAGGACATGTCAGTTGTAGCCTTACTCTATTTGTGTTAGATGATCCAATTTTGTGACCCAACCAACACCATTTCAATCAGTTTGAACATTTTTGTTAGTAGTTCAGTTGTACATTTGAACTTTACAGTGATCTATTTGAGTTTACAGTTAGCTCGGTCAGTTTGAAAGGTTATTGTATAAAGTTTATTTATAATGTAAAACCATCATTACAAAATATCATGGTGCTGTAGTTATAACACCTGTGGGTATTATAGTAATATTTACGTAAAAGTTATCACACTTGTTTGTTTGTTTGTTTGTTTTTACTAAATCTTAATGGCTGGTAAAAAAAAATTCTTCGCCAAAACCAGTCTTCAAAATGAATCAACTGAGTGAATTTTCTGTCATTTAACAGCATCTCAGAGCATTTGTGCATATGAAAGTGGACGCCAGAGTGTTTGTGAAAGGATGGGAAAGAATGCATGTCTTGTCTGCTACAGAAATAGAAGAAATGTCTGTCCTTATTAGGCATGATGATCTTTGTGTACGTGTGTTTTAAGAGAACTGAGGGGAGGGGAAAAGGAAAGAAATCAAAGTGCTTTTCGTTGTCCTCACCAAAGGGAGGACAGAGGCTTTCGGGCTGATGTCAGCCTTGGCAACCAGTGATATCCAACCCAGGGCCCTGTTCCACCATACTGCTCCTTTCTCATTCTGTTCTTTGAAGCTGCCTCTCCCTGACCATACTGAATTACACACCTGGCTGAAACAGGTGCTGCTCTGATAGGTGGACAGATGGAAATCCTTCAAGTAAACAAATACGCAACTATTGAAATGTACTCTCTTTTTCTTTCTTCTTCTTCTTCTATATTTTTTAGGCCTATTTACGCAACCATTAAAATATTTTAAATAAAAACACCTGGCTTAATTTGATCAAAGCCAGTGATGATTATTTCTAATGAACTCTTAAGCCTGAATCAGAACAATATTGAAAATGGTATTTTGAGATAATGACAGACTAAGTGTACTAGTCTGTTACACAACTCGATCTCTCACTCAATGTGTAAGTATTGTAGTATTTCACACATCCCTGCTGAACAAAACAAAAAAAAAACCTCAAAACAATAGAAACCATTACAGAAATTCTAATGGTTTCCACTACAAATATTACAACCCGTCAGCTAACCATTAAAACCATTATCATTATTGGTCCTTAATGGTATCCGCTAGACACACCATGGCACCAACAGAAGGAAACAAATGACCATTAGAGACCCACAGGAACCCAATAGAGTTTCCATTAAAACCATTACAGTTCCCATTAAAACCATTACGAATTCACTCGACAGACCCTGTGTTGTAATTTCAGTATTCCCCTTCCCCTTCCCCTAGGTGAGTCTTCTTATCTGCAGGTAGATCCGCACAGCTCGCCTGTCAATCAAACCCCATCGCCCCTCCCACCGCGCGAGCTCTCAGCCCAGCACCTGTCACGCGCTGTTTTCCGCGTGAGTGCCGGTACTGCGTCTCCTTGGCTACAGTTCAGCACGCGCGACACCGTGTTCAGATCCACATCCGCGCGCGCCTCGGCCTCAGAGTCTGTCCTCCTGCTGGAATGGCCCCTTAATCACCTGTTCACTTAAAGACGCTTGTATATAACACTGGACTGGAGATTTAGTGGCTCTCATCAGGTGAGACTAGGCATCATTTCGATTATGAGAGAGTTCTGAGGATTGATTGATTGATTGATTTGATTGATTGATTGATTTGTATGTTTACACTTGAATTACATATTTAAAACGTGATGAAGATAAGTGTTATTAAGTTATTATGCCACACTACTTCTCTCACCTGTACTTTACACACACAACTTTGCTGTACACTAGTAATGAGTCGTTCGTGAACGAGTCGGCTCTTTGAGTCGGCTCACTTAAGAGAACATTGAGAATCAACTCACAAATGCGAGGCGGGTTTATGTATTTATTTATTTATGTATTCATTTGTTTATTATTATTATTATTATTATTATTATTATTATTATTATTATTATTATTATTACAGTTGCTCCTGCTGCGTGATGTAAACCAAATGCTTCGATTCAAAACCTTCCAAAAAGCACCTGAACTGTTCATTGGAGTTAATGATGAGCTGTGTGTTTAACTCTCATGTGTGTATGAAGCTGTATACAGGGTCTCCTGTCATGTAGAGGTGCTGTATACTCTTGAGGATTAGAGGAGACCATCACTTAAAGGAATAAATGATGTAAATCTTCTTAATGAATCGGAATACAGAGCACGAATACATATACATATGAAGAAGAGAGTTCAGCTTTTATTTCCTGGTATTTACAGTACATGTAGGCTAGACGTGTTAAAAGACGTAGGACACAGCACGCTTTGTATCAGATCACCCAAGATGTAGACAAGCACAAATATTGGAATATGGAACTGACTGGTGTTTCTTGTTACCCAGGTGTGTCCTGTTAGATTGATTGTTTAAACAATAAATAGTTCGGAACATCTAGTGTTGGTTTTAGCTTTCGGTTTCACCTGTGAAGACTGCGTTTTGTTGTTAGAAAGGATAAAGAAACATGAAGATCAGAGAGCTGTCTATGGGAGAAAAGCAAGCCATTTTGCAGCTGAGAAAAGAGGGATTGCAAACAGAGGCATTGCAGAAGCGTTGGGCATAGCCGATACAACAATTTGGAATGTCCTGAAATAGAAAGAAACCACTGGTGTACACTGAAAAGATCGGCCACGAAGATAACAGCAGCTGATGACAGAAGCATTGTGAGAGCTGTGAAGAAAAACCCCAAAACAACAGTCAGTGACATCACCAACAACCTCCACAGGGCAAGGGTGAAGGTATCACAATCTATTGTTCGAAGAAGACTTCAAGAGCAGAAATATAGAGGCCATTCCACAAGATGCAAAAACCACAAAAGTTCTGGAACCAAGATTAACCTGTACGAAAGTGATGGAAAGGCCAAAGTGTGGAGAAAGGAAGGATCTGATCATGATCCAAAACATACAACTCATCTGTGGAACATGGTGGAGGTAGTGTCATGGCTTAGGCTTGCACGGCTGCTTCTGGAACAGACTCACTAATCTTTATCGATGATGTGACTCATGATTGTAGCAGCAGAATGAATTCAGAAGTTTACAAACATTTTGTCTGCCAATTTACAGAGAAATGCATCTAAATTAATTGGGAGGAACTTTATCATGCGGCAAGGCAATGATCCAAAACACACTGCCAACTCAACAAAGAACTTCATCAGAGGGGAAAAGTGGAAGGGTTTAGACTGGCCAAGTCAATCACCCGCATTTCACCTCCTGAAGAGACGATCGAAGGGAGAAACCCTGAAACAAACAACAACTGAAAGAATCTGCAGTAAAAACCTGGAAAAGCATCACGAAAGAAGAAACCAACAGTCTGTTGATGTTGGTGAGTCGCAGGCTTGATGCAGCTATTACAAGCAAGGTATATGCAACCAATTATTAAGTGTTATTTACTTTAATTTACTTCAAGACTTATCTGTTCTTATACTTTTGCTCACCTCAAATGAGGTGGTCTGATATAAAAGGTTCTGTGTTTTATGTTGTTTAACATGTCTAGATTTAAATACTAGGAACTGAAAGCTGAAATCCTAAACTCCTCTCATGTCCATCTTTTGATCTCAAACCCAAATGTCTTTGATGTATAGCACAAACAAATGAATTGGCCTTGTCGTTCCAATAGTTTCGGAGAAGACTGTACATGTAGGGATGCTTGTACTTACTGCATATCTGCATTGCCGTACTGATCTAACTATTTAAATTTTTTTTTTTTTTTAAATTCCAGATTTTTCACTAATTAAACGGTAGAGTAAGTTTTCACTTGTTTTAAAACATTCTGAGCCATAGTCGGGTATAATTGCTACTTTAAAATTGGGCGATTACAGCAGTCTTTTAAGATGATCACTTTTCACACTGTATGAGACCATCTTAATAAAACAGCCTACTGGCCAAATTCTCTAACATACAGTGCGATAATGTGTTCTCCATTTCAGATTATGCAGTGAAGATCCTCTTTTGATAGACCCGCGATTAAAGAAAATGACTATGTTCTGCTTACGCAATCAGTCGGTGTGATCTGGGCTCATACGGAAAATGGGGTCACATATAGAGAAATATTCTGCAAAGTGAGCTTGAGCTAATAAGGAATCTTTGTGTAGTCCATGAACATGTTTCCTTTATGTTTCACAATTCACACTACTGTATTTGGAGCTGTTAAGATTTGTACATGATCCCATGCCGTGCTTCTACTTCTACTGAGATTTTAATGTAAAAATTCAGACACTGACACTCATACACCAATGGTAGCAGAGCTATCCATGCAAGGCGCTAACTTGCCAGTGGGAGCACCTTTTTGGTTCTGTGTCTTGCCCAAGGACACTTCAGCATGTGGAGTCACGTTGGCCAGGAATCGAACCACCAACCTTAGTGGGCAACCCGCTCTACCACCTGAGCCACAGCCGCCCATAATGAATAACTAGATGATATTGATACGGATAATGAGTCTTTATTTGTCACGTATACATTACAGCACAGTGAAATTATTTTCTACGCATACCCCAACATGCCAGGAAGTTGCGGTCAGCCATGATACAGCGCCCCTTGAGCAGAGAGGGTTAAGGGACTTGCTCAAGGGCCCAACATGAACCCATGACCTTCCGATCAGTAACCCAGACAGAACCTTAACCGCTAAGCATGAAATACTGCGCTTTGGCTATGTTTCAAATGACACTCTACGCACTATTGTACAATATGTATCTTACTATTCAGTACTTTAATCTTCTCCAATAGTAGTGGATTTTTACCTCACATGATTAAAATATTTCAGAGCAGCTTCAATTTAAATGTAAAAGTGTTAACTCTAAACTTGTTGCTGCTAAGTAACCTTTGTGCTGTAGAATATCTCAAGTGAATTAGCTATTTAGAAGATCTAAAACCACTGAGCACTATGATGGCTCCTCCCCTGTTTAACTATATAGAGAAGCTGAGACCATGGAGTGCAAAAGCGTGTCCAGTGTCCTACTCTTCGTTTTTCAGCAGTTCCAGTAAATCATCCATCCATCCATCTTCTACCACTTATTCCTTCTTCAGGGTCACAGGGAAGCTGAAGCAACCCAGGAAGTATAGCACACCCTGACATGATATTATTAATAAATTGAAAAAGTTTGGGACAGGTGTGGCGAATGTGCTAACCACTAAGTAAATCATTCTGGTGTTTAATCATTTACTACGCCTTGTCTGTATCTCCAGTGTGAATGTAGCATCCGCGCTAAAAATACACGCAGTATTTGAGAAATAGCTCTGGATAGTAGCTGGCGAGGAACCAGTAAAGAGCGCTGCAGTTCAAAATGAGAACAGCTGATTTTGAGCGAAAGTTTAAAATGTTTTTGAATTTGAAAAAAAAATCGCACTTTTTTTCTGCTTGTTTAGTGCAAAAGTGAACATTTGTTACTACACCTACACGATAAAGTATGTAGTGTACATAGTGCCTGATTTGAGACTTGGCCTAAACCGGATAAACCGAGGAGCGTGACACATGAGATGGTACTATTCTAAACAGAGTCGGTGTAAAATTCAACACCACGATCAGCGCATAATTAATGAACACTATTTAAACAGGACACACTTTCCCAAATGCAACTACCGTAACTCATGATGGTCAGGCCTGAAATGACTAGTTTGTCTACAATATACTGTGCTATCTAAAGAAGAATTGCTCAATTTCGTCTTATCTTATCTCAGGTGTTCCTCTTGGATTATTTCATCAATAAATTTCAACAGCAGGGTTTTGTGACCTGATTTGAGTGGATTCAGTTTCTTGTAGCCATTACCAATCTCACACAGTGGCTAATCTAACTTTAAATAATGTTCACATTTTGGCACTTTCAGTTTGATGTCTTAACAGTCTTCTTGGTTTTGAAGCTGATCACCTACAGCAGATAAAATCCCACATGTCGTGTTGCTTGATTTTTTATTGTGGTGCACGCATTTGGTTTTCATCTGGACTTCCTGGTCTGAACTGAGGAATAAACAGATAAAATATATGACCTGCACTTCCTCCTGGCATACTGTACGTTCTCCCGGCTGGTTTCATCAGAACAGAAAAACCTGCTTCAGATCCAAAGCCATCAGCGTTACTGATAGGACAACATAAAGCTCTTTAGTTGGATCATTGTGGATTCTCACCGGTCCGTGTTATTCGCTCATGAAAGGCTTCGTTATTTACATTGCACATGAAGTAAAAGCCGCTCCTTTGTTCTCAGAGGCTAACAAATTGAACGTAAGTGCACAAAGTGGAGTTTAGTTGTGTGGAGTCACATTTGTTTGGGGCTTTTTAAGTTGACAGATATGACCATGTATTTATCAATGCTAGTGTGGCTATTGACTCACAAATGAATGCAAGAATAAAATGGTACTCCATGTCTTTTTAAGTGGGGTATTAGTATCTTAATCTTGATCATGTCATGTAATTAAAAAGGTGTGTTAATGGTAGTGACATTATATAAAGGGCTAGACAAATACCGTGTAAGTAACATCTCTAATATGCTTTACAGTCCCTTAGTTTTGGTTGACAAAAGTTTTGTTTATAAGCTGGGGCGTTCTCTCCGGTCATCGCATGTAAAAATATTATTTGAGTCTGGACACCGACATCGTTTTGTCTTGATATGTCTTGATATGTCACAAAGTGCAGTCGCCTCATAGTTAAACATAACTATGAGGCGACTGCACTTTGTGCTAGCAGGAGAATTATATGAAAGCTTCGCGCTTTACTTTGTTCTGCTCAGTTTCGTGTTCATGCCCATGCCATAACACTGCCTCCACCATGTTTGACAGATGATGTAGTATGCTTTGGATAATAAGACCTTCCTTTCCTTCTCGATACTCTTCTCTTCCCATTGTTCTGGTAAAAGTTCATCTTTGTTTCATCTGTTCAAAGAATCTTGTTCCAGAACTGCGCAGGCTTTTTGTTTATTTATTTTTTTAAAGATGTTTTTTAGCAAAGTCTAATCTGGCCTTTCTGATCTTCAGTGTTACCAGTAGTTTTCATCTTGCTGTAAATTCTTTGTATTTTCATTCATGAAGGTGTTTCTTGATTGCCAACGATGACGATAGCCCTACCTCCTGCAGAGTGTTCTCGACTTGGCTAGATGTTGTAAAAGGGTTTTTCTTCAACAAGGAAAGAATTCTACAATCATCCATTTTAGTTAACACTTTCAGTGTTGCTGAGCTCACCAGTGCACTCCTTCTTGTTAAGAATGTACCAAACTGGTGATTTGGCCACTCCTAAAGAGCTATCTCTTCTGCTATCTCTGTGATAGGTCTGTTTTGTTTTTTCAGAATAATGACGGCCTCCTTCACTTGCATCGACACGTCTTTGGACCGCGTTTTGAGAGTTCCCATGAACAGCTACCAAATGCTTGAAATCAATTTCATACCTTATAACTACTTAATTTGTCATGAAATAACGAGGAAACCGGCCACACCTGGCCATTAAACTGCTTATCAGTCGAGATTATGTCCGATTACTTTTGAGCCTGTGAAAATGGAGGGACTCTGTGAAAAATGGCTGTGATTTCTAAACAGTTAAAGCGATGTGTTTATTAAACCCCTTGAATTAAAGCTGAAAGTCTACTCTTCAGTCACGTCATGAATGCCTTATTTCAAGTTCATTGTGGCGGTGTAGAGGCAAAAGTGCGGACATTGTGTCCCTGTCCAAATACTTATGGACCTGACCGTACATACCAACTGAAAACCCGTGGAGAAGGGGGCGATGGGAGGATCCATCACAGTGTTGTGTTGTTTTGAAAAGGTCAACAGGAAGTAGGGTCTGTATTCTTTCTCTGGTTGTGTAACCTAGGCTACTTATTTATATTTTATCCACTCCTGATGTAAGATTGTACCTGTTGTCATATGACAAACTAGAACGCTGTTCTTTGGACCATGATTATCTTGTTGGCTCTGATGACTGAGCTGGTGTTGTTACTTCTGTAGACCTCTTTATAGAGCAGCAATTACACCAGAATAACATGATTAGAGGCAATGGGGGAAACCCTCTCATTTGGTTTAAACAGGATTTGCCCTGTTAAAGTACCTTTGAACCAGCAGGAAATCTTTGCATGCACGGTAAATGTCTAACACGTGTTCCAACTGAAGAATTAGCCAAATGTTAGAACCTTTTCGTTTTCTTACCAAAAGTATCATTACTAATTGTAGACTTTGCCCCATAAGTACACATGCGTGAGTGCATTTCAGATACGGAGTTAATCACTCTTACTGGTGACAGGTTATCAAATTGCATGTCTACTCACCGGTCCACCAGTTGGCACACAGTCTTATCTCATTGCCTTCATCTGCTGAGCTTTACAGGTCATCCCAGGACAATGGAAGCAGCCCTCTTATTTTAGTCATCAGAGGACAAAAACATAATCATGTTCCAAAGAACAAAATGCTGTTGTTTGTCATATAACAGGTGCAGTCTTCGAGTATATAAGGGATGGGCTTAGTTTCTAAGGTCTATACCTCAATTCTTTTATCGCAGTACTCTTATATCCCAGGCATCTACTCCTGGGAAATGGGAAGGTTTAGCTAAACCAGACTGGGAACGTGGTATGGACCGGGTGTTCCACTGCATCTAAGAACCTAACGCACCAGATGATCCATTATAAATGATTTAACAGGGCTTATATCACTCCTAGTGTATTGCATAAGATGAAGGTTAGATCTGATCCATACTGTAATCTACGTAATAAATCTACAGTAGGTTCTTATTTGCACATGTTTTGAGAATGCCCAGTGGTAGTTCCTTATTGGACTTTTGTAAGTACTGTTCTTTAGATATTCTATATTTGGATATACCTCAAGACACTTTGTTATTTCTGCTTTTGGATGACTCCGCTCTCCAGCTCATCAAAAAACGACCTTATTGGCAGCCAGCACTACAGCCAAAAAGACTATTTTAAAGCTACCCTGCAACCTCCATTGGGCTGATCTTATTTTAGAGACATTGTCTTGCTGGAAGGTCCCACTGCCAAGCTCAGCGGTTCAAAAGACAAAACTATTCAGAGCTGGACAAAAATCACGGAGACGTTGTTAGATAAACTGAAATGTTGACATCCTACTTTTTTTTTTCTTTCTTTCTTTCTTTTTTTTTTTTTTAAATATATGGGGACAGTTTTCATGGCGTCTGTTTGTATATAGTTCATGGTAGTGTTATTTTTGTTCCTGGTATGAGAAACTAAATTTAAGTAAGCGGTGGACAAATCAGTAGCTCGGGCAAGTAAATGTTGTGTCCGGGCTAATAAGTTTTTTGTTGTTTTTTTTTTACAAGCAGAAGACAAATCTTTTTTTTGTTGTTTTTACTCTCACCACCTGGTTACCACAAGCATTATGCAATTATACATTTAGAGAAATCAGAGAAATTAGCTCTGCTTAAATTATTACAGTACACGACCTAACTTTAGGGCTTGTTCCAATGTAGTTGCATGAAACCGCAAAGCTATAATACGATCTTATATATCTAGCACAGGTTTGTCTGTATAAACATTTCTGACCCCAGGCTGTTACAAAGTCAAATGTTTTACAGTTATAGAGTCGTATAGCATTGCTGTTTAATAGCTAATTTTACATGCCCAGCTATAACTGAGACTATAGTGCTATTACTTATTAATTATTAACCTATTCAAGTCCCTTAGTTAAATGAGAAGGATAAGGCACTTATTTTAGATTTTGTCACGCACACACACACACACACGCGCGCGCGCGCACAGAATATCCCTCCCCACACAGTGTTCCATGTTACCACAGAGAGTCAACTGTAAATCAGGAATGAAAAACAGAAAGGGTGGAGTAACACTTGGGGGGGGGTAACAACAACTTGGGAAGGGAGGAACCTTAACATGGCAGCTTTAAATGTTCCCCAGGACTAAGCCAAAAATACCAGAGCACTCATGCAGCCTGGTATACCTGCACCAGACTCCCAGCAGTATTATGCCTCAGGGTTGAGTTTAACACAGCTTCCTTTTGTTGAGCCATTCTGTCTTTAAATATAATTATTTGGGCTACTGCTTATTTCTTTCCTCAATAAGCGCACTTTGTAGTCACGGAACAGTCAGAGTGTAGCTTTAACAGTAGCGCGCCTGTCTGACTAGGTTATCATGATTTCATTTGCATTCTAACTTCTTCTGAGTTTGCATCTGATATCTCTAACATTTCACTTCCACACGCAAGATAACAGAAAAGGATGTTTAAATAGCTAGCAAAGGCTTACTTTAGGTTGTGTTAAGCTGACTTTTGTAAGTATGCCTTACCAAGACAACAGTAACTAAATGACGAGAAAGTTACTTGCGAAATGTATTGTGTTACAGGCTACAGATTACCTGTTTAAAATTTAAATGGGAACACAATCTAAAAGATTATGCAATCTATTATCATAACTACAGCTTCAGAAATAGCACAACAACTACAGGATTATTGTGTTACTGCTGTGGAGCTTAGTATTTCCCATACATCTGTGTAATTTGGTAACACTATTGTCACGGCAACATACCTTAAACTGCTATTGTTCAGAACAAAGCATCGAAACGCTCGAATTGTTACACATCCCAACGTGTATTTCTGAGACTTTAAAGTGTTCCGGGAATGATTTGTGTATGTGAAAGTGGGAATCAGCTATTTACGATTTATGATTATGGCTTACAGCTCATGAAAATCAAAAATCCAGTATCTCAAAATATTTGAATAAAGAATTAATATTACAGAGATGTCGACCTGAGAAAATCTCTAATCAGCGAATTAACTCAGAACACCTGCAAACGTTTCCTAAGGCTTTAATCTCTCAGTCTGGCTCAGTACACACAAGCACAATCATGGGGAAGATTAATGTAAATGTTGCGTTTCATTTGGAAATCAAGGTCCCAGAGTGTGGAGGAAGAGTGGAGAAGAACAGAATCCACATTGCTTGAAGTCCAGTGTGAAGTTTCCACAGTCAGTGATGATTTGAGGTGCCTTGTCATCTGCTGGTATTGCTCCACGGTGTTTTCTCGAGTCGAAAGTCAATGCAGCGTCTACCAGGAGATTTTAGAGAACTTCACGCCTGAAAAAAGGAGATGCTGATCTCCTTTTCCAGCAGGACTTGACACCTGTCGACAGTGCCAAAACTATTAGTAACTGGTTTACTGACCGTGGTATTACCGTGCTTGATTGTCCAGACGACTCGCCTGACCTGAACCCCATTGAGAGTCTCTCAGAGACACCAGACCCAACAATACAGACGAGCTGATGGCCGCTATCAAAGCAACCTGGGCTTCCAGAACAAACACCTCAGCAGTGCCACAGGCTGATCGCCTCCACGCCACACTGATGCAGTAATTCGCAATTTCTGTATTATGAATTCTTTATTCTAATATTTTGAGATACTGGATTTCTCATTTCCATGAGCTGTAGGCTGTAGTCAAGATTAAAACAAAAAAAAGGCTTGAAATATTTCACTTTATGAATAATGAATCTGGAATATGAAACAACTTTTCAACGTTATTCCAATTTATTTAAATGCACCTGTATATGTAAAACTGGCATAATTCTCTAATACGGGGCTTTGATGATAATGTACGATAACAGATCATATATTAGAAAATAATCCTAAGTGATAACTCTGCAGTGATTTCCATTCCGCTGCTGGTCATGCTCTACCTGCCTTAAGTTTTGAGATGCTTAGAAATGATCCTCACCTATTGTGTTGTATCTGCACCCATTGTAGTGTGGGTTACATTTCCTGGTATTCTTTTATTCTTTCTGTCAAGCCCCAGGTGAAGTCTTAGTCAATCATTGACTACTGTGTGTATACGTGTGTGTTTTGTTTTCACTGAAGAAGGTCATAATGCCTCTGCTTCAATTGCATTGTGAAAAGCGGCTTTGTATTATAAGGAATTTCTCTTGCTTTTGTAGCCCAGTAGCCCGGGTTGCTTAGATCCCCATTATGTCTGGAGTGGAATAGAGTTTGAGCTTGAGCTTTTAAAGCACCAGGGAAAGTAAATATCAGATTGTTTCCAAAGTTAGTCTTGTTGGCAAACAAAATGTCTATTAATAACTGTTTAACGTTCCAATCTATGAATCTATTTACATTTATTTATTTAGCAGACCCTTTTATCCAAAGCGACTTAGAAATGTGGAAATACAAGCAAAGCGATAGATCAAGTGGAGAACAATACAGTAGTGTTACTATACAAGATCTTTAATTGAGTTCTAGAAAAGTAAGGTGCACAGAGTAGAGGTGTAGGCGCCAGAGTAAGGTGGGTTTTTCGGAGGGGTTTTCTACGGGTTGGTTAGGTGTTCACGGAAGAGGTGGATCTTTAGCTGTTTTTTGAAGATAGTGACGGATTCTGGTGTCCGGATCGAGGTTGGAAGTTCATTCCACCACTGAGGGACAGTTAGTGTGAAGGTTCTGGAAAGGGACCTTGAGCCACGCATTTGAGCAGAAATCAATCCACCTTCAGTGGAAATGCCGAACTTGCTCCTCCCATCTCTATGTAGAAACTGAAAAGTTAGCAAGACAGTGAGAGCTAATCTAGCCTAACTGTATCATAGTCTATATGTTTGATTGAACAATTTTGATCCGCTTGCATTATTGTGTTTAAGTTCTGCTTAAGTGGTGTATCAGATGTTTGAGAGTCTCAGAAAAAGGGATATCAATCAGTGTGTCCTCAGTAGAATATTATGAGACCTTGCCTGGATAGTTCTCAGCTCTGATCCTTGAGTTCAGTTGATAAGCAGTGAGTGTTTTTGTTACATTTCAGTTTTATTTTGGCTTTCATCCAGATGTAGTGGGGCATGGTGGCTCAATGGTTAGCATGTTTGCCTCATACCTCTGCGGTTGGGGGTTCGTGATCCAAGTTCCCTGGGATAGGCTCCAGGCTCCCTCGCAACTCTGTGTGGGATAAGTGGTACAGAAAATGGATGGATAGATTCAAACTTGCTTACATAATGGATGCTTCATATAACTTTCAGGATTGGTCCAATAGAAACGTGTTTGTGTTAAGATTTGGTTCAGAAGTAAGTATTAGGCCCACTCTACTGACCATAGAGACATTTATATGCAGCCTGAAAATACTATAATAACCTGACTGATAGCCAATTGACTTCACTCCAAACTACATTTCTTGATCATCTTGATTTGGCAAATTTATCCCACTCTTCCAAGCAAATTTATCCCACTCTTCCAATCTCCTGTGCACAGCCCTCTTTAACTGCACAGGTTTTTGATAGCATTTAGATCTGGGGTCTAATTGGTCTGACTTCTGAAGCCCTTTGTTGACTTGGATTTGGGCTTTGGGTTGTTATCGTGCTAGAAGGTGAAATTGTTATTCAGAGGCCTGGTTTTGTGCCCAAATAGATTGGAATTCTTTGCTTTCCATGAGTCCCCCTATCTTGACTAGAGCCCATATCCCAGCTAAAAAGAAGCAGCCTCATAGCATGATGCTGCCATCACCATGCTTTACTATGGGTGTGGTGTTCTTTCATTGATAAGCTTTCTTGTTTTTGCACAAAACATATCTTTTAGAATTATGCCCAAAAATCGTTTACCTTAGTCTTATCAGACCATAACACATTTTGCCACATGGTATAAGGTTATTTAGGTGGACTTTACTTTTCTTGAAAGAAAGGGCTGTCACATGCAAGGAGTGACCAGTTCTTGCCAAATATTCCTGCAGTCCTTTTGTCTGTTTGGGAGGGACTGCGCGACTGTGGTGTCTCATTTTCTCCACTTGTTGAAGATGGCCTTCACAGTCCTCCAATATATCTAATGTTTTGGAAATTCTTTTGTACCCCTCTGCTGATCAGTACATTTCCACGATAAGATACCGTACATGCTATGTGATCACTTCACTGATGACAGAAGTATGATCATTAACCTTGAACATGAATTTCAATGTGACTGGCTAAATCGGGAGCACACCCCATTATACAAGGATGTGCACTATGTAAGTTTATCATTTTTTTTTTTTTTTTGAGACATAACAAGTAGTCCTTTTTTTCTGCACAATAGTGGGATCAAAATTATTGGCACCACTATGTTAAATATTTGGTGATGCCTCTCCTGAATACAAAAACAACACTGAGACACTTCTTATAAGATGTGGTAACACACGTAAAAGATCTTGAACCATAGTTGCATAGTCAGACCACAGCTTTTCAAATGTAGGATTGAAAAGTGGAGAATGAGATGGCAGTTACATAACTCTTTGTGCTTGTGTACTTGCATTTATTTCGGTTCCAATTTGGATGTATATTCATCAACCAGGTTTTGTGCTAAGACATCCTGGTATTTAGCAGAATTCATGATGCGATAGATCTTCACAAGACCCCTGGCCCACCAGCTGCAAATAAGCCCCACTGCATCAGTGATCCACGACCATAGTTTACAGCTGGGTTGGCAGATTTCCCTTGCTTGTATGCTGTTCACTTTATTTGCCAAACACGCTGATTATGTTTATTGCCAAAACTTTCGATTTTGTTTTCATCTGCTGACAACACATGATTATCGTTCGGTTATAGTTCCAATGACGCTTCATTGGAAGTTCAGGCCCTACTTTTTGTTGGTTACAGTATTCATTGTTTTAAGAGTCTTATAAGACACGACACATCTGGAATCATGCTGCATAGCTATCATTACATCACCGGTGTAACGTCTATCATACAATGAAGAATAAGGATTTTTTTTCTGAGTCATGTTTGCACATGTAAGCACTGACGTAACGAACTAAACTTTCCAAACTTTACTGTGATGTAAATAACATATTAGCTCTTCTCTTCTCTGGCATGCACCCCTTTCTGGCTCTGTCGTTCTCAAGTGGAGGTCATAGAACATGAACCTCTTGGAACATCCAGTAAGACAAACAAAGTGAGTATGGCATACTTAAATATACGTGCAAATGATTTCCATTTACAGAAATCACTTACTAAGAGATGTTTGAACAGACGTGCGTATGCGTGTGTATGTCATCTTGTGTTAGTGCATGTGACAGGGTCAGCGGACAGAGAGGCACTGTTTGGGAATGTTTGCTTTGCCATTCAAACTGGACTCTCTCTCTCCCTCTCTCTCTCTCTCTCTCTCTCTCTCTCTCACACCTCCTCTTGCTTCCATATGCCCTGAGAACCTGTAGATAATCTTAGCCAGTCGTGCCCAGTAAAGCCACAGGACTGAGATCTCAAACGCAAAGCCCTGCAGTGTGCTAACAGACAGTCTAGTGCTGTGAAAGTGTATTGTTTAGGAAGTGGAAGTATTGTTTGATAAAAACCAACTCGAATGATGAAGAGCAGAAATCGTCCTCCATCATCTTCTGCTTCTTTTTGCAGTGGTGTGGCCAGATCTGACAGCAAGATCAGCGCCAAAGCCCTGTTTGGTAAGTGCACGATGTAAATCCTCGTCTTCTATTTTCGTTTGTTTAGGTTTTTGGTAGCATTCTACAAAGCAGGATTATAATGATGAATACTTGTATTAATACTTTACAGTGTATGTTTTGTAAATTATTATTTTGTAATTATTATTATTTATTTATTTTTCTGTCTACTTATTTACACTTGCAACAACAACAACAATGATGAACCACATAATGCAGCATTAATTGTCTTAATTGTTCACTGGGCAAGTCCACAAACTCCAAACTGGCAACTGAATTGTCCTCTATAACACTGGATTCATTGTATTCATCGCGGTCCAATGTTGACCCAAATTTACGCACCGAAACCAGTTCTACCTTACTGTGATTTTATTTCTTAATGAACTCTTCTGTATATTTGCTTAGTTTTTGATCTAGCTTGTCTGGATTCTTATTAAATGCACCTAAAATATCTTCGTGCCCAGCATTAAAAAGGCTGTTTATTAGTGTGTGAACTTTAACCCACTGAGAAATTTCATCTGATATAAGCCTATCTTCACTGAGACTGAGATTGCACCAAGCCATGACAAATAACAATTGGCATTTGCTATTCAAATGAATGTGCCAGTAAAGTGAGAAGTACAGAACTGATGAATAATTGTATGAATAATTTCAGATTTGTTTTGTTTTGGCTTTTACTTAATCGATTCTCGGCTCCAATGAAATTCTAGTGTTTTTTTTCCCTCTCATTTTCTAGAAAATCTGCCTTGTACAGTGCATTCCTGCGCTCCTATAGTTAATTTGCCATGTCAATCATTTACTTTATCTGTTTTAGTGTGTGTGTGTGTGTGTGTGTGTTTTCCTGTCTAAAGGTGCACAGCCTTGCTCTGTCCGAACCTGGGTGTGTCTGGAATTAGTGTGTGGC
Organism: Ameiurus melas; assembly: GCA_012411365.1. Taxonomy (NCBI): domain Eukaryota; kingdom Metazoa; phylum Chordata; class Actinopteri; order Siluriformes; family Ictaluridae; genus Ameiurus; species Ameiurus melas. Next base: position 22,128,154 of record CM022764.1, on the reverse strand, counting down.
TGGAAAAATGCATGCGTGTGTGCACGGTCATGTAAGGTGTATAAAAGAGGCTTTGAGAGAGAGTGCGTACAGAAGGAGGTGGCCATTCTGGGCGACTAAGAAAAAAAGCAACATTCTTTCCCTCTTTCTTTCTTTATTTTGGTAGTAATCATCCACAATACATCATGTACAAATATATGTCTGTGAATGATAATTGTACGTAAAGAGAGAGCGAGAGAGAGAGAGAGAGAGAGAGAACAACAATGAACAGTATGTGTTTCTGTGTGAGAGATTGTCTCTTATACATTGTACACCATACATCATGCCAGCAGGTGGCCTATATATTGTATGTACATACCTGTGTGTGATTGTTTGTAGAATTACAATTCATATGTATGATGAATGCTTGTGGCTGCTATGACCGCAGTGATCTTCAGTATGTACTTCCCTGCATTAACCAGTGTACATTAAAGAAATTCTACATTAGCAAAGTTACAACTGTGAGGCTTCCTATTCTTTGTCAGACGCGGATACATTTACCAGAGTGAAAATATTCAAAAACGGATCGAATGTGTTACTGTATATACGCCACAAGCATGACCTGTACACAAATCATGGTGACAATTCGGACTTGCTAGTAATCTATATCTGCAGCTTTGGAAGCTCTGTAGCTTCAAAGGAAAATTTGTCAATTGAGAAACATGTGTTTTAAAGACTTCTAAACGTTTGGGCTGTGTGACTGTTATAGTTCTGTTATAGTGACTTTATTTCTGTATGCTTTTTGTCAAACATCTGATTTGCTCTGCCATGCAAAGGTTCAAACTTTCACTCAACCTTTGCATGCCTGCTGACTGCCAATGCAAATTGACCCGTGGACTTCTTTTTACCTGCTCTGTAGATACAGGCGTATCTGAGCTCTCAGAAATCAAGAGCATTAGAAGCATATTCCCCTCAGAAACTATTGGAACGGCAAGGCCAATTCATTTTTATTTATTTTCTTGCTGTAGACTGTAGACATTTGGGTTTAAGATCAAACGATGAATATGAGTATAGCGTTTAGAATTTGGGCTTTTATTTCCTGGTATTTATTTGTAGATGTGTTAAATGGCATTGAACGAAGCATACCCAATTTGTAGGCAAGCAAAAAATGTGACTGATAGGTGTTCCTTGTTACCGAGGTGTGTCCTGTTAGACTGAAGGTTTAACAAGTAAATAGCTCTGAACTACAGCTCTTGGTTTTAGCCTTAACTTTCACCCGTGAAGACTGCATTTGTTGTTAAAAAGGATAAGCAAACAGGAAGATCCGAGAGCTGTCTATGGGAGAAAAGCAAGGCATTTTAATGCTGAAAAAGGAGAGATTGCACAAACATTGGGCATAGCCTGTAGAAACATTTGGAATGTCCTGAAAAAGAAAGAAACCACTGGTGTACTGAACAACAGACAGTGAATGGGTCGGACAAGGAAAGCAGTTGATGACAGAAACATTGTGAGAGCTGTGAAGAAAACCCCCAAAACAACAGTTAGTGACATCACCGTTTAAAGAAGACTTCGAACTGTAAATATATATATTTATAAATATAAATATTGAGGCCATACAACAAGATGCAAACCAATCATCAGCAGTAAGAATCAGAAAGCCAGATTGGAATTTGGAAAAAAAATACAAAGATGAGCCACAAAAGTTCTGGAACCGAGATTATCCTCTACAGACATTCGACGAGCCTTCACCTTTCACCTTTTTTCATTTCATCCATTATTTTGCTTGTGTTTATATATACATGTATTTGTTGGTACTGCCAATGTGGGATGGTGAGGTGAGCATGTGGTGGACATGCCATATTGTGTTTGTGTTGGTCTGTGTCGGTTAGCTGGAGATGGCTGACTGTGTTGAACAGATGGTACTGTGCACAAGGGTACTTAATTTCCGATATCCAGCAGGCACTATGTGGCAGGTTGACATGGAAACTTCACTGCAGTTAATGCCTGTAACTGATAGGTCTCAGCAGGATCTGTCAGAACAGGTGTACTAGCCTTGTAACAAGATTTTCCCTGGATTATATATGCTAGGTTTAAAAATGAAGATATGACTGGAATCGTTTTTTCTTTCTTTCTTTCTTTTTACAACGCTGACTGAATAGCGCAGAATATATGTATAACTTTCTGAAGGTAGATATAAAGTGTGTACCTTATGTGTCATACCTTATGTATGTAAGGTATTCTGTTAGATAAAAGTGGCTGTGAAGAAAACAATATTATCATACTGTGAACAGAGAAACAAAGAGGTGAGACAGATAGTGTTACCAGTTCTGTGGTAGTCACTTCAGGACAGGATGAGTTCATCATGAGCAATCCTGCCGGTTCATGACCAAGTCACAGAGCAACAATCCGAAAAGGTAGAACAATCTGGACATTTCTGATGCGGAACATCTCAAACATTGCATTACATTATTTAACAGACAGTCAAAATGACTCGCGCACCCACTTTTAAAAAGAAGATGAAGAAAGCAGCATCAGCCGCTTTTGTTACAGGTGGTTGCTACCAGGTTTGTCTAATCACGAAGACGTGTGGAATTATGTGAAGAATAAAATAAATAAAATATCTATCTATCTATCTATCTATCTATCTATCTATCTATCTATCTATCTATCTATCTATCTATCTATCTATCTATCTTCTATCATTTAACTCAGGCCTGTTTTTTAATTTGAGATCTTTTTTTGGCTTCTCACCTATTTTTTCTCTACTACAATTGAGGATATTGGACTCTTGGCTATCAAGATAAAATATTTGCACTTGTATCTATTGTGCCCTACTATCTAATATTGACACCCTTTGTAAATATAAGAAAATAATTGTCTTTATTGTTCAAGCTTTTGATCTTTGGTTCAGAAAATTCACAAAATGACTCAATTATTGGCATCCTTTTAGTCAATAATTTGTGCTACCTCCCTTTGTCAAGATAACAGCTTTGAGTCTTCTCCTATAATGACTGATGAGGTTGGAGAATACATGGCAAGGGACCTGAGACCGTTCCTCCATACAGAATCTCTCCAGATCCTTCACATTTCAAGGTCCATGCTGATGGACTCTCCTCTTCAGTTCACTCCACAGGTTTTCTCTGGGGTTCAGGTCAGGGGACTGGGATGGTCATGGCAGGACCTTGATTTTGTGGTCAGTAAACCGTTTTTGTGTTGATTTTGATGTATGTTTTGGATCATTGTCCTGCTGGAAGAACGAACTACAGCCCATTTGAAGCTTTCTGACAGAGGCAGTCAGGTTTTCATTTAATATCTGTTGATATTTGATAGAGTCCATGATGCTATGTGTTCTAACAAAATGTCCAGGTCCTCTGGCAGAAAAACAGCCCCAAAACATTAAATATCCACCTCCATATTTAACCGTGAGCATGAGGTACTTTTCCATATGGCTACCTCTCTGTGTGCCCCAAAACCACCTCTGGTGTTTATTACCAAAAAGCTCTATTTTGGTTTCATCTGACCATAGAACCCGATCCCATTTGAAGTTCCAGTAGTGTCTGGCGAACTGAAGACGCTCGAGTTTGTTTTTGGATGAGAGTAGAGTTTTTTTTTTTATTGAAACCCTTCCAAACAACTTATGGTGAGGTAGGAGACTTCGGATTGTAGTTTTGGAGACTTTCTGACCCCAAGATGTGATCCTTGGAGATATTTTGACCACTCGAACCATCCTCTTCACAGTGTGTTGAGACGATATAGACACACCTCCAATTCCAGGTTTATTAATAACATTTCCAGTTGACTAGCACTTCTTAATTATTGCCCTGATGGTGGAAATTGGCATTTTCAATGCTTGTGCTATTTTCTTATATCTTACACTTCCCATTTCGTGAAGCTCAACAACCTTTTGCCGCACATCACAGCTATATTCCTTGGTCTTACCCATTGTTATTTATGACTAAAGGAATTTGGCCTATGTGTTACCTCATAATTATACCCCTGTGAAACAAGAAGTCATGTTTGAACAGTTTCCTGTTCCTAGTCACGCTGGTGTACTAAAAAAAATTAAAATATCAAAGGGAATATACTTCAAATATATTTTTCTCATATGAATTCATAGGTGTGCCAATAATTGTTACACACCTATATTTAACAACGATTTTTTTTAAATAAACCTGTGTTGTGTATGCAATTGTTTTGATATCCATGATTGCAGAGAATTTTAGTGAATTATTTTGAACAAAATATCAAAAGCTTTAACAATAAAGACAATTTTTCACAGTCTTCTTTGCTCATATTTACCAAGGGTGCCAATACTAGTGGAGGACACTGTAAGTCTCTAAAGCTGTAATATTACCACGATGTAAGTTACCACGATGTAAGTTACTGTATATCAGCTCGCTGATAAATGTAGAAATAAACTCTAACCATCTCTAATTATGAAAATACCACTGCATTGAGTCACTGGTACCTAAAATAATTAAGAGAAGTATATTTCAACCTAAATCTTCACAAAACGCTCTGTGCACAATTCCACTATGGCCAGGGTATGTCAGATTTTAGTGCAGCCCATGTGCCACTAAAGTGGCTCTAGTACAGTAGCTGTAAAGCATTTGGTGTAAATGGCAGTCATGAAAAAGTCATGTGTACAGCTTTACTTCCTTATAGGCAGCTATATTCAGCCCCACTGACCATGCAGCATCACTGATTCCCTAAACAAAGAGAGAGAGAGAGGGAGAGGGCAGATGGCCACTGAAGTGAGGGATGGATGACGAGAGCAGGACGTGAGAGAAGACCCTTTGTGATCAGAGTGAAAGAGGAGATGTGGAGGGAGTGTTTGTCTGACACAGTATCCTGTAAGCTAGCAGATTGGAACATGTGCTAATTTAATGGTAATGATTAGCCTTGCTCCCTTAACCTGAGAGAAGCAGGTCATCGCACATCTCAGCTGTTCTGAGTTGTTCTCTGTACTCTTTCTAATAAAAGGAAAGATGGCGCTGACATAACCTGCGTTGTGTAAAACTATATCGAAAGTATACATTTCTCAGAAACGCCTCAAGTCAAAGTGACCCACGAGAAAAGCACTCAGGCAGATTCTGTAATGTGTCAGATTATGTGGATTGGTAGTCTAGTTATTTGGATTGGATTGTAGTTATTGTGTAGCTAGCTGTCAGTGTGTAGAGAATGATAGCGTGTACTGTATATGATCAAAAAGCTTTCTTACACATTCTGTAACTATTAAGCCATCGTCATCTTTCTGCAAACCGTCAATATGTTGTTATAGTAATAAAAGACTAATCATGAATAGAAAAACAGGAGTTTGTATATAGACGGGAAAACCTCATCCCTTTATTCTGGTCTGTATCAGGGTGAATGCTGGTGCTAGAGGGGTTTTCTTTTCTTTTTTTTCTTTTACTAATACTAATAGAACTTGATATAAATGCAACCTGGACCTATTAGACTACCATCAGTCAAGTCAAGCCAAAAGAACTTTTTTTTTATCAGACACAAAGGTTGTTTTTTTTTTTTTTAATGGCGCTCGTTCAAACCATACAGTGCACCGTAGTAAGTAAATCAGCGAAACTAGTTCACTAGGGAGAATGCTATAAGCTGACAGCTACATAATTAAGCAGAATTAATAGCTGATAGAAGCAGTGTGCATGAATTTGCTCATGAATGCTGCCCATGATATACTGAGATTAGACTGCAGCTCACTGTTACAGTATATGCCTTATAATGACTTGCAGTCCACCAAAGTACAATATTTCCTTGCATGTGCCTTAGACTTTCGCACAGCACTATATATAGTATATATCTTATGTGTAAGTGATTAAGTGCATGACAGACATTTTGCTAGCTGGTATCTGGATTACAAACCAAACTGATTAGTCTTCTGTCCAATTCACTAGGATATTCCTTTGTGAGGAAAGCACACTAAGTTAAGCTAAGCTAAGCTAGCAAGGATTTAGACACGTAAAGGCAGACTGACTGTTTTTACCACTGTTAAACTGGTTCCATACCTGCTGTGATCTTTGAGGGAAGACAGCCAAGGCAAGACTAAAAACGTAAATAAAAACATTTCCATGCATTTTTGCAAAAATATATTGATGGTTTCTTAAAGAAGAGGTGTCGAAGTTGTGGCCAAAACAAAAAACAAATTTGTAATCATTTTTGGCTGCTTTCCAGAATTCAGCTTCAGTAGCATCCGACCGGTTGATCCAGACCAGATTGCATCACTGTCAGTGGTGGGAGGTCATGTAAAGGAAAACTTCGTTTATTGTGATATCACACTGGGTTTGATGAACGTTCCCAAAGCCTGAGACGTGAGGGTGTGAGTGTTGAAAATGTATCTGAGTACAGCTCAAAGAGCAATCAAAACCCTTACAAAAAAAGTACGTAAAATACAGGTTCCTCAGCATTGTACTTCATGTACCATATGTATGTCTGAGTAAATTCATGAGTAATTTAATTCAAACTTTTTTAAAGTTTTTTTTTTTTTTGTTTATTTTTTGTAAAAACGCCTTTATTTTTTTTAAATTTTAAATTTTAGGTGAGGCGAGGACAGGTGTTGTATGGGTGTGAAGCTACTGGGCTATCTATCTATCTATCTATCTATCTATCTATCTATCTATCTATCTATCTATCTATCCATCCATCCATCCATCCATCCATCTATCCATCTATCCATCTATCTATCTATCTATCTATCTATCTTTATTATTCTTGGACCATCTATGTTAAAAAGGATTTATGACAACTGCAGTAAAGCAAACATAGATAACACTAGATGACTGTAGAAGAGAAGGAAGCCAATAGTTAATCTGAGCAGACCATATAATACGCCCTTTGATCCGGATGAAATTTGTAGTGTAGTGTTGTCCTGTCAGTACTTGTCAAAATGGAAGAACTGTCCAGACACTGTTCAGGCGTAGGCTGCTGAGTGGAATTTTTTTTATATATCATTTGTTTTCCCTGGAGAATTGAATTTGCCTTCTGTTAGATGGGTAGGAGTTTTTTTTTTTATTATTATTATTGTTTCTTACCTGAGCAAAATCTAGAAACTGAATGGACAGTCAGTATAATGGGTAATGTGTATAAGTATTAGTGTAATATTTTGGATAAACGCAGTGTTGTGAGTTTATTGAATAGAGTGTGAATTCACTTGTAGACGAGCCTAAGCGGTGTTTTTCATGTATTGAGAACAGCTGTATGAGTGGTTTTTTTTTATCTGTTTGTGTGTATTTATGTGCTATTTCCAGCTTGCTTCCTTACTACTGTTTTGTGACTAGTCTGTCCTCACAAAATTACACCAAAATGTGGCATCGAGGTTAGTCTACTGTCTTTGGGTCTATATACACACAACTCTAGTCGAATCATTTTTACTTACTTGAGCAAATTTATTCATTCATAAGTCATTCGTCTGTTTTAATGTGTAGTGAAAGAACCTACATCACACATCTATGTACCTGTTACAAAAAAATGCTTTAAATATGTTCTTGTTAACCTACTTGAAAACTTTAAAATATATCATTTTTTTCTTTCTTTTTTTTTTTAAATATGTTGGTTGTTTGGCATATAGTACCTTGTGTTAATTCAGTTGTGTAAACTATAGTAGAATATTCGTAGTATAACTGTGTCGGTTTACAGTCCGGCGTGTGGTTAGTGGGTCGCAAACGATGAACATATATCCGTTTATAACAACCCATTTTATTTTCCACACCAGAGCAACGCAAGAAATACTCCAACTCAAACTTCATCATGCAAGAAACGTCTCAGTACCACGTCCAGGTAGGACAGCCGTTTCCTTTCTATACATGTAATTCAGTTCCCGCTCTACTCTACCTCCTTCTTCCACTATTACGTCTTCTTATTAAACTGCAGAATAGAGGCATCATGCCCACCGTCTTTCCAGGAACTCTGTAAATATTGTTAACGTTTAAACACACGGCAGTTTTCATATTTGATTATCATTTTGCAGTAAAACACGTACGGTGACTGGCTCGCTAGCGGAATGACCAAATGTGGTCACACTGTGGGTTGAATGACTCACACACTGTTCTAATGACTGGATTGGGTAACTCGATTCATTCTTTCTCCAACCCATCGGTCACACATATACAGTGCTGTTCATCGTGTAGGTTTACACGCGCAGACGTACAATTTAATGTCAGATCGTTGGTACTGAGTTGTGTTTCGAGACCGCTTGAGTGAACTGCGCAGCAGAACATTGACCTTATTAGTCCCATTACATATGGTTTGATGGATTCTGTTTATTCTTGCCCTCTGGACTAATGATCATTAGACATTGCTTGGGGATGTGGTTTCAGATAGGCATTAGGGAGCAGAATTTTAAAAGTGATGACATCGTGTATTGTTTTAACAGACCGTGCTAACTTTTAATGGCTTGAAGCGAAATTCAAATTTTAGATGAAGTACTGCTTTCAGCGTACTTCCGTACTTCAGTTTTCAACGTTAGTCATGTGCACTTTTTAGCGTGTTGTCATTTGCATGTTTCGGACCATTAGGCTTAAAATGACTTTTGGTTGTCTTTCAAAGCCTGTCTCCGGCTTAAGCGCAGGATTTGATTAACATGCAGTTAGTGTATTTGGTTAAATGAGATGTTTAATGGTGAATTGTCTAAAATGATATAGAGCATTTTTAACCTTAGCAGTTCTTAAAAGCGCTTTACACTGTGTCTCATTCACCCATTTACTCACTCACACACACACACACACCAATGGTAGCAGAACTGACATGTAAGGCACTAACTTGTCATCGGAAGCAACTTGGGGTTCAGTGTCTTGCCCAAGGACACTTCGGTATGTGGAGTCACGTGGGACGGGAATCGAACCGCCAACCATACGATTAGTGGACATTCACAATGAGCAGGTTTTATTTTATTGATAATGGAGGATGTTTTAAATAAACATTGTTCCATTAATCTTAAATACAGGTCAAATATGGCTGTGTTCCAGCTCTCTCTCCCTCTCTCTCAATTTTAATCTCCCTCTCTCTGTCTCTTTCTCTCTCTCTCTCTCTCTCTCTCTAATCTCTCTCACTCTCTCACTCACTCAGTCTCTCTCTTTTAATCTCTCTCTGTGTCTCTCTACCCCTCTCTCTCTCTCTCTCTCTCTCTCTCTCTCTCTCTTTAAATCTCTGTGTCTCTCTCTCAAGCTCTCTCAGTCTCACTCTCGCTCACTCTGTCTCGCTCTCAATCTCTCTCAATCTCTCACTCACTCTGTCTCTTTTAATCTGTCTCTCTCTCTCTCTCTCTCTCTCTCTCCTCTCTCTCAAACTCTTAACAAAGCAGTATGTGCAGAGTATGAAAGAGTATGAAGTATTGTAATGTTTGCTTGGCTGATCGAAGAAGCAGAAAGAGCCCACAAATTATTAAAAACAATGAGAAGGTGTGGCTATTGCCATGACACTAGTGATAAACATACATTCCAAACAAACGTCTTTATGACAGTGAGGAGGTTAAAATATGAAACACAATAGTGAACAGAATGAGTAGGGACAATTAGGAAAGCTTGAGGCTTTATTTGCATGGTTATTGTCCTGCTGTTTTTCCCACTGTAGTTATTTTCTCCCACTGTATTTCAACATCCAGGCAACACAAACATGTGGAATTTGTATTGTTTATTTCGCTTTATCTATAAGGTCAATGCCAGCGTGAGAACAGGATGAGGTTTAACCTGTCACATGTACATTTGTAGCTTATGTAAATTTAGACTAATACGTAGAACCTTTTAAGTGTGTAATAAGATTGTACACTGTGTACTTTTTAGCATCTGTCCACATTTGTAATGGACAAGACTGAGTCGATAACCACAGTAGATGATGCTGTAAGGAAACTCATCCTTCTGGAGTCTAAAGGTAAAATTTGGACCCAAGAGATGCTGCTGCAGGTCAGTGACAAAGCCCTCAAGCTCCTAGACTGCGATACACAGGTGGGCATATTAAGGTTTTCTTTTGTTTGTTTTTCTTTAGAACTTCGTAACTTGAATTAAAACTTTTAATTATAACGTTATCATTTACATTAAAAACATATTTCTGTCTTTATCTATGCGTTTTAAGAGTGAATAGAGAAATGAGGTGTTGATTGTGGCCTTGCACCTTGACCCTGTGCTATTTCAGATCTCAGACTGCACTGCCCTTTACCCCTCATAGACCTTCATAGCTCTTAACACTGTCAGTAACGACTTAGACAACAGTTTCCATTTTTTTAATATAGTTTACTTTGTGCTATTTTGTGTCACAGTATAATAAAGTGATTTAGGAGCTTGTAGGAGAGCTAATCCTTATTCAGCAGGAAAGTACCAAATCTATCTTTCCTATCTTTTTTTACACTATAAAAGTGTAGTTTTAATGGTATCGATGATTACATTCATTTAATTTTCCTTTCCTTTTTTTTTTTAATCTATGGCTTTAACTTGAATGAAACGTGTCTGAAAACTATTGAAAACAATAAAACAATTTACAGTCATGTGAAAAAATAAAAAAGTACACATTACATGTGATTCTCTTTGAAAACAGTGGCTTTTAATGAAGGTCAAACAGCACATAAAATTAACATTTTGTAGTCATTTTCACAATTTAAATTCAAAAAGAAAAAAAGATCAGTCACATGGAGAAATTTAGTACACCCTTACAGTACACCTTCGAATCCATAAAAATTAGAAATGGGTGTTGAAGATCGGGTGCCAGTGATTAGAAGCTGCTCAGGGAGTGCAGGTGGAACCCGTCTTATTTATACCCCTCTCATATCTAGTGTCTGGTGTTCCATTTGTTATTGAGGTGTGTGGTGTCATCATGCCAAGATCTAAAAATGTCTGTAAGATCTTCAGAAAGATAAGGTTGTAAAAAGATCTCCATATTATTTGAAATACATCATTCCACTGTAAGGAAAATCATCTACAAGTGGCACAGATTTCAAACGACTGCCAATGTGTCCAGGACTGGTCGTCCCAGCAAATTCAGCCCAAGAGCAGATCGTCTGATGCAAAAAGAAGTCTCCAAGAACACCGAAATTTCATCACAGGATCTGCTAGTAAGTCTTGCAGTTGTTGGTGTCAAAGTGCATGCTTCTACAATCAGAAAGAGATTGCACAAATTTGAGCTGCATGGGAGGCGTGCCAGGAAAAAGCCTTTGCAGGACCACAGTTTGCCAATGAGCATATAGGCAAAGACCAGGCCTTTTGGAATAATGTGCTCTGGATACACATGTGAAGTTATGGCCATAGTATCAGCGGACATGTTTGGCGGAGCTTTTCAGGAGAAGCACCTCATACCAACTGTGAAGCACGGTGGTGGAAATGTTATGGTTTGGGGTTGCTTTGCTGCCTCAGGGACCGGACAGCTTGCATTCACTGATTCAACTATGAATTCTGCATCATATCAAAGAGTGCTTAAAGATAATGTGAGGCCAACTGTCTGAAAGTTGAAGTTGAACCATAAATGGACCTTTCTAAAGGGTAATGACCCTATTCACGCTTGCAAATCCACCAAGGAATGGCTCAAGAAGAAGAAATGGAGGGTTACGGAACGGCCCAGTCAAAGCCCGGATTTGAATCCCATGTTGTGAGGGGGATTTGAAACGGGCTAGAATATGCAAGAAAACCCTCAAACATCTTGCAACTAAAAGAATATTCCCAATATTTCCACAGAAGAATATAAAATCTATTGACATTTCTGTTGAGTAAATGATTATATAGTAATTATAATTTTGTGGTTTTGTTCAAATATATCAACTTCATTAATAGGTGCTGTTTCAAAGATGATCAAAGTATATTACTTGTTCAAATATGTCAAAAAAGCCAACAATTTCAGCAACAATTTTCGCATGACTGTACATGTGTATACATATATACACATTATATGGCCAAAAGTATGTGGACAACAGACCATCACACCCACATGTGCTTGGTGAACATCCCATTCCAGATTTTATCCCTCTTTGCTGTTACAGCATTAGTGATGTCAGGCAAGAAGGCCTGGAGTGCAGTCGGCATTTCAGATCTTCCCAAAGGTGCCAAACTATCTGTGCACAGGGGAATTGTCATGCTGGAACATGTTTTGGCTCAACCCCTTAGCTTCAATGAAAGGACGTTGTAATGCTACCGCATACAAAGACATCCTATATAATTCCAACTTCATGGTAATGGTTTGGGGAAGGGAATACATATGGGTGCGATGGTCAGGTGTCCACAAACTTTTGGTCATATGACATGCAGTCAAATATACTATATTCTATATACATTCAGGTTATTCATTTCATTAGTTCTTTGGCCCTTGCACTTGAATTATATTTCCAGCAGTGCTCTTTCTTTTTCTCTCTACCGTTCTGTTTTCTGTCACATTTCCCATTATTCCTCTGTCTCCATTCAACAGGAGGAGCTGGAGAACTTCCCTCTGTCTATAGTCCAACACAGTCAGACAGTGCTAAATAAGACACGCTACCCATCTGTCCTGCTGTTGGTCTGTCAGGACAACGAGCAGCACCGACCAGACATTCACTTCTTCTATTGCGATGAGGTGGAGGTGAGGCACACAAATGCTCACAGGCTTGCATGTAGAATTGACTTCCATAAAGTGTACCTTTGCCCATACGTGAACTGCTCCTGTAAATTCTTTTCACTATGAAGTGTGAGTTAAAAACAATGAACTCGGCAGTGATTAATGTGTGTGTGTGTGTGTGTGTAAATGTATTTATTATTATTTTTTTTTAGAGAGACCTGATTTGATGGACTCATATTTATAACTCTCTGTACTAATAGACATTTTTAGGCAGTATCGTATCATATCGGCATCAGAGAGCGGTATTCTGTTTAAAATGCTATAACACACAATGTGAAATTAGAAATCTTATTAATCACTTCAGGCAGAAATAGTGCACGCTGACATCGATAGTGCTTTGGGAGACAATAAAAATGGCAAGAAGATGAGACCTCAGACACTAAAGTAAGTCCAGACTGCCACACACACACACACACACACACACACACACACACTGGTGTATGGTTTTATACAGTAAGTAAGTTGAGTAGGAACGAAACAGAACTAAAGGTACTTGGATCTAGTTCTGGTTGCTTTTGCACCAATTAAGAGAAGACTAAATCAGTCACAGCGCTGTCAGTAAAAGTGACTGCATCATTATTTCATCATGCATGAAGGTTATTGTTAAATCCAACATGAAAGAAACACCGTTTTTTAACATTTAGACAACAGTTTAGAAATGAAACAGTGCTGTTAGCTCCGCTCCCAAGTATCATTAGTTTCTCTTGGTGCCTGTCTTGAACAGTTACCAAAAAAAGAAACTTTTAGTACTATATCACCACAGATCAATCGGCTCCGGTGTTGTATTTGTGTATACCGTTATTATCCTACTGATACTAAACACACTCTCCTGTTGTAGGGCGAACCAGGAAAAAATGAAGCGGCATCGGGAGACGATCATCCCACCGTCAGAGTCGAGAGATTTCTCCCCTGGGATCAAAGGCCGTGTGGCAGCTATGGACATGCAAAGTGAGCCGTACGCACATACGGGACATATGCAGTGCTACCTCATATCCGTTACACAATTTCTTTAATGCACACCTGTCCATCTGTGTGTGTCAGATGTAGAGAGGCGAAGTTCATTACCACAGGACACAGAGTCCCATGAGAAATTAGTCCAGCGCATTGAGAAGGAAGTGGTGAGTGCTCCTATGACTGAGTGACATCAAAAGGAACAGACACACACACGAATGCACACACACACACGTACAAAGGGCTGAAAAGCACTCAAGCGTTGAGCGCATCCGGTAAATGTTAACCACAGACCAGGTTAAATGATGTAATTGCAGTTATCCCTAACTATACGGGTGTGCGTTTGTTGTCTAGCAAATCCTGAACTGTGCTCTGGATGACATTGAGATCTTTGTGGCTCGGCTGCAAAAAGCCGCAGAAGCCTTTGCCCAGCTCAACCAGCGTAACAAGAACAAAAAAAATAAGAAAAGAGGACCAGCAGGTATTTACAGTTCCCTGCCCCCCTCCTGCATTCAGTTATCCTTGTTACTCCTTGTTCTTTTATTTAATTATTTTTGTTATATTGTGAGTTTAGTTTAATATTATTGGGTAACAGTGGTAATCATTAATCTGCTGCTTTATGGTTTATGCCCAGAGGGGATGTTAACACTACGAGCTAAACCTCCATCTGAGGCAGAGTTCATTGACAGTCTCCAGAAAATGAAGCTCTCCTTCAACCTGCTGGTGAGTTTTATTATACAACCTGCTTTTATCTCTCACACCCTTAGACACAAACACATACACAATCTCTTTCCAAGTCCAAGTCAGTGTCTGGACTCGCTGCAAGTGATATAAAAAAATAGATATAATTTATACCACAATGGCCATTTAAACCCTTTCAAGTCTAATCTAATCAAATGTTTCAGAGGCATTTTATTCCTGTACTGACTCCACATCAAAACAACACAGTAAACAATCCGATTTCATTAATGATGATGCTTAAAATAAGTCTTCAGAAATTGTAATTTAAATAAAAAATAAAAAAAAAAAAAAAAAAAAATATATATATATATATATATATATATATATATATATATATATATATATATATATATATATATATATATATATATATATATATATATATATATATTATGGTTCTAATCTATTACTATGTCCAATGTACTGGACATGACCGGACAACATGATCTAAGTCATGTAGTCTATATTTTGTCCATAAAACTGACCTTAATTATGGACTCAGTAAAAAGTTACAGCAATAGTCAGATGTGCTTGTTCCCTTTGTGCTCCATCTACAGGCCAAACTGAAGAAGCACATTCAGAATCCTAATGCTGCAGAACTCATTCACTTCCTTTTTGGACCCCTTGAGATGGTAAGGATTGCAAACAAGCACACACTCAGATACATCACTGGCAACAGCTCATAACTGTGTTGTTGCAGGTCTTGCAGAACTGCGGGACTCCTGACCTGCCTCGCTCAGTTATCTCCCCTCACCTGTCTCGTGAAGCGGTGGATTTTCTGAGAGGACACCTGACCCCTAAAGAGATGACGCTTTTTGAACGTCTGGGGGATTGCTGGACAAGACCCAGGTAATATAATCACTGCTTGCTGTATTCACCTAGAATGGATGTGGTGGTCTTCTTGGGGTTTGTTAGAGTTAGAGCACCCCTTTGCATTCTGGGTGGATTGCAGTGCAGCACAGTTTGATGATTTCTCTGGTCTTGTGAATCTACTAAAGCTGGTAATGAGCTGCATCAGGTACATTTCAGCAGGGAGGTTAGTGACTATCAGTGACAATGGCCCTCTAGACCTTTTATATATATATATATATATATATATATATATATATATATATATATATATATATATATATATATATTATTATTATTATTATTATTATACTACCGGTATATTACATAATACACACTACCGGTCAAAAGTTCATGGACACTCGACTGAAATTTTTCTAAACTAGAAAAATCTTTTGATCTGAAGGTGTGGGATTAAATGTTTGAAATCGGTGTTATAGACAAAAATATAATCCTGCCGACGTATTCGTTTCTTTCATTAGAAAACTAATAATTTATTTACAAAAAAATATTATTTTAAACGGACGACTCTGATATTCTGAAAAGCAGCCGATAAGAGTCCGGCGTCGGTGTGAACTCCTTTAATACTGTTTAAAAATCATCTCAGGGAAATTCCTCAAGAAATCGCTCGAGAAAACGCCAAGAATACATTTCTGGAAATTCTAGACAAAAAGGATGTCTACTTTAAAGATGCTAAAATATAAAATTATTTTTATTTACTTTGGAATTTTTATCACAACATAATTCCCATAGTTCCATTTGTTTTACTCCAGAGTTTTGATGACTTTATTATTATTCTACAATGTGGAAAAATAATTAAAGAATGAGTGTGTCTAAACATTTGACCAGTAGTGTGTGTGTGTGTGTGTGTGTATGTGTGTGTGCACGTATGTTTGTGTGTGTGTGTGTGTGTGAGTGTGTATATATATATATATATATATATATATATATATATATATATATATATATATATATATATATATATATATATATATATATATATATATATATATATATATATATATACAGTTCTGTGCAAAAGTCTTTGGCACATGTAAAGAAACTGTGTAAAGCAAAAATCTTTAAACATGCATTTATAACAATGAAATCAGTGATATTCATATAGAAAAATTATTATATAATGCTCAGTGAATATTAATAAACTAACCCAAATTAATATTTAGTAATCTTGCAGAACCTGTCATGTACTTGCTTTTGACATGCAAACATGTCTCCATACAAATGAATTGATTCATTATTTAGTTAGTGTTTTTTGTTTTTAATTTTCTGGAAAATATATGTTTGGGAAAAAAAAAAGAATTCTCCTTTCCTTTGACACAGTAATGCAAAAGACATCAGACTTTTTGCATAGTACTGGATATGCATGGAAAGCTCCAGATGTCTAGTAGAGGAAATTAAATGTACAAGTTCATGTTTATAAGGCAAACATGTTTTCACAAAATACCGTAAGTCCTGCGTGAGAAGTTTTTTTAGATACACATTTTAGATTACTTTCCTTTTTAAATCCTGACTGGTTCTACTGGGAAAACCTGACATGAAACAGCTTCTCTCAGACTCACTGGCATTTATTTTCTGTCATTCTTAGACTGTAGCATCTTCCTGCCCAATGAGTTATGAAGCATTCCTCTTCCCATCTTCTCTCTCTATCACAGAGCTGATTGGCCCAGGGAACAGTGTGCTCCTCTCTACATCCCACATTTCCGCAATGGCTGGGAACCTCCAGTGGAATTGTTTCTCATGTCACCGTGGGAAACCGAATGCTCTGATGTGTCCTCCATGTCTTCAGAAGATGTGAGAAATAGAAAGATGGATTACAAAAAAAAGAGTCACTTCATAGTTTAATCCATTTTATAATATTGAAACCAGTCTGAAATGTAAGACATTAGAGGTCCCTTTGTTGATAACTATGGTACTACTTACTACCTGTCTCTTGAAAAATCCTATGATATAAAATGTCTCATAGCCAGTTTCATAATTTTATTTTCTTCCTTTATTTCAGTTTTTTGGCTCACAGTCCTCACTGTCATCAAATGGGTGAGCTATGCCTTTTAAAACATTATCTCGGAACATATTTTAGACATGTACAGTTACAATCGGAAATTATTCAACTCTCATTCCAAATCAGGTTTATTGTCAAAATTTACAGACTTCCAGCTGTTTTCGAAGAACAAATCAAACAGAAACAATTGAAATAGTCCAACACAACGAATGCTTCAAGGGGTTTCCCCAAATTCAACTGAAAATTCAACTCATCATGATTTCTCCAGTCTCAAATTTATTCAACACCTTCATGGCGAGCATCTTTAGTACTTAGTAGAGCGCCCTTTTGCTGTTATGACCTGCTGCAAATGAGATGCATAGCTTTTGCATAGATTTTCTATAGGGTTCAAGTCAGATGACTGTGATGGCCCTTTAGATTCTTCCAGGATTCCAGGATTCAACCAAGCCTTGGTGGAATTTGAGGCATGTTAGGGATTATTGTCCTGTTGGAAGGTCCAATGTTGCCAAGCTTCAGCTTCCTTACAGACGGCATGATGTTTCTTTTAGGATTTCCTGATAATTCACGAATCCGTCTCGCCTTCCACACGCTGCAGGTTTCCAGTGCCAGAGGATACAAAGCAGCCCCAGAGCATCACCAAGCCACCACCATGCTTGACTGTGGACTGAGTGTTGTTTCTTCGTTCTTCTTCCTCCAGACATACCGCTGATCCATCCTGCCGAAAAGTTCCAGTTTTAGTTCATCGCTCCACAGAACAGAATCCCAAAACTTCTGTGGCTTATTTATATGCTTTTGAGTGACTTTTCTTGTGCTTTTGGGTCAGTAGTGGTGTACGTCTTGGAGTTTTGTCATAGAAACCTTCTGCATTTAGTACACGCCTTACTGTGTTCACTGAAACCTCAGTGCCTCAAGTAACCAAGTCTCACAAATCTGCTTGCAGCCGTTGATAGATTCCTTTTCTGCCCTGTCCAGGTATTTCATATACTTTCTACCCCTAGCCAGTTCAGGTATTTCATGTATTCCAGCTCAAGCACACCTGGTTCAACTAATGAAGCCCTTGATTAGTTACATCAGGTGTTCTTGAGACAAAACCTGTTTTGCATATTTGTCCTGTTGTGAGGGATTTTGTTCAGGGGGTTGAATAATTTTGAGACTGGAGAAATCATTATAAGTTGCATTTTCAGTTGAATTTGGGGAAACCACTGGAAGAATTATAAAAAAAAGACGCTGTAAACACATTTAAGGAATAAATTCCTGGATGCGTATCAAAAAGTCATGTGAATTTGCCACAACAAATCATGTGCTTGGATAATTGGCTGCTGTGATTGTATATTCAACGCATATGGCCAACTTCTTCAGCGCAATAGCAATGCGTTTTTCTGTCAGAACTGGGGAGCGGTGCGTCGGTATTACCGGACTAACCAGTGAACCAATCTCATTGCACAGCATCTCAAAAATAGTTTTTGTCACTCTGAAATGCTTGAGCCAAAGTCTGTCAATGAAATGATTTGGTATAAATACCTCCCAAATATCAGGCATCTGCCTCAGATTGCAAGATAAAATGATATTATTTTGATATTAAATATATGATATTGGAAAAATGAGCCACAGTGGCTTCCCGGTTGCAACAACTTCCATCTGTATTGATACTTTCTGGGAGTTTCTCTGGAAGTGACAATTTTGTTCTCTTGAACTCATGGGATGGAAATGTAGGGTTTCCTATGTGTTCTCAAGTTTAATCCCACCTGCCAAAAACATGCCAGTAGGCGTATTGGCTAAGCTGAATTGGGAGGAGAAGAAACCCATGTGGACATGGGAAGAGGATATGAAACTCAGGATCAAACCCTTAACTTATTTTATGAATTTAAATCAAGCCGAATTGAAAATATACTACATATTAAACATACGTTTTCACCCAAATGAAACCCATCTGTGAGAATACTGATTTGTCACTTGATAAATAATTTACATGTTTGAAAAAACTATTCTATCACAATAGCAAACATCTCTAAATCTAAATGAGGTACATGTATGACCGGTTTGTAATTTCTCATATCATGGTAGCGTTTAAAAGTTGCATTTAAACCATCCATGCTCTGTAGGTCCTTCAAAGGTCCTTCCTCTGCCCGGAAATATGTCAAGGTCCTCTACAGCTTTGTGGCTCACAATGTCAATGAGCTCTCCGTTCTTCAGGATGAGATTTTAGAGGTGAGGATGCAAAAACGATGAAGCCAGAGTTTGTGGTGAGTTGTGCTGGAAATGAGTTTTACTGATCGCATTCTTTATGAAGGTCATTGAGAGTAATAATCAGTGGTGGAAGCTGAGGAACAGGAGTGGACAAGTGGGATTAGTGCCCTCCAACACACTAGAGGATCTTCACAGTGTGGACCCAATGTACAGCCAGGTAACCCATTCTCAACTCTTATGTGAATTCACTGAGCTGGGAATTCTATAAACTTCTCACATCCTCTGGCTGTCTGTGTAGCCATTTGTAGGTAGATCTCCATCGAGTCCTCTGGGGAGAGGAAACAGTTTTGAAAAACCAAGAACACCATGGGATAAAGATTGTGAGTTTACCTAAGGAACATTTAATCACGTATCTCCTTCTTTCAATGTTTACACAGCCAATTCCAGACAGTTATTTACTAGAATTTTGCAATTATAAATCACTAAGTAGTGTGGTGAACGTAATGAGCATTAACATCGGATCAAAGCATTTTCCTTTTCATTCTGTGTGCAATGTAAATCTGGTATTATATCTGTGGAATCATGCCACTACAGGAGGGCTTTTACATGTCTTGGACTCTTTCTCTCTTAGACCCCTATCAACAGATGGATGAAGTGACTGATGAGCTGCTGAAAAAGATCACCTCCAGTAAGAACCAACCGCAAGCACGCAACTTCAGAGTGGAGCGCCCCTCTGCCCCTGCCATTCCCCTCACATTCGATTCATCCCCTGCAGACGTCACCGCCTGGCTCCAGTCCAAGTACTTTTCCAAGGCGTGAGTCCGTTTGCTTCTGCATCTTGGTTTATTTCATGTGTGTGAGTAATATACGAGGAGTTGTTCTTTGACGTAATGACCGTGTTAGTGAGCGCCTGTTCGCATGAATCTATGTGTGTGTGTGTGTGTGTGTGCGTGTGCGTGTAACGCTTTCCATGTTTCCCAGGACGGTGGACTGTTTGG
The DNA here is from genome assembly GCA_012411365.1 of Ameiurus melas. NCBI lineage: Eukaryota > Metazoa > Chordata > Actinopteri > Siluriformes > Ictaluridae > Ameiurus > Ameiurus melas. Next base: position 22,107,877 of record CM022764.1, on the reverse strand, counting down.
GAATTCTGAGTGGTGCTCAGTTGTTTTCCCTGAATAAGGAAGAACTGAAGGCAGTATGTGGACATGAAGGCTCACGTGTCTACAGCCAGATCACAGTGCAGAAATCCCAGCTAGAGGTCAGTGATCATTCACACTTTGCCTAGTGGCAAACAACCAGCCGTTTATAATCCAAATCTACCACCTGATAACTTCCAATGTGGATGTGTGCAATCTCAGTTTACAGTATAAACTCTAGCAGAAGTTTGCTGTCTTAATGTTGATATTTATTGCTCCATACTGGACAGCCATTGTATAAACAATTACTGTTTCATTCATTCATTCATTAACTGTCCTTAAATGTTCCAGTTTTTCATAAATTCTCCTGCTCAGATCTCAGTGACTACGTTTACACGGACAGCAGTAATCTAATTATTGAGCTTATTCTGAATAAGACAGTATTCTGATTAAGGTGTTTACATGAGTCGCTTTTAGAATATTCTTTTCGTGTTCAGGTTTTACGTGTTCTAGAAAATAGATCGATTAACGTCACACGTCATTACATCCCCACGCCACGCCGTCCGAAGTCCCTCCAGAATTTCACGTATCAACATACAGTTAGTTTTCGTTATGGTAGTTTTCGTTATATACAGTTTTGGGTGTTTTTATTGAAAATTTTTACGAACGCTTCAAGTGCGATTAATTATTTGTCATTCTGTGCGTGCAAATAGACGACTGGGCTGCGTCCCAAACCGTGTACTTACCTACTGTATAATAGCCGAGATACATGTATTTCTCCTACTACAGGCCTATAGTAGGCAAGTACGCGGTTTGGGACGCAGCCGTGCTCTCTTTTTTGCCGTAAAACGGTTGAGTGTGTGATCGTGTCCTGTCGCAAAATACGCTGAAAACTCTCACACGACGTTAATAGTGTGATTAAGGTGTGTACATGTCTGTAACGCACGTCGATAATGCGACTAAAACAGGAATACTCCACACGTCTTAATTCCATTTGTGTTCACTTCGAGTATGACTTTAATCAGATTAAAGTAATTAAAAATTGCTGTTTACATGCTAGTTTCTTAATCAGAGTATCGTCTTAATCGGGTTAATAGTGGATTATTGTTGTCCATGTAAACACTTAGCTGAAATACCAAAATACTAACAGATTAGCACAGAAGAATGATAAAACCGCTTCCATCAGTGGCACACAAGTCAATATTTCTCTTCTATCTGTCCGTCAGACGAGCCGAGGAGACTCGGAGCTGCAGGAGATCATGAGAAAACAGAAGGAGAAAATCGCCTCTGCATCCAAATGATTGTGCTCTTTTTTTTCTTTAAAAAAAATATATATATGAATCAAACAATTAGCAATGCAATCTGGCTCCTGTACCATTAATGACTCATAATAACAATACCTGGAGAACGTGGGTGAATTTCAGAAATGCTTTTGACAAAGTGCACAACCCTGTGTTATCATTATTATATCTCCTGTTATACATTCATATAAGCAATATGATATGCTAAGCTTGTATACATTGAATCTGTCTATTTATTTTGTTTTTAGATAGGCCTCTGTTTTAATTACTTCGTAACATTTTTTTTCTTCTTAATGCTTGTTTATTACGGGGGAAATATTAAGCTTTGCTTCTGTATATTATTTGTGTATGACAGCATCCAGAGACAGAATCTGTCAACCCTGGAGTCCATGTATGTGCTTCAGTCTGCAGTGTATGTTCCTTTCACCACACTCAAATGCCATTATAAATCTGGATATTTGTTTTTCAAAGGCTACTTATTTGTAAATGTACAGTAAATAATCCTTCCTGTAGATGCAATGTTCAAATGCTGATTTTTGTCATGAAAGAATGATGCAGGCGTAGCATTGACACCTCACTGCTCCAGGGTCTCAGATTTGGTCCTGAGCTCTGGTTTGTGCAGCATTTCAAATGTTCTTCCCAGGTTTACTCAACATTCTCCGGTTTCCTCCCACTTCCCCCCCAAAAAAACATGCCAGTAGGTTGATTGACTACACTAAATTGCCCCTGGGTGTGAATGAGTGTGCAAATATGTGCGCACGGTGTCCCATCTAGAGTATATTCCCTCCTTGCGCCCAGTGTTCCTAGGATGGGATCCATCCTGACCCTTAATGAAGGGACAGGTGATGAAGGTAATGAAGGTTAATGAAGATGAATGATGAATGTACAATGATGCAGGAACATAATAAATTCAGCTGACAAATTACATATATATATATATATATATATATATATATATATATATATATATATATATATATATATATATATAATGTTTGTTTTATAGTTTCATTCATGATTTTTTTGGTTTATTTCTTTGTTTTTTGTGATTTATTGTTTTGGAATAGTTCTGGTTCATAGGCTGGTGTCACAAGCAAATACTCGCTTCATGAGGAAAATGAGGTCATGCAAGGTGTTGATATTTTCTCCGTATACAGTATGTATACACAGTAAATTTGGATGATTACAAAATGCATATGGGAAATCTGCAGACATGACTGCGAGTCATAATATTGTTGATGATAATCGAAGGTGTGGTAGTGTATAGCAGAGATTGTTAACGTTTACAGCTGGCATCATTGATGCTAAGAGCTAAACAGCCTATTCAGTTAGAGACCACATGCCTATATAAGGACGCAGTGACAGAGTCCTCATTCCCGACACTCCACAGGGGTGCAAAATAATCCAGTAATAGAGAGACATTGATTCATTCAGACAACCAATGGGGGTTTTTTTTTTTGGTGTTTTTTTTTTTTTTTTTTTTTTTTTTTTTTTTTATTTTTTTTTTTTTTTTTTTTTTTTTTTTTTTTTTTTTTTTTTTTTTTTTTTTGTGGGGGGGGGGATTTTTGGTGTTTTTTTTTTTTTTTTTTTTGTTGTTTTTTTTTTTTGGTTTTTTAACCATTTTTATTTTATTTTTTTTTTACTTGGTGGCAAACTGGAGTGTCAATGTATCCATGACTGTTTTTGTCTGGAAGGTTTCCGTTGGGAAAAAAACTCATGGGGAGGAAATAGTATAAACTTATCATTAATACTTTTATACTCTTGGATACTTAGAGCGAGGATTAACGTTGTACCCGGAAATGAATACTTTGCAGTCTGTTGTAGTCAGTTTTGAGTATTTTCTTTCTGATCTTTGAAAAGCAAACAAACCACGAATGCAAAAATTGAAGAACAAGAGCAGCTAAAGATTTATTCAGTAATTCAAAGTGCAAGTTAAATTAATCATTATAAATTCATATAATAATTGAAATTTTGTTTAAATAAGATTTAATAATCATTCAAAACATTGTGATTTATTTGTGTCTGATGTTACCAGCAGCATGGAAAGATATGTTATTCTTGTAGAGATGAGGTATGTGGTTTAAGTGAACTTTACAACTAAAGCACAATAATAACACAACAGTCTCAGCATACAGGACAGTGGATAATGAGAATCATTAACTAAAGTGAATTAAAGGCAGGTTTATTATGGACACTCCCAACAGTCGAAGAAGTAACCTCCTATGTCAAAAGACATGGTTTAAAACAGTCATTGATATACGAATGGACGACTCATTTGTGGAGGTAGGCATCTAGCCACAGCTCACCAGACTTCCTCAGAGACCTGAAGTGGACATGAATAAAATCTTAGCGCTCAACGTAAGAAAGGTCTTGAGTATGTGTCTTATTTCATACAATCTCAAACATGTGCTAACTAATTTTAGCACTACTTCTTCCTAAGGGTGTTTTCAGATGTGCGGTGTTTGGTCTGTTTGGGGGCATTGATCAAACCATTGGGGTGTTTTCTCCCTTAGTTTAGAATTCATTTGGCAGGTGAGGATACAGTGCTGACACTCCAGTGTGGACCTAAACAATGCTCTGGATTGATGATTGCTGCATGATGAACATTGGTCTGAAATCTCTCCCCGAGTCTGCTGTGTTCCTGTGTAGCATTTAGCTGTCATTGGCACACTGTTATAAAATCAGAGATACTACCCGGAGGATGACATCATGCAGACATGGAGACCTCTAGCCCAGAGTGTCCAGATGCAGGAGTAAAAACATGAGGCTCTCATGGTTCTCCAAGCTGCCATCAAGAGCCTTCTAACCTTTTCTTCCTCTCCTGCAAGCCCCTTCTTAAGCTTCCCCTCCGTTGTCAAGATCACACTGTAACGCTAGATGGACAAGGGTGTTGCCTCAGCACAAGGAGTGAGCTAAGGCTGTTCATTCAAGCCATCCTGACTGGAGAAGCCCAGATGATGGTCCATAGTCTGCTTCCCGAGAGCCAGCTCGATTATTTATCTGTTCAGAGAGACATGCTCAAATGGTCAGGCTGTTTCCAGAGGGACATTTTTGCCACTATTCATCTATGCATAGAGGTTCCACAACTCCTGCAAGCACTGGTTGAGAGTGGACTCAGCACAACCAGAGAAGGTCATCATGTGGGTGGCACTGGAAAAGTTTATCAACCAGCTGCTGGCTGGGATGGTGGAGTGGATACACTGACACCAACCTTACTCAATGGCTGAAGCCACCAACTGGCTGAGAATCAGATAAGTTGCTCTATAATATGTGCTCCCAAATAAGTCAGTTTGCACTGAGAGATAGTCCTTGTGTGGCTTCTCAACTCTAGCTCAGAATTACTTGTCAAGTGGCAAGGACCCCTCACCGGTCACACACAGGGTGTGTTTTTATTTTTTTCAAATGGGCAACACTGGCAGATTTACCACCTTAACCTATTTATACAATGGTGATTGGTGGTTCCTGTGGCTCTGGTTATATCAGTGGCAGTGAGAGATGAGTTGGGATCGGATTGTCCAAAAATACCCAATTCCACTCTAATCCAAGTTGGAGACCATCTCTTACCATACCATAAGGGCAGAGGTAGCCATGTTGCAATCCAAATTTTTGGATGAGTTTTCTCCCTTGCCTGGATGCACAAACCTTATAGAGCATCACAGAGACTGCAGTCGTGCACGGCAAGCCATATTGCTTCACTGAACACAAAAGAAAAGTGGTTCAGGATGAAAATGATGAAAAGTAGTATTAGGATAAATGCTATACAGTAGATGGGAGGTATAGAAGAGTGACTGGAAGAGCCCCATTGTGCTTGTGCACAAGGCTGATAGTGAGGTCTGGTTTTGTGAAGACGTTTGCAAGGTAACCACAATCTTAAAATTTGATGCTTATGCAATGCCTCTGGGATCGGCTAGGCACAGCTCATTTTTAGTTTCTTTTCTCTCTTTTTTCTTTCCCTTTCAAGTAACATGCTTTAACAAGCTCACTTGTGATTTTACCCAGAGTCCAATGTGTTCTTGAATAGCATTTATTCATTTAGCAGAAGCTTTTATGCAAAGCGACTTACAAATGAGGAAACACAAGCAAAGCGATATATCAATCGGAGAACAGAGAAGTAGTGCCACTATACAAGATCAGAGAAGTAGTGCTACTATACAAGATCTTTAATTGAGTTCTAGAAGAAGCAAAGTGTGCAGAGTCTTGGTGTACGTTTTTTTGTTTGTTTGTTTTTTGTTTTTGTTTTTTTTAGGGGTTAGTTAGATGTTCACGGAAGAGGTGGGTCTTTAGCTGTTTTTTGGAGGTAGTCACACTTTCTGCGGTCCTAATTGAGTTTGGAAGTTCATTCCACCACTGAGGAACAGTTAGTGTGAAGGTTCTGGAGAGGAACCTTGAGCCACACCTGATCTGTGGAATCTCTAAGACTGAAAGCCAATTATAGCCACTTAACATCTCCACAGACTGTAGAGTTCATTGACATGAAGCTCAACTCGTGGGCTATGCAAGCCTTTCAGATAAAAGACAGGGTTTTAAAAACGGTCTGTAAAAAACATGTTGGTTGGTCACACACTGTCCATACATAGACTGGGAAATGCTGCACCACAAACCATTTCAGTTTTGGTTGAATATCAAGAACTTAACTATATCGCAAAACCATTTCTCAGTATTGATAACAAGAGCCCTGCATCCTCCTTGATAATATGCCCTGAGGCATAGCAGGGCGGAAGGGTGGATGGAAAAACCTGAAAATGAAATGCAAATGGAAAAACTGAGGTCCAGTGTAAACATATCAAATCCTTGGAATGAAAGATGTATGGCTAGTACTGGTTCACAGTATATACAAAGTAACGACAGAGGCTTTGGGCCAGGATGCATTGGCACTTGATCCCACCACTGTCATGGATGACAATGCAGAATATTCAACCTATGAAGACCACACACCCTGCAATTATGGGTTTGGCCCCTAGGGGAACACCAGCACACATGGATATTTGCAAGGGGTCAGACACACTCTTATAAGTCCACTCTATGTTGAACACAGGCAGGTGTTCAGGCAATACTCTCTATGTTTGGTTAAACACAGGCTAGTGGAAAGTTATTCATAATGGTTTGAAACGATAAGCACAAATGCCCCATCTTGCAAAATAAATGGTAGTTTGGCAGAATCAACTAGATGTGTCTAGTTGTGACACCCAGTGTCACATGGGTCACTCAGGTTGATTAGAATGGCCAGGGAATGAGTGTGACCTAGAACATCTATGGTAAAGTTTTGTTTAATGTTTTCTGTTTCCATATTTCACACCAAGAAATGAAATAGTTTCCAAGAATATTTTAAGCATTATATGCTCCACAGCCAAAAGGGTTGTTGTTGTTTTGTTTTGTTTTTTCATTTATTTATGTGCAATGTGAAAACCAAACTCAGCAAAAGTATACATTTTGCTCTGACTTCAGAAATGAATGAATAGGTGTCTGAGTTAGAAAATGAAAGAACGGGTTGTGAAAGCGTTTGAAGAAACATCAGAATCTTAGACTGTACATCGAATGAGTGTCCATATGAAATAAATTTAAAAAAATAACAGTCATACCCAATAATGTCAGACATGGCCTCCCACAGGCCTTTGACCTGATACTGAACTCCATACTTCTCACAAAGCTCTCGCAGTAGAGGAGCCACGTGAACATAGTTATGGCGAGGCATTGTAGGGAAGACACTGTGGGATGGGGTGGGGTGGGATGGGATGGGTGGAAGGGGGAAGGATGGGGGTTGTTGTGAAAAAATTGTGGTGGGAGGAGACAGAAACCATATAAGCGTTTCATACATAAGCATTTCCCGATATTCAATTCATGCACCTATGCACATAACCCCAAAAGACAATTCTATTCCACTTACTGGTGCTCAATCTGGAAGTTGAGGTGGCCGGTGAACCAATCATTGAAGAACGACTGCTCAACATTGCAAGTAGCTTTCAACTAAACAAAAATCCACAAAATCATATATCACTTCCTAAATAAATAAATAGATAGATAGATAGATAGATAGATAGATAGATAGATAGATAGATAGATAGATAGATAGATAGATAGATAGATAGATAGATAGATAGATAGATAGATAGATAGATAGATAGATAGATTTAGTACTGTGCTTCAACATACTTCCCTGGTACACATAATAAAATAACGAATGTGCTTTAAAAAGAAGTGCAGGGGAAAATAAAAATGGATTCTATAAATTTGTTTCTGAAATTCTGGAAAACCAACCAATTTTTAAGTGAGCAAAAGTATACTAACAGTAAATTAAAGTAAATAACACTTCATATTTGGTTGCATATCCGTTGCTTGTAATAGCTGCATCAAGCTGGCAACCCACTGATATCACCAAACTGTTGCGTTCTTCTTTTGTAATGCCTTTTTCCAGACCTGTACCTCAACTTCTTTTAGTTGTTGTTTGTTTTGGGGGGTTTTCCCTGCAGTCTCCTCTTCAGGAGGTGAATTGCTGATCAATTGGGTTAAGATCTGGTGATTGACTTGGCCAGTCTAAACCCTTCCACATTTCTTTCCCCTGATGAAGTCCTTTGTTCTGTTGGTAGAGTGTTTTGTGTCATTGTCTTGTGGCATGAAATTCCTTCTAATTAGATTGCTCTGTAAATTGGCAGACAGGATATTTCTGTAGACTTCTAAATTCAATCTGCTGCTACCATCATAAGTCAATAAAGATTAGAGAGCCTGTTCTAGAAACAGCCATGCAACCCAAGCCTCCACTACCTCCACACTACTTCCACCATGCTTGACTGATGAGTTTCTATGTTTTTGATCATGAACAGATCCTTTCTTTTGCCTTTCCACCACTCTGGTGATGATGAGTGGTTTGCATCTTGTGGTATGGCCTCTATATTTCTTCCCTCAGAGTCTTTTCTGATTGGTGGATTGTGATACCTTTCTCCTACCCTGTGGAGGTTGTTGCTTATATTACTATTGTTCTCACCACGTTTCTGTCATCAATTGCTGTTGTTTTCCTTGGCCGACGTGTTCAATGTCTGGTTCTTAGGACATCAGTGTATTGTTTTTTTTTTTTGTATTGGCTATACCCAATGCTTGTGCAAAGGGTCTGACAGATTTCCCACTTAGCATCGAAATGGCTTGCTTTTCTCCCACAGACAGCTCTCTGGTCTTCATATTGGTTTATCCTTTTTAACAACAAAAATCTTCACAGTGAAACCCAGGACTCAAACCAAGAGTAAATTAATCCATCCATCCATCTTCTATACCGCTTATGCTTTTCAGGGTCAAGGGGAACCTGGAATCTATCCCAGGGAGCATCAGGCACAAGGCGGGGTACACCCTGGACAGGGTCCCAATCCCAAGAGTAGATATTCAGAGCTATTAATTGTTTAAACAATCAGTCTAACAGGGTACACCTGGGCAACAAGAAACACCTGTCAGTCACGTGTTCCAATACTTGTGCTCACACACAAAATGTGGTGGTCTGTCACTAAAGTTTGACGGATGTAACTATCAGCAAATTCAATTCTGAAATTCTGATCTATTGTCCCATATTAATCTTTTGATCTCGAAACCAAACGTCTTCAGGGTATAGCAAAAAATATATATAATCCCCCTTGCCATTCCAATATTTTAGGAGGGAACTCTATGAATTGCTCTCAGACATCACGGATGCATTGGTGCTGTTTTCTGTAAATATCCTCTACAACCTTTACAGACATTACAAGAAGTGACTCATTGTTGATATTCTCTCCAGAGGACGTTTCCCCAAATATTAATGGTAGGGGTGAAGGTATTGGTGAAGATAATATTTAAAATCCTCCCAGAAATGCACTGGAATAGTACACTACTATATAAAAAATATTTTATTTTTATGTTATTCAAAGGTTTGAAAGAAATATTAGCTTCAACAAGGCACCAATGATTAGTCGTTGCATATGTAAATCATTTGAGTTAAGAGTTGACTGGATTCACTTGATCCAATTTCACAAATGTATGGGACAATTCTTCTAATTTCATGTGTTTGAGTATTACTGTATACAGAGGACAGTTCTGGACAAGTTTGAGCTGTCCATTGATAAGAAGCCATCGATCCTAGACGCTGAGCCAAAAACCTACCTGCATGCTGAGCCAATCATCATGTTTTTCATAATCAATGTCCATGGGAATGTGGTTCATCTGGGTCACCCACACATACCAGTGACTCTCTAGAAACCTGGAGATCACACCGGTAACAAAGTACAATATATATATTTTTCTGGCATGTGTATGATTGTTATACATGTAATGCTTAATTCTTATATGCTGTCTAAAAAAAACGCCTAACAAACAGCTTACCTTAAAAAAGTCTGAAGTAGTACCGCTCCCAGGAATCCATAATAGGGAACGTAGCATAAGAAGAAACGCGTATAGTAGGACAGATACCACACAAAATCCTCAACAACAAAATCAAAAGAAAAGGATTATTAAAATGTAGCTCTATGGGCAAGTATAAGTTGAAGGTAGTTCTATGTTCAGACATAGTGGGATAAAATTGTCATGGCAACTTACCACCCAATCGCGCTTTAAGCACAGAGTTCGAAAAATGTGCACGCTGAAGAACACTGGTATAAGCAGGGGAGGTCCAACTGCGTAAGAGAAGGGTGGGGTGGGGAAGTTATTTTAAAATGCTAAGCGTTAATCTACTGAATTATTCTGAGCAATATATACAATCGTACCGGTCTAAAGAAAACAGCAATGAATGACATACTCAAAAAGAAATACTGGTGCTGATGATTATAGGGCATGTGCTTCAACTTTTTAATCCCATACTGTAACAAAAAAGGAAGGGAAGAATCGAACAGAAATAATACAGTCTAAAACCTAAGCAGTATGAGTCAAGGATAAGACATATGTGCCCCAGTTATATATATATTTAAATCATACAAGGATCCAGTGAGTTTACCTCTACAGGCTGGATGTCTCCCAGTACCAGTATTTCCATTGTGTTGAGGTCAGGGTCCTTACTGAACACATTGGGCTTAGAATGGTGCTGATAGTGTTGATGGTTCCACCAGTTTGCAGAGGCCCCCTACATAATTAAACATAGACACATCGTTCGAAACACTCCAGAGAAAAGTCATATATGTTTTCTGGACACTCACTGGACACTTTAATAGGAACAGCTGTACAGTACATCTGTCATTTGTGCAATTTATATGCATTATTATGATCGTGTGGTAGCATTGCAGTGCATAAAAATCATCCAGATACAGGTCAAGACCTTCAATTAATGTTCACGTGAGTCATCACCATGGGGACCACAATGTGATCTCGGTGACTTTGACCATGACATGTTTGTTGGGTTGGCTTGATTTCAGAAACAGGGATTTTCACAAAGGTCTGTTGAGAATGGGAAGATGCGTTCGTTCTGACAAGAAAGCTCAAAATGGTAATTTAAAAAACACTCCACATATGCGGTGAGCAGAAAAGCATCTCAGAATCCAAATACAATGTCAAGCCTTGAGGCAGATGTCAATCCTACAACAGCAGAAGACCACATCCGGTTCCACTCCTGTCAGCAAAGAACTGGTTCGATGAGACCGGATAACCGAGCGATTAGTTAAGATTTCTACTGTGACATGTAGATAGGAGGGTCAGCATTTGGAATCAACAGCATTAATCCATGGACCCAACCTGCCTTGTGTCCACACTTCAGGCTGGTGTTGGAAATGTAATGGTGTGGGGAATGTTTCCTTGGCACACAATGAACCCTGTAATACCATTTGATCATTGTTGATGGCCACAGCCTGAGTATTATTGCTGGCCATGTGCATCCCTGTATGGCCAAAATCTACCCATCTTATAATGGCTATTTCCAACATGATAATGTGCCATGTCCCAAAGCACATGTCATATCAAACTGGTTCCATGAACATGACAATGACTTCACTGTACTCAATTGGCCGCCCTAGTCACCAGATCAGAATCCAATAGAGCTCGTTTAGGATGTGATAGAGCGTTATTCTTCCTAATAAAGTGATCAGTGAGTGTCTCTCTCCATGGTAAAGAGTAATCTCTGCAGGATCTGGTACCTTCAGGTGTCCAATGACAAATTTATGTGCTAGGTGATCCCAGGTGGAATTTTTGAAGACTGACAGATGGCCAAGGTCATGCTGAAGCCAGCCAGCCTGTGCCTGCATGAGAAAAGAGATGAAGCACACATTAAATACAGTGTCGATTCCACTTTTGATGAAAGAATATATTTTGAAAATAGCTACACACTAAATGCAAAGATAAATTGTTTATTTCAAATTAACATTTAAACCCAGCTGGCTCACACTGTCACACTATTCATCATCATAAATAAATATAAACAAGGCAAATGTAACAGAGCAATAAGATAGATATGAAATAAAACGTCAGCATTCGATTAACGCACCCTCGATGAACAGATATTGGGGAGAGATCAGAAAAAAAGTTATCCTAAAAACCCCAATGAAAGGTGCAAAAAAAAAAAGTGTACCCTGCCCGGATTAGGATTGCTGGGACCGAGTCCTGAAGTCTGAATTGGGAGTGGTGCCATAGGTTAAGGGTTCCCAAACTTTTCCAGGGGAAGGCCCCCCAAATGGTATTAACATTTGACCGAGGCCCCCTTATTGCAAGATGTCTTTAAAACACATAAAAAATACAGACTTCTGAACATCTTTACATTACATTACATTAGGAATTGATTGTGTGTGTGTGTGTGTGTGTGTGTGTGTGTGTGTGTGTGTGTGTGTGTGTTTGTATTTATTTATTTTTCACACCAAATTGTTGAGCCGCCCCGGGCGCCCCCTGGCGGCCCTCACTTTGAAAACCACTGTCATAGGTGAACACCTGGTTACTATGCCACCTACAGAAGCTGTTTGGGTTCAGCCCGGCAACGTGGAACCTGGTCACCTGGAAGATGCCAGTTGGGTGGAAATCATATGATGAACAGTCTTAGATGGATTAGAACTATAAACTGGCTTTCAGGATGTGGCGTGTTCTTTTTCTTACAGGGAAATAACCTTAGTTTGGATGTGTGATAAAATGCTATGCACTAGATTTCAGCCTTAAGTACGCACAGTGAGTTCTCCGGTACCCAATTCTTGTGGAAATTTTTCAAACTCTGTGGGAGGTCTCTCTCCTCTGGTGTTCCCAAATGAAGCAACCATCAGTTAGTTGTGGAGATGCTCCCAATCTCAGAGTTTTCAATAATGGGCAAGAGGGGTATCTCTATGAGATTTTGAGTCTCAGGAAGGAAAATCTGACTGTTCATATGCACCAAATAGCCGTTTGGAGTATTCTGCTTTCTTGGAGAAAGTTGAGCAGGTACCTTCTGGGACTTCAGTGCTCAAGCTGGCAACAAAGAAGGGGCATGATGGGGAGGAATGGCCTCTCATATCTGTACCAGAGCAGTGATATTTTATTAGACTTCTGTGCAAGATACATTGTCAATAACAAACTCTTTTTTCAAACACAAAGCTGTTCATTAGTGTCCGTGGTACCATGTCTTTTGGCACCTTGGGCCAAAGGTCAATGATTGATTTTCTGATTGTATCATCAGAAACCATATTCACAGATGTCCCAGTTGGTTGTAAACTGTATTCTGTGCACAGTGTTCCAGCTCAGTTGCTTGTCAGGTTGAGTCTCCTTGCTCAAACTCGGTGTGGCCTTTGATACAATAGATCACAATATTCTTCTAGCTGGACTAGAAATTTTGTTGGAGTTAAGGGAACAGCTTTTTCCTGGCTCAGGTCTTCACTGACTGACCATTATTAGTTTTTAAATGTTAATGATGACATCTTTATACATACAAACAAAGTTTGGTGCTCTACAAGTCCCTGTTCTAGGCCCACTGCTACAACTGGATACAATGATTTGTAAACCTAGAATTAGCTTCCACTCCTATGCTGAAACTTTTGTTTCAGCCAAAAGTCAGAATATAGACAATATCTAAATAAAATTGAGGAATGTGAGAAGGACACTGGTTGGACTGCTGCAATGATTTGCTGTCTGGATGTTCCAGTAGGTGTCAGCCAGTAGTCCATTCCTCAGCCAGAAAGTTTACATTCACATTTATGTCATTTGGCAGATGCCTTTATCTACAGTGACTTTTATCTGAACTGAGCAGTCGAGGGTTAAGGGCATTGCTCAAGGGTCCAGCAATGCTGGGATTTAAATTAATGACCTTCCGATCAGAGGTCCAATCTCAATTGATTATTCAATTTTTTAATTATTACACTCCTTAGCCTCCCAGGAATACTTTATGCCAGAGGCCTGGAAAGGAGACTGCATTAGTTGAATCTTGGATTCAGATGGAACAATGCAGGTTCTCATTAAGCTAAGGTAGTTTGGATACCTCACAAGGATACCCCTTTTTTGGTCCCCGCTAGAGATCTACCCGGCACGTCCCACTGGACAGACTCAGAGCAGACCAGGACCCGATGGGGAAATTATTGTATAAACAGTTAATGTATAAAAAAAACCATTCAGACATTATTTAAATTGCATCAAGCGTTTGTTGCCTGTCACCTGCTGTAAGCATTTACATACATGCTTCATAATTTTTTCCGTATTTCTTTTCAGAAGTGCTTTTTGGCCAACCGCATTGTCATACTCAAACACATGTTTTGTTTACTTCAGTTTATATTGGAACATTGGTGTTAGTGTTAGTTAATGATGAAGACACCGTACCTGTGCAGTAGCCAGTAAGACAGCAATTAGAACTGTAAGAATCCAGCCATTGCCAAAATTCCACAGCAGTACCAAAGGCAAAGCCTCCAGCAGCAGAATATGACCAATATATAGTATGAAAAACAACGGACGGGTGCGGAACAAGCCCTGTGTCTCCAACTGCTTACGCAAGGCCCGGAAATCTTCCAGTAAAGCAGCCTGAGAAGAAAAAAAGAAAAAAAGAGAGAAAACATCAGACTCATGGCCATAATTAACTTTAAGGACACAGACGTCCAGACCTCTCACAAAGTCTTCTCAGAAAGTTGGGTTGTTATTATTATTATTATTATTATTATTATTATTATTATTATTACTATTACTATTACTATTATTATTATTATTATTATTATTATTATTATTATTATTATTATTATTATTATTATTATTATTATTATTATTATTACTATTACTATTATTATTTTGTGCTTATGTGCTTCTTGAATATGAAGTCAATTCATTGTCATTTTTTTAAATCTTGAAAATAAAAAAATAAAAAATAAAAAAAACAGCTCTAACATGTTGTGCAATTTCTTATTGTAGACCTTGAAATCAAAGGATAACGTACATATTATATATTAATAATAACTCAATGACATTAAAGTGTCTAGCTGGAATCAACTGATGTAGTTCACTTAGCATTGTGATATAATTAAGACGTTTCTGCAATGTGCACCTCAATAAAGGTTTGATCCCGATTACAACTCTAGTCAGACTGACAGGAATTTGAATAAAAGAAGCTGATAGATACAATAATATTTTCTACACTGTGAACGATGTAAAAGATGCTATAAGATAACGAAAACTCTGTTTATTATTTCGAAATTTAATGTGCGATTAGTGATAAAGAAAACATCTATCATTAAATAGAGTTGTATTAAGTGTAACTTGTCTGATGGATGGGAAGTACTATTGGTTTATCGTAAACTGCAATGGAATAAAATAATGTAACATGACCCCCAGTCAGAAAAAAATGGGTCAAAATGTACTGCCACGAACAAGCAACAGGTGACAGTAGACACATATGTATTACTGCAGGGGTAAATAAAAAAAAAAAGACCAGTGAACCAAAGTAACCTCAGGCACATTATAAACCCTAACAGCCAATAACGGGCTGAGTCTGAACAAAAAGAAAAACCTCACCTGATACTGCCTAAATGACTGCCTTCATTATGTTCAGGAATACCACTAGGCCAGATACAGTTTCCATAGCAACAGACATTTTTCAGTCATCATTTCCTTTACCGTTTGTATCCACATAGCTGAACTTTCAGCTAGACGACCATGTAGAGTCCTGATTAAGTATTTTCCAGACTGGCCTGATGAAGTGACAGTGCCTCTATCGGGTCAAAGAATCGCTACTGAATATGCTTCAAGAATATTAATGCTACAGCACTGCTGGTCAGTCTATCTCAGATGTGGATAGGAGCCTATTTAGACACTTTTCCGCTCGTATACCTATATATGCTAGCACTGCTAAATCCCTCATAGAGTCAATATGGATTTAAATAAGCAAATACTTAAGAGCCTATGATTGGATCATTATTGCAGTGATTAATATGTTTCAGCTGGCAACAATTCATTTAACCCCGATCGATGCAGTGTGTAACTTCTTGTTTCTTACACAACCATGTCGGAAGACATATCCCATGGTCGTGGAAAAGATGTCACTGTGTTTAAGAAGGGAGAAATGATTGGCCTGCATCAATCAAAGAAAACGACTCAGAAGATGTAGAAATCGCTGGAATCGGAGAACTGTCCAACGCATTATTAAAACCTGGAAAGCGAGTGGTGAACTTTACGGTCAACTTTGAGGAAGAAATGTGGTCGGGAAAATGAATGTTCAAAGCCTTGAATGATCGTGATGGGAGGTCTTGGTGAAGCCACATCGAACAAAATCGACAGTAGAACTCATGGCTATGTTTAATAGTGAAAGCAAGAGCATTTCCACACGCACAATGCAATGAGAACTTACAGGATTGGGACTAAACATCTGTGTGGCCTAATCAGTGCCAGGCTAATTTGATTAAAATGACTTCATAAAGAAGGAGCATAAAGATTGGACTGTGGAGGAATGGAAAAAGGTCATGAAGTCTGATGAGTCTAGATTTACCCTATTCCAATGAGATGGGCACTTCAGAGTAAGAACTGAAGAACCCGTCATGCATAGTACCGACTGCACAAGCCTCTGGGGGAAGTCTTATGTTCTGGGGTGGCTTCAACTGGTCAGATCAAGGCTCAACAACATTATACAGCAATAAAATAAACTTAGCTGAGTATCTGAATGTACTGAATGACCAGATTATCCCATGCGTGGATTTTCTTCTTCCCCGTTGACACAGGATGACAATGCCAAGATTCATGGGGCTCGGATTGTGAAAGCAGAAATGAGGAATCATCTCCACACATGAATTGGCCACCATAGAGTCCTGACCTTAATCCCATTGAAAGTCTTTGGGATGTGCTGGAGAAGATTTTACAGAGAGGTTCGACTCTCCCAGTCCTCAATACAAGATCTCGGCCAAAAATGAATGCAACTCAGGATGGAAATAAGTGTTGTCGCGTTCCACGAGGTTGTCGAAACAATGACACAAGGAATCCAGGCTGGAATCGAAGCTAAAGGTGGTGCAATTAAATGTTTTGGCCAGGCAGTGAATGTAATCTCTTTCTTTATAGGTGATCTAAAAAACTCGAGGATGGTACTGGGGGAATCACTGGCAAGAGGTTCAGAGGTCAATAAGAGCTTGATACATTTAATTGTATGTCAGTAGAATAACATTTTAGGCTTGTTCAGATTTGTAATCTCTAACACTACTTGTAAGGCATAGACATTATGAAATTCTTTGTGTCTCTGTGTTTACTTCATTTCTGCAGGTTAGTTATGGCTTACTGAATCCAAAGTGATAAACATTAAATAAGATAGATAAATCCGATAACTAACTTAGTCCGACTTATTCAGTAATTGAAACAGTTATTGAACAATTACTGGCAATACTGTATATCTGGCTTCTGGAAAGTAGACTTCAACCGATCAGTGGCTCAGTGTTTAAAGGCTCTGGGTTACTGATTAGAAGGTCAGAGGTTCAAGCCCCATGACTGCCAGGCTACCACTGTTCAAGGCCCTTAACCCTCAAATGCTCAGTTGTATAAATGAGATAAATGTAAGTCACTCTGGATAAGGGTGTCTGCCAAATAGTGTAAACGTACACTTGTTTTCTTGGATTTGCGCAAGGCCTATAACTGTGTATGATAATAATGTCAAATTCTTTTGAAAAAAATGGCTACCAAATATCCGAAATATCAGTTTGACTGTGAATAATGGCCATTGTCATATGTCTGTTAATGGAGTCACATTTGTGTGGTATGCAGCAGCCGTACATTTTTGCCGTGGTCTTGACTGGGCTCTGAAGGTGCCAACTCTCCCAGCAGCAGTGGCTTCATGAACTTCTGCACGAAACGCTGATCCAGGTGGAAGGCTGTAAATGCGTCCTGCACAAAGCTGCACTGTCATTCATTTATCCACAAAGTGCAATAATATTTACATTTTTTAAAGTAGCTACTGTGTTCATATCAATATATCCACTGAGTAAGAAAAACCTATTTATATGGCTAACATACAAAAAAAAAAAAAAAGAATTATGTTCATTCTTGACAGGGAAAATTTTGTTGTGATTTCATAACATGTTTTTTTTGTTGTTGTTGAAAAATTCATACCATGGTTATTTTAAGTCTTACAGATCATATTGTTCATCTAAAGCATAAGCCAAGCAAATGTCTGTCTATTTCACGGAGCATGATCTTGTACTGAAAGGCTTTCCATATAAAAACATACAAAAAGACTAAGTTTACCCAGGTTATGGTCACCGTGACTCACCCCTGGAGCCAGGCCTGGAGGTGGTGTCCTCAGATGAACATCTGGTGAATGAATGAATGAAAAATGAATGATGAGGTGGATAGTTACCGTTGCATCCTCTCCAGCATAATGCTCAAGAACTCTGCGTCCTCCGGGATGTCTCTTTGTCCATTCGCTCACATTGTACACTTTCCTCTCAATCACCAGCCACTGATCACCTGTGCTGTTGTGTTTCTGTACTTCCTCCCAGGTGTACTGTGCACATGAGCCGATCTCTCCTGACCCCAGCTGCTTGCCTCGGTGTCCTCCACCGCCCATAACTCTGTCTGCACTTGGCGCTGTGCTGCAGGATCTGACCCAAACTGCTGGTTCACTTCTACTACTGCAACATCAAGAACCTTCATTTTAGCTCTATGTTTTGGTTTATTTCCATAGCAGTGGAAATTGGTACTTTTAGGCAAGATGGTACAAAAGCACATAAGTTAGATACCCCGCCCCCAATCAACTGGACAAAGAAAGAAAGAAAGAAAGAAAGACCCAAACAAATAAGAAATAACTTCATCACAGTGTTCTCTTCTGAATATATTTAACATAAATATGTATTGTGTATAAAATATTTGTTTTATGTTCCCATATATTAATAACCTACAAAATGTACTTATAAATTATACTAGCCTTATTGTCACTTAATCATCTAACCCACTCCTGTAAAATCTGACCTGGTTTAGGAAATAATAAAGGCTTTTCATATCGAATATAAAAAAAATATTAATAATATTTGAGTTTGTAGTATAATAATATAATTAAAAATCTAAATAAGCAAACACTGGGACTCATTTATCAAGCTGGATACAAAAAATGTATTCATGAATTATTCATAGGAGTATTTCTACAAGAAATTTGTAAGTTAAATAGGGTTATTTATTTATTTATTTATTGTTTATTCCATTTACACAAACAAAGTTAATTAAACTTTTGTAAAATCCATTCATTTCATATTAATGGCATTAATTACAGAAATATTAAATATGGAAAAATATATGAATGATTAAATAAAGCAAGCCAACACAAATCTATAAATTAACAAATCTACAAAGCCAATTAATTATCAATTAAGACAAAAGAAATGCTGTATCCAAGGAGGATGCAGTGCAATGGCTCAACTGGAGTATACAGTATCTCACAAAAGTGAGCACACCCCTCACATGTTTGTAAATATTTGATTATATCTTTTCATGTGACACTGAAGAAATGACACCGTCGCCACTCAGTGGCTTGCTCAGTTTGGATAAATTCACACGTTTAATATCTGTATACTGTGTTGATATTTCTGTAAAGCTGCTTTGAGACAATGTCTATTGTAAAAAGCGCTATACAAATAAAATTTAATTAAATTGAATTGTCTCCAGGCCTAAATCCTGTTGAGCATCTGTGGGGCATCCTCAAATGGAAGGTGGAGGAGCACAAGGTCTCTAACATCCACCAGCTCCGTGATGTCGTCATGGAGGAGTGGAAGAGGACTCCAGTGGTGACCTGTGAAGCTCTGGTGAACTCCATGCCCTAGAGGGTTAAGGCAGTGCTGGAAAATAATGGTGTCCATACAAAATATTGACACTTTGGGCCCAATTTGGACATTTTCACTTAGGGGTGTACTCACTTTTGTTGCCAGCGCTTTAGACATTAATGGCTGTGTGTTGAAGTATTTTGATGGGACAGCAAATTTACACTGTTACACAAGCTGTACACTCACTACTTTACATTGTAGCAAAGTGTCATTTCTTCAATGTTGTCACGTGAAAAGATATAATCAAATATTTACAAAAATGTGAGGGGTGTACTCACTTTTGTGAGATACTGTACATTGGTGAGAATGGCTCAGATGGCATACACATTGGTGAGAATGGCTCAGCTGGAGTATACATTGATGAGAACGGCTCAGATGGCATATACATTGGTGAGAATGGCTTGGCTGGTGTATGCATTGGTGAGAATGACTCAGCTGGAGATTACATTGGTAAGAATGGCTCAGATGGTGTATACATTGGTGAGAATGGCTCAGGTGGAGTATATATTGGTGAGAATGGCTCAGCTGGCGTATACATAGGTGAGAATGGTTCAGATGGTGTATACATTGGTAAGAATAGCCCAGATGGAGTATACATTGGTGAGAATGGCTCAGCTGTAGTATACATTGGTAAGAATGGCTCAGCTGGTGTATACATTGGTAAGAATAGCTCAGATGGAGTATACATTGGTGAGAATAGCTCAGATTGTATATGCATTGGTGATTGGTGAGAATGGCTGAGGTGGAGTATACATTGGTGAGAATGGCTCAGCTGGTGTATATATCTGTGAGAATGGCTCAGATGGCGTATACATAGGTGAGAATGACTCCGATGGCATAAACATTGGTGAGAATGGCTCAGATGGCGTATACATTGGTGAGAATGGCTTAGCTGGTGTATACATTGGTGAGAATGGCTCAGATGGTGTATACATTGGTGAGAATGGCTCAGCTTGTGTATATATCTGTGAGAATGGCTCAGATGGCATATACATAGGTGAGAATGACTCAGATGGCATAAACATTGGTGAGAATGGCTCAGATGGCATATACATTGGTGAGAATTGCTTAGCTGGTGTATACATTGGTGAGAATGGCTCAGATGGTGTATACATTGGTGAGAATGGCTCAGCTTGTGTATATATCTGTGAGAATGGCTCAGATGGCGTATACATAGGTGAGAATGACTCAGATGGCATAAACATTGGTGAGAATGGCTCAGCTGTAGTATACATTGGTAAGATTGGCTCAGATGGTGTATACATTGGTGAGAATGGCACAGATGGCATATATATTGGTGAGAATGGCTCGGCTGGTGTATACATTGGTGAGAATGGCTCAGCTGGCATATACATTGGTTCCGTTTGCTACAGAATCTCTTTTAATGCTGTGCAATATTTTAGAGCTAGCACTAAAGTAATCGATAAGTAACCGATCTGTCTTGTCTGATTGTGCCATATACTCACCTAACTAAATTCATAACTTTGTCTCCAGATTTGATCATTTTCATGTACTTTAACACTACTAAATAATATATATGGGTCAGTGTCAATATAGGTTGCCTTTGGGATCTCATAATGTGGAATTTTTCTTTATTTTTTAGGTTTTCCTTTGATGGTTCATTATATTAACCAGACTGTAGACTGGTCCAGAAACATTCATGTCAAACTAAAGACTTTTTATTTTGTAACTAGAAGCAGACACTACAAAATATGTCTTCCCTGTCGTGGACAAATACAAAAAAGAGTTGGACCGAAAAATAGAATTGATCACCACACTAGTTATCGGCTAAGTTAGTTATTTTTAATATCTTTTTTGAACTATTAAAGTTACTAAAATAGATTTTTTTGATTGTTTGTTTGTTTTTTCACATCTACAGTGGTGTGAAAAAGTGTTTGCCCCCTTCCTCATTTCCTGTTCCTTTGCATGTTTGTCACACTCAAGTGTTTCTGAACATCAAACCAATTTAAACAATAGTCAAGGACAACACAAGTAAACACAAAATGCAATTTGTAAATGAAGGTGTTTATTATTAAAGGTGAAAAAATCCAAACCATCATGGCCCTGTGTGAAAAAGTGATTCCCCCTTGTTAAAACATACTATAACTGTGGTTGTCCACACCTGAGTTCAATTTCTCTAGCCACACACAGGCCTGATTATTGCCACACCTGTTCACAATCAAGGCATCACTTAAATAGGAGCTGCTTGACACAGTAAGGTCCACCAGAAGATCCTTAAAAGCACACATCATGCCGAGACCCAAAGAAATCAGGAACAATTGAGAAAGAAAGTAATTGAGATCGATCAGTCTGGAAAGGGTTATAAAGCCATTTCCAAAGCTTTGGGAATCAGCGAACCACAGTGAGAGCCATTATCCACAAATGGCGAAGACATGGAACAGTGGTGAACCTTCCCAGCCGTGGCCGGCCCCCAAAATTACCCCAAGAGCGCAACGACTCATCCAAGAGGTCACAAAGACCCCACAACAACGTCCAAAGACTGCAGGCCTCACTTTCCTCAGTTAAGGTCAGCGTTCATGCCTCCACCATCAGGAAAAGACTGGGCAAAAATGGCCTGCATGGCAGAGTTCCAAGGAGAAAACCACTGCTGAGCAAAAGAACATCAAAGCTCGTCTCAATTTCTCCACAACACATCTTGATGATCCCCAAGACTTTTGGGACAACATTCTGTGGACCGATGAGACAAAAGTGGAACTCTTTGGAAGGTGTGTGCCAAGTATATCTGGCGTAGAGGAACACTGCATTTCATAAAAGAACATTATACCAACAGTAAAATATGGTGGTGGTATGTGATGGTCTGGGGCTGTTTGCTGCTTCAGGACTGGAGACTTGCCGTGATAAAAGGAACTATGAATTCTGCTGTCTACCAAGAGATCCTGAAGGAGAATGTCCGACCATCTGTTCGGTGTACTCGCTGAAACGAACTTGGGTTCTGCAGCAGGACAATGATCCTAAACACACCAGCAAGTCCACCACCAAATGGCTGAAGAAAAACAAAATGAAGACTTTGAGTGGCCTAGCCAAAGTCCTGAGCTGAATCCTATTGAGATGTTGGTATGACCTTAAAAAGGCCGTTCATGCTCGAAAACCCTCTAATGTAACTGAATTAGGACAATTCTGCAAAGATGAGTGGGCCAAAATTCCTCCAGGACGCTGTAAAAGCCTCATTGCACGTTATAGCACGCTTGGTTTGCAGTTGTTGCTGCTAAGGGTGGCCCAACCAGTTATTAGATTTAAGGGGCAATCACTTTTTCACACAGGCCCATGATGGTTTGGATTTTTTTCACCTTTAATAATAAACACCTTCATTTACAAATTGCATTTTGTGTTTACTTGTGTTGTCCTTGACTATTGTTTAAATTGGTTTTGATGTTCCGAAACACTTAAGTGTGACAAACATGCAAAGGAACAGGAAATGAGGAAGGGGGCAAACACTTTTCACACCACTGTACACTTAACCCAGTTGCACTTTCTGTTCTACACAAAATCGAACAGCACAGATATTTGATAAAAAATGTCCAATAATATGATTTGTCCCCTTGTTGTTTGATAAAACATAAAGATGGCAGGGTGGACAAGGACATTACAGGGTGGACCTCGACAGAAAAGGGTGGACAAAGCCATGACTTTGTCCACTACAGTACAGCATATAAATAAAAGAGTTGTGATGAATGTCATTTCATGAGAACATTTCAATCAGTGAAATGATCTAAAATAAATCAATCTCTATATATTCTCTTTTTTAAATAACCCGTATTAATTACATTGACTATTTTTAAAAATGCAAGAGAAAGCATACATACAGTGGTGTGAAAAAGTGTTTGCCCCCTTCCTCATTTCCTGTTCCTTTGCATGTTTGTCACACTTAAGTGTTTCGGAACATCAAACCAATTTAAACAATAGTCAAGGACAACACAAGTAAACACAAAATGCAATTTGTAAATGAAGGTGTTTATTATTAAAGGTGAAAAAAAATCCAAACCATCATGGCCCTGTGTGAAAAGTGATTGCCCCTAAATCTAATAACTGGTTGGGC
Source organism: Ameiurus melas (assembly GCA_012411365.1). NCBI lineage: Eukaryota > Metazoa > Chordata > Actinopteri > Siluriformes > Ictaluridae > Ameiurus > Ameiurus melas. The sequence goes on along the minus strand of CM022764.1, from coordinate 22,084,376 downwards.
CAACCTTAGCAGCAACAACTGCAACCAAGCGTTTGCGATAACGTGCAATGAGGCTTTTACAGCGTCCTGGAGGAATTTTGGCCCACTCATCTTTGCAGATATTGTCCTAATTCAGTTACATTAGAGGGTTTTCGAGCATGAACGGCCTTTTTAAGGTCATACCACAACATCTCAATAGGATTCAGCTCAGGACTTTGGCTAGGCCACTCCAAAGTCTTCATTTTGTTTTTCTTCAGCCATTCGGTGGTGGACTTGCTGGTGTGTTTAGGATCATTGTCCTGCTGCAGAACCCAAGTTCGTTTCAGCTTGAGTACACGAACAGATGGTCGGACATTCTCCTTCAGGATCTCTTGGTAGACAGCAGAATTCATAGTTCCTTTTATCACGGCAAGTCTTCCAGGTCCTGAAGCAGCAAAACAGCCCCAGACCATCACACTACCACCACCATATTTTACTGTTGGTATAATGTTCTTTTTATGAAATGCAGTGTTCCTTCTACGCCAGATATACTTGGACACACACCTTCCAAAGAGTTCCACTTTTGTCTCATCGGTCCACAGAATGTTGTCCCAAAAGTCTTGGGGATCATCAAGATGTGTTGTGGAGAAATTGAGACGAGCTTTGATGTTCTTTTGCTCAGCAGTGGTTTTCTCCTTGGAACTCTGCCATGCAGGCCATTTTTGCCCAGTCTTTTCCTGATGGTGGAGGCATGAACGCTGACCTTAACTGAGGAAAGTGAGGCCTGCAGTTCTTTGGACGTTGTTGTGGGGTCTTTTGACCTCTTGGATGAGTCGTCGCTGCGCTCTTGGGGTAATTTTGGGCGGCCGGCCACTCCGGGAAGGTTCACCACTGTTCCATGTCTTCGCCATTTGTGGATAATGGCTCTCACTGTGGTTCGCTAGATTCCCAAAGCTTTGGAAATGGCTTTATAACCCTTTCCAGACTGATCGATCTCAATTACTTTCTTTCTCAATTGTTCCTGAATTTCTTTGGGTCTCGGCATGATGTGTAGCTTTTAAGGATCTTCTGGTGGACCTTACTGTGTCAAGCAGCTCCTATTTAAGTGATGCCTTGATTGTGAACAGGTGTGGCAATAATCAGGCCTGTGTGTGGCTAGAGAAATTGAACTCAGGTGTGGACAACCACAGTTATAGTATGTTTTAACAAGGGGGGCAATCACTTTTTCACACAGGGCCATGATGGTTTGGATTTTTTTTCACCTTTAATAATAAACACCTTCATTTACAAATTGCATTTTGTGTTTACTTGTGTTGTCCTTGACTATTGTTTAAATTGGTTTGATGTTCAGAAACACTTGAGTGTGACAAACATGCAAAGGAACAGGAAATGAGGAAGGGGGCAAACACTTTTTCACACCACTGTATGTCCAGCCTGTCAGGAAAGCATGCATGACAGGGTGGACAATGGCAGGGTGACCACGTCCATCTATAATCACCATATGATGAAAATTAAGACATATGAAGTGTAGATACTTAACTGTGCATGCAGCAGTTGTTATCACTCCATCAAAAGAAAAACAATACGGTGGTTGTGATGTCACTAATGTCAAGGGCACTTGTCTTTACGAGGTGATTATCCCATTACGACAGGTTAAACATCACTCTCACAGACTAGGCCAAAATGTTCAATATTATGATTTTTTTTTTTTTTAAAGTAACAGAAATGTTAGAATGATCAGAAGTGTGAAATACCTTGTTTATGACTGCAGGAAAATCCACAAAACCAACCAAAGAAAATGGTAGAAAATTGTGCATTACAGTGAGGATCAGTATACTGGTATATTCAATACTGAATAAAATTGTTTTTATATTTTTATGAAAATTGAGTAACTGTATTGAGGACACTAAAGGCACCTTATATATTTGTACTGGCAGCGATATGAACCGACAATAACTTCCACTTCTACCTCTCAGAAATACCTTACATCATCTCATTATATATATATATATATATATATATATATATATATATATATATATATATATATATATATATATATATATATAGTGTGAAGTGATTGAGAGCTGTACTCACTCGTCAGGGTATGACTTCTTTGCCTATGTTGGTGGTGATGTGCATGTGTGTGTGCTCGGTGCTCGGTGATGAGTGTGTGTGCTCGGTGCTCGGTGCTCGGTGATGAGTGTGTGTATTCGGTGTTATCAGTGTTATCCCGCGGTGCGCCGCTGCTCTTTCATACCGGCTCTCATCACTGCTCCTCTCCTGAGTTCCACACTCATCGTTCGAGCGCTTCTGCTCCAATCCGCGCACGCAGCCTGCTGACCAATCAGCGCGCAGTGTGCTTGCTTGTTTTTCAACATTAAGTGGCTGAAAAGAAAGCAGGATTTTCCTTTTGAAAGATATTCTTACCCCCAAATTAAAGTCAAACATTATTTGTCGACCCATATATATATATATATATATATATATATATATATATATATATATATATATATATATATATATATTTTATTTTTTTTTTTTCCTGCGTGCACATCATTAAGCCATATTAATTACTATATTAATTATTTAGATATTAATTACTTAATATCTAAATGTTTTTAAATCTTCCATTTAAATCTAAGTGTTAAATCTAAATATAAATCTTAAATGTACATCTAAATATAAATGTTAAATCGAATCGTGTTCCTGTTTGGACCCATGAATATTTGGATTATTTGTGATTTTATGAGGTGAAACAATTGCTAAGTAGAAACACATGAAATGAGTCAATATTTTACTTAATTTGTTTAAAAATACAAAATAACAATAATTATATTTATATAAATATATATAAAAATCCATCCATCCATCCATCTTCTATACCGCTTACTCCTTTTCAGGGTCACGGGGAACCTGGAGCCTATCCCAGGGAGCATCGGGGACAAGGTGGGGTACACTCTGGACAGGGTGCCAGTGCATCACAGGACACAATCACACACACACTCACACACCCATTCATACACTACGGACACTTTAGACATGCCAATAAGCCTACCATGCATGTCTTTGGACTAGGGGAGGAAACCGGAGTACCCGGAGGAAACCCCCGCAGCACAGGGAGAACATGCAAACTCCGCACACACAGGACCCCGGCAGGATCTTGAACCTCGGACGAACGTGCTAACCACTAAGCCACCGTGCGCCCATTTATGTAAATCTATTTCACAAAAATAAAATAAAAAGCATTTAAAAATGAGAAATGCTGTAAATAATATTTGATTATTTGTGCTTTCATTTCACATGGATTGAGTTTTACTATTTCATATAGGTTAAGGAGTCATGAGAGAAACTAAGAAAGAAGGAACATGGAGCTAAACTGGCCTGCCACAATGACTTGCTATCACTGGACATCTCCTTGACTTTGTGGCTAGACAACTTGTAATGGGAGCAACGTTCCGCAGTACCTTCAGCTATATCTTCAGAACCAGACCCCAAAACTCATGTAAAGCAAAATCACACCAACATCAGACACGGACCACAGATGATGTTTGGGTCGGTCTCTGCATTGTAGAGGGCTACCTCACCAGTATCTCTATAGTGTATAGTGGAGCTTCCCTGTACACCATGAACATTCTCCCCTAACGCTGTGGTGAGTCGTCCATATTCACTCATTGATGCATTGTGGATCACTCAATGTGTATATGCTTTGTCCCTGACTCAGGAAGCCGGAGCATGATTGGTCTTTTATAGGAAAATAATCAACAAGGGGAAGGTTTGATGCCACTTTGGGTTTTATTCCTTACTTATCACGGTTGTCAAGGCTCACAATCTAACATACACATGTTAAAATATTTCAAATACAATGCTCCAGAAATGACAATAAAAAGATTATTCATTATATTATTTACTGTGATTCAGTTGGATGCCACTTGTATGTGGTTGCAGTGAGAGAAGCCTCACACCTGAAACTACATAGGGGTTCACAATAATCCATTTATTTACAGAATTAGGTGCAGGTACAAAAGGTGAATTCTAAGTATGTAGCAATTAATGTCCATCCTCTTATTTTATATTTGCCTATCTCCAGCAACACATTATTAAACTCATTCCGGCTGCAAGACAGGGCTGATACACCTATGATACGGTCCATCACAGGGCTGATACACCTGGCAGCAGAACAAGGTCTTCACAAGTGCTCACAGCTGTGTTGGAAACACAACACAACACAACACCTGCTTCGGTTTCCTCTAAACCACCTTCTTTAACCTTCTTTGTTTGTCAGAATCAACCCAAGCTCCTCACATCTATACCAGAGACTGGGCAACTTGGCACAACACAAGACTAGAAGATGCTGAAGGCTTTATTTCCCAGCTGAGATGGCAAACCTCTGGCCAGACCTTGTACTGTGATCCTCATGGACATCATAGCTTATAGGACCCTAAAAAGATGCAGTGGATGACACCAGTGGGAGGGAGCAAGAGGCTTACATATGCTAAGCTTGCAGCAGATGTAACAACGTGGCTGGAGTGTCAGGACTCATACAGTGGAGGTAGGCTGCAGAAGATTTGTGAGTGTCACAAATCCATCGTGAAGCCGTCAAACACTCTCCAAAGTCTCTGAGAAGTCCAGATAATTGCTCTAGAGGTGGGACCCCTCCTGGGCCCCAGGTCTCATTGTTGATCCCTCAGGAGTTGTAGTGGGGCCACTAGTGAAACAGTGCAAGGAGGATGGAGGAGGAGGGGGAAAAAAGGATGGTACCAACTTGATAACCCTGAAAATGCCATCACTATCCCTCCAGAAGCTGGTTAGAGCATCCTCAAGTGTGTGCAAACATTACAGGGATTATAAGAATTAACCTTTCACCTATGATTTGCATAAATGTACCTGCACTTTATTACACACAAAATTACAGGGGCCTTTCGGATCTACCATAACAATATCGGTGTTGTAATCATGCTTTGTTGACATTTTATCTTTCATGAACTCAGTCTCAAACAACAAGGATTAAATATGGTTTCTCAGAAGAAAATATGTACCAAAAATGAAAAAAAAATAAACAAGCATGAAGAAGTTTATTTAATTACTAAAAATTCTAGCAAAAATTCGCATTGTATTTCAATGTGTTACTGTATCTACCTAACTTTACAATGATTAGATGTCTGTTTAATACAAAGAAAAGCATTATTAGAAAACCTGTTAGAATATCAGGAGCCATTATTATAACGTTTGTAAAATAAAAAAAAATTAAAATAAAAAAATCCAGCACTATAATTTGATTTTATTCGTGTCTGATGTTACTATCAGCATGGAAAGACAAAAGTTATTTTTTATCATTATAGGAGACGTTTGTGGTGACAATTCTCTTACAAATAAAGCTCCAAAACAGCACATCAGTTCCAGCATCTAGGACAATGGATTATGAGAAAGATTAGAGATTAAAGTGTGAATTATAGGCAAAAAACAAATACTCCTACTCATGTGATTAAATTAAAATCAGTTTTTCATTGTCGACATGGTTTTAAACATTCGTTGACGGAAACACAGGAGCGATGATGATTATTTGTGGAGGTAGGCATCTAGCCACAGCTCACCAGACTTCTTCAAAGACCTGAAGTGGACATGAACAAAATCTCAGTGTTAGAATGACCTGAAATGCCAGACAGGTATCTGATTTCATATCATGTCAAACAATCTGAAACTAAATTTTACCATTATTTTTGGGGTGTTTCCGAAGAAACTTTGCAATATTTCAGTGTTTGTATTAAATCAGTGTGCATGTAGAAATAAACTGCAGTGGTAAATGAACTACCTGACAATGTCGCACCAGGACTGCCACAGGCCTTTGACCTGATACTCAATACCATACTTCTCGCAAAGTTCTCGTACTAGAGGAGCCGCACGGCTATAGTTATGGCGAGGCATCGTGGGAAAGAGACTGGTGGAGGGTGAAAAAAAGAACAGATATCATATAAGAACACCATACGCAAGCATGTTCCTAATATTCATTCACTTAGAAAAACCCCAAAACAATACTAGTCCACTTACTGGTGCTCGATCTGGAAGTTCAGATGGCCGCTGAACCAGTCATTGAATGCTGAATGCTCGATATTACACGTAGCTCTCAACTAAACAAAAAGACACAAAAGTACACTTAAATCCTAAAGAAAAAAAAATACTTCAACATACTTCTCTACTACACATACCTAAAAAAAAAAAGTGTTATTTAAAAGAGTAATTATGGAACAACATCGTATGGACAGATCAACTTGTACCAGAATCATGGGAAAAGAAGACTATGGAGAAACGAAGGAAGTGATCCAAAGTGTACCACCTTGGCTAGCTTATGGAATGGGTGTGTATGGCTGCCAATGGAACTGGTTCTCTGGTCCGAAGTGTGTAAGGTTATATTACCTGCTCAGAGTCATCTAAATGCTTCAAAACTCATGGGACGATGCCTCACATTGCAGACTGACAATGACTAAGCAACCCAAGACTTTTTGTAAGGTTTTTTTTTTTAAGTGGAACGTTCTACAATCACTTGACATGAATCCAACTGAGCATGCATTTCACTTGCGGAAAGGTAAAACTTTGTTGATGTGAAATCAACAAACAGGATACTGGCAAATGATCCAAGGAAATCCAGGTGCTGCAAAATGTAATGGAACACCATGCTTACAGCATCTTCTACAGACCTCTTTGTTCTGAAAGCATACTGCCCAAGAAAGGGTTTAAAATAGCTACATTTGAGGTAGGAATTACGAGTCGCAAATCTCTTCATGACTACTGGTCTGTAGTCATTCAGGCTTGTAATACTTGTTTCTCTGGCATCCTGGACAATGGTAGCGCTTTTGAAGCAAGCAGGGACAGTGCAAAGGGCTAAAGATTGGTTGGAAAAAAATCAGTGAACATCAGTGCTCACTGATCAGCACCGTGAGTAAGAGTGGCAAGAGATTATTGAGTCTTCTGGAGGGACTTCAGAGGCTATAGAGGTATAGCCATTGCAGGCAAGGATGACTCGCTGATGAGATGGTTAGGGGTAGCAAAACTATTGACACCTCTAAGATTATGTCAAATAAAATGGCCAATGAACTCTGTAGAAAACTAGAAGAGAAATCTATTTTAAAAATCTAGCTATTTATATCTCTATATATCGCATTTTAAAACTCTGTTTTTAAATTGCTCTCAGTCCTCATTGATGCTTTGCAGCTATTTTTTAGCACGGTTCACAATCCTCTACAACCTTTACAGACATTACAGGAAGAGATTCAGTGTTGATATTCTCCGCAGAGGAGCCTACTCCAAATGTTAATGCTGGGGGTGCAGATCGTTTTGGTATATATACAAACAAAAACACCCCATCCAGGGTGTACCCCGCCTTGTGCCCCATGCCTCCTGGGATACACTCCAGGATCCCCATGACCCAGTAAGGATAAGCGGTACAGAAAATGGATGGATGGGTGGATGGATACATACAAAAACACAAATCTTTGCATGTTTTCCTGACAAACAGTTTCAAGCTGTTTATATTTACTTGATTCACAAATGCATGGGGCGTATTCTAGTTTGATGTGTTTGAGTATACAAAGTACTGTTCTGCAAAAGCTCGAGTCGCTCATTGATCAGGAGCTAGTGATCCTAGACGCTGAGCCAAAGATGTACCTGCATGCTGAGCCAGTCATCATGTTTGTCATAGTCAACGTCCATGGGAATGTGGTTCATCTGGGTCACCCACACAAACCAGTGACTCTCTAGAAACCTGGAGATCACACCGGAAACACAAAGTACACTGCATTTCTTTCTGCCATGCGTATGATTGCGAATTTACGCTGCATACTAATATGCTGTCTAATAGAAGGGGTACATAGAAGTCTGATGGAGTCTTACCTTACAACAGTCATAAGCACAAAAGATCCCAGAACTCCATAATAGGGAACGTAACACGTGAGGTAACGTGCATAGTAGGACAGATACCAAGCAAAATCCTCAAGAAAAAAAAAAGAAAAAAAAGATGATAATTACTAAAAAGTAGGTCTTTATATAAGCAAGAGGTAGTTCTTCTGTATGTTTAGATATAATGCATAGTAAAAGGCGTTGTCATGGCAACTTACCACCCAATCCCGTTGCATATACATAGTTTGCAAAATGTGGATGTTGAAGTACAGTGGTATGAGCAGGGGAGGGCCAACTGGGTAAGAGACAGACAGATAGAGACAGATAAAGAGAGAGAGAGACAGAGAGAGAGAGAGTAGCAAGGTGTGAGTGGTTTAACTGATAAACTTAAAGCTACTGCATTATTAACAATCTATGCATTTATACTGGTCTAAACAAAATATCAGTGAATGACATACTCAAAAAGAAGTACTGGTGCTGATGGTTATAGGGCATGTGCTTCAACTTTTTAATCCCGTACTGTAACGAAGAAGGATGAGAAGAAATACAGACAAACAGAACATAAACAATTAAATATAAAGTGTAAAATCTATGAAGGTGTACAGGCTAATTAATTTCTGTACAGACATTTATGCCCCCGGTAAGAATTCGTTTAGTTTACCTCAACAGGCAGGATGTTTCCCAGGACCAGTATGTTCAGCATGTTGATGTCAGGGTCCTTAGTGACCACATTGGGCTTAGCATGGTGCTGAAAGTGGCGATGGTTCCACCAATTTGCAGAAGCACCCTATATATTCATAAACACACACACACACACACACAGTTTGGAACTCTGCTGGGAAAAGTCATGCATCTTGGATGTTTTAGACAGGTATGTTCTAATATACACCAACACGTCAAAGCATTGTGACCACTCACAGATGAAGCGAACAACACTGATTATCTCATAACAACCGAGCATATAAAGGTCTAAGATATATTAGACGGTAAGTGAATGGTCAGTTCTCGTAGCCAGTGTGTTGGATACGGGAGAAATGGGCAGGCGTGAACATCAGAGCAACTTTGACAGGAGCTACTAGACGTATGCAAGGATGACGAAGGCTGTGCTGTCATGTCAGAGACTGCATCGCATCCTGATGTGTACGTGACTCGGTCAGACTGCCCATGCTAACCCTTGTCCACTCTCGAAAGCGCCTACAATAGTTACATGATCCGTGGAGCTCCGCATCATAATTTATAGGACTTAAAGGATCAGTCTTGGTGCCAGGTACCACAGGGCACCTTCAGAGGTCTTGTACAGTCCATGCCTCGGCAGGTCGGAGTTGTTTCGGCAGGACCAACAGCATATTAGGCAGATAATGATAAAGGCTTTGACTCATCGGAGTATATCTATATGGTAAACAGTAGTTGTATGCATCTTGATCTGGTACCTTCAGGTGTCCAATGATAAATTTGTGCAACACGTGGTCCCAGGTGGAATTTTTAAAGACTGACAGGTGTCCAAAGTCATGCTGAAGCCAGCCAGCCTGAGCCTGCAAGGCAAAGGAGAGAAAGCACACATCGACGTCTGGTCTCAAAACCACTTTTCCTTTATTTTTCTCCCCAGTTTGGTCACCTGTCAATTCTCTTCCTCTAGTCAGACACACTCGCACACATATGACATCAACCAACCAGGGTTTTGGAAAAATGACATTTTATTAATGTCTTATTTCATTTCTCTCCAGGTGTATGTGTTGAGTACTACCTGTTTTAAGGATTTAAATGTTTTAGGCACACTATGCTTTGGTTACATGGGGGACCAGGATGGTTGTAAAAGGGGATATACTGTATAATACACTCGGCACATGCTCTGTTTAGTCCTGTGAGGAAGCAGCACCCTGGTGCAAATACAGCCAGATTTATAAGGGAAAAAAATATTCTGAGTAAACAAAGTAATTTTTTGTATAACTTCAGGTCCTGTTGTGATAGCATTGTCTCACTGTTAGCTACAAGGTAAGCTTGTTCGTGGCTACCACAATCTGGATTTGTTGCAACAATATTTGAAAAAAAAAAAATTCAAGCCTCTCCAATGTACAAATTCTCTAGCGAGCTGTACTTAGTTAATTTTGTGGTATTTTTAGTTGGCTTAATTAAACTGCTTCTTATTTTAAGTTGTGGTGACAACCCGATAACTCTGGATGAAATAAATAGCTGTGTCTATTAAATGTATAATACAGTATGTTCTATTAGCTACTGTCATTTTGTTTAGTTCACCTATTACTCCATTATCAGAATGGAATATATGTGCTATATAATAATAGCACATTACATAGCATATAAGAGAGAGAGAGACAGGGAGAGAGAGACAAGAAGAGAGAGAGAGACATGGAGAGAGAGAAAAGGAGAGCGAGAGAAAGAGAGAGAGAGAGAGAGAGAGAGACAAGGAGGGAGAGAGACTTTTAAATTGTCCTGAGAGAGACAGAGAGACAAGGAGAGAGGGAGAGAGAGAGCCGGAGAAAGAGAGAGAGACAGGGAGGCAGAGTGAGAGTGAGAGTGAGAGAGACAAGAAGGGAAAGAGAGAGACAAGCAGAGAGGGAAAGAAAGAGAGACAGAGAGAGAGACTAGGAGGGAGAGAGAGAGACAAGGAGGCAGAGGGAAAGAGAGAGACTAGGAGGGAGGGAGAGAGAGAGAGCAGGGAGAGAGAGAGAGAGAGAGAGAGAGGAAGAGAGGAAGAGAGAGAGAGAGAGAGAGAGAGAGAGAGAGAGAGAGAGAGAAACAGGGCATATAAGGAATACATTACTCCCTTACTCGCAGTAACTACTATATAAACATTATAAATGTTACATTGAACACTTAATAGCAGAACACTTAGTACCTTAATATTAAGAACACTAAATAGCAGACACATGCAGCTAGTTCACATTACATTTCGAATGCTTTAGGTCAAAGGGCTCTAAGACAGAAATGTTAAATAAATAAATACATGTTACAGCCATTCCCAGGGTCCCCTAAGTACTAGAACATGTTAACCATGAGCATCATCCTGGTGACTATGTTAAAAATGAAGCCATCCTACCTGTGCAGTGGCCAGTAGGACAGTTATTAGAATTGTAATACTCCAGCCATTGCCAAATGTCCAAAGGAGTGCTAAAGACAGGGCCTCCAAGAGCAGAATGTGTCCAAGATACAGGATAAAAAACAGCGGACTGGTGCGGAACACGCCCTGTGCCTCCAACTGCTTACGCAAGGCCCGGAAGTCTTCCACTAAAGCAGCCTGAGATCAATGAGACACGGCGACAGGAATTAATGAATGGAGAATGATTAATACAGTCTTAGTTATATATTTGTAACAATTAATAGTATACTTAATAATTACATATTACTGCAAAGTAGTATGTATGCAACTATAGTTCTACAACTGACTGGAGGTCCTCCAGGGCTTGTGGAGTGTGTGGAGGTTTCCCGCTCACTTGTTTCCTTGCAAAATGCTAATAGAAAAAAGAATAATCTGAAAATACTGTGGGTCGGTACTGTTCGACTGCCTGTTTTTCTTAGTAGTGACTGAACTTCTACACATAGTATTGCCAATTGGCACCTCTGTGGGGGAAAACCCCAGTATCTGGCAAGGTTCCATGGTCACAGTCACCAGATGATGACGTTTACTTTAGAACTCAGCAAGGAAGCCACCACGTTGGTCCAGAATGATCGAAAGTTTAACTTTGTTTATATCTAAGAAACCATACAGTGCATGACGATTGATCAGGTGATCTAGGAAAAAACGAAATCATTCGATCCAGTTATATTGAAGTAAAATATCTCATTGTAACCTGTTTGATAGGTGGGAAAAACTATTGGTTAATCTTAAATTGCAGAGTGGAATGAAAGAATGTAACCTCAGTCGGGCAAACTGGGGCAAAATGTACTGCCACTATCAAGCAACAGGTGGCAGTAGATACAGAGATTTATATATATTTTTTGTCCCAAAGTAACCTTGGCCATAGTCACATGCATTTTGAACCATAATAGCCAATCACTGGCCATGTCTGAACCAAGCCAAAAACCTCACCTCATACCACCACAATCACTGCCTTCATTATGTTCAAGCCAACCAACACGCCCGATACAGCTTCTATGGCTTTACAGCTTTAGACAAACAGTTAAATTCCTCATTGAGTATTTCCTAGCGCAAGCTGGCCTGACAGTGCGTCTGTACGGCCAAGCAAAGAAACACTACTGTTTCGAAAATGTTCCAGTATGTGGATGTTATGGCAGTTATTACAATCTAGCCAGTCTGTCCAAAATGTGGATAGGAGCCTACTTACAGTAGAACCTTTTTCTGCTTGTTAACCAGTTCTTTTTGGGAATGATTTTATTTTATATTTTTCTTTAATTAAACAATCATGGCAAGTGGAAACATTCCTTTAAAATACATCTTCCTGGTGGAAATTCAAGTTCTCATTCATCTGCTTATTATTATTATTATTATTATTATTATTATTATTATTATTATTATTATTATTATTATATTCCCAATTTAATAATTCCCCACCCACTAGCCAGCTCACCTGATTATACGACAGGAGGGTGAAGGTTAATAAAAGGTTAACACATGTTTACTCTCTGTATACATGGGAACACAGATGGCCACAATTGTGGTTTATTTTGTTTATTATGTGGTTTAACTAGTGTTTTATTTTTATTTTATTCATGTTATGTTTAGTAGTTTTCTACTTGTACTGTGGTTCATTCTTGATTGCTATCAGTGGGTTGTCTTAATGTCTGTCAATCTATATCTATTAAGCTGTAAAAAAACAAAAAAAAAAAAAAAAAAAAACATTATAACAAACATTTTTCTTTCTTCATGGGTGAGCTAAGAACTCTCTGAGAATCACTGACATACGACTTGCTATGCAGAGGTTCAGAGGTTGGTATGTACTTGAAGTCGATGCCATAATGTACTAGTCTTGCGTATACAGTATATACTAGTATATACTGTCATTTCTACCAACCACTAGTATCCTATAGACGTCAAGTAGTACCCTTTATCTTAACTTGGACCTATTATCTACAGGTTAGTTATGGCGGAGTGAATCCAGCGTGATAAACATTAGGAAGACTAAACTAATTAGTTTAGGAATTGGGGCATTAGCATTAGTGAGGTCAGGCAGTGATGTCAGGTGAGGAGGCCTGGTGCTCAGTCTGCGTTCCAGTTCATCCCAAAGGAGTTCAGTGGGGCTGAAAGTCAGGACTGTGAACAGGCCACTCTTCCACTCCAGCCTTGGCACAACATGGACCTTGATTTTGCACAGGCACATTGTCATGCTGGATCAGGTTTGGGCCTCTTAGTTCCAGTAAAGAGAAATTGTAATGCTAACACACACAAAGACATTCTATACGATTGTGCGCTTCGGGTGTGATGGTAAGGTGTCCACATACTTTTGGCCATACCCTTTAATCAGCTTTATTAAAATGATTAATGGCGAGTATTGACCGACTTTGCATCATGTGACTGTCTATTGTGCCATCTCAACTGAATCGATACCAGAGATCATTAAGCACAAAAAGAAAAGCCCCCCCCCCCAGTTGATGCCCATTTCTATATAATAATTGAAACACATTGGTGTGGTGTGTAGTTGCAGCCATACGTTTTTGCCGTGGTCTTCACTGGGCTCTGACGGCTCCAACTCTCCCAGCAGCAGCGGCTTCATGTACTTCCGCACGAATCGCAGATCCGGATGGAAGGCCATAAATGCATCCTGCAGAAAGCTGCACTTTCACTCAGGTGTCCACAAAGTGCAACAATACAGATCTGTTTTTTTTTTTTTTTTTTTACTAAATACTACTGTGTGCCTATCAACATCTCCAGTGATGAAGACAAAAACAAACGTGTTTTAATGGCCAAACAAACAGTGTTAATTAAACAGTGAGGATTTCGCTGTGGGATCTGGGGCTGAAGGTATCACAGCATGGTTATTTAACGTGTTGCATGCATCGTCTAGAAAGAACATTTAAAGCATAATCCAAACGAATGTCTGATGAGGTGCCTAGTTACCGTTGCGTCCTCTCCGGCATAGTGCCCTAGAACTCTGCGTCCTCCGGGATGCCTCTTCGTCCACTCGGTCACATTGTACACTTTTCTGTCGATCACCAGCCACTGATCACCCCTGCGATTGTGTTTCTGCACTTCCTCCCAGGTGTACTGCACGTGTGAACCGCTCTCTGCTGACCCCAGCTGCTCATCTCGGTGTCCTCCACCACCCATCTCTCTGTTAATCAGTCAACATGGCTCGGTCAGGATAGTACAAAGGCACTGAAGTTAGGCACCACCCCCCAGAAACAAACAAACAAACAAACAAACAAATACATATAGATCGACAGACAGACAGACAGACAGACAGACAGACAGACAGACAGATAGATAGATAGATAGATAGATAGATAGATAGATAGATAGATAGATAGATAGATAGATAGAAAGATAGATAGATAGATAGATAGATAGATAGATAGATAGATAGATAGATAGATAGAAAGATAGATAGATAGATAGATAGATAGATAGATAGATAGATAGATAGATAGATAGATAGATAGATAGATAGATAGATAGATAACAGGTTCATCCCTCCGTCGCCGTGTTCTGTGCTGTTGGTGTAGGGGTACCTGATTTAAAGCTAAACCCGATGTAATAAACCCCAACCTGGTTATAAAGCCTTTTCATATCAGCTAATCAATCTCACGGCTGCACACAACACCCGTCGTGAAAATCGTCTCGCATACACACCTGACTCCTGGAGAATAATATAATACAGAATGATATAATGAGGAAATACTGTTACAACAAGAAGTATTTAAAATGCAGCTGATACAATTTCCTCTTCTTTTTTTTTTTTCAACCTACACCACCACCCACACAAACAAAGGGCATTTTGAGATTACTGGAAAGATTGGGGGTGGGGGGTGACTGGGGGGGCTGTCTGGTTTTCCTTGATATGAAAAAACATTGCATGTGTATTCCTAATGTTTATGCATTTTATTAAGAAAATGATGAAACTACATGTTTCCAACTGATGACTAGTTTATAGAGCTGTCTGGGCATGCGGTTACTTAGTTTGCTCATATAAATACACACAAAATAATGTTAGATATGCTTTATATCTCAGAAGTTTCCACTGAAAACCGTTATTTCACACAATAAGGAGAAATGCACCTGTTACGAGAGAGTTAGTTGTGATTAGTTTATAAAACATTCCAGATCATTAAATATAAATAAACACATTTGGATGAACATCCTGTAGATTCTTCAACCTGTATACAATAGAATAAAAAGTCTTCCTGCAGTCGCAGTGAAGTGATTGAGAGCTGTACTCACTCGTCAGGGTATGACTTCTTTGCCTGTGGTGGTGGTGATGTGCATGTGTGTGTGCTCGGTGCTCGGTGATGTGTGTGTGCTCGGTGCTCGGTGATGAGTGTGTGTGCTCGGTGCTCGGTGCTCGGTGATGAGTGTGTGTATTCGGTGTTATCAGTGTTATCCCGCGGTGCGCCGCTGCTCTTTCATACCGGCTCTCATCACTGCTCCTCTCCTGAGTTCCACACTCATCGTTCGAGCGCTTCTGCTCCAATCCGCGCACGCAGCCTGCTGACCAATCAGCGCGCAGTGTGCTTCCTGAGTCTACCGAGTTTATTCTCGTGTGTGCGCGCGGGCTCTCTCTCTCTCTGTCTCTCTCTTTCTCTCTCTGTCTCTCTCTTCTCTCTCTCTCTCTCTCTCTCTCTCTCTCTCTTTTTTTTTTTTTTTTAAAGGACTGTTAAAAGTATCTCTCTCCCCTTTCTCTCTCTCTCTCTCTCTCTCTCTCTCTCTCTCTCTCTCTCTCTCTCTCTCTCTCTCTCTCTCTCTCTCCCTGTCTCTCTCTATTTCAACTTTTACAGAAGTCTGGGGAACTTGGAGATGTTTAAGGCGGTGTGGTGTTGTGAGGAGGCTCTGTGTTCTGTGGTAGAGGGAGAACTTTGTTTTGCACCTGCTTTAAGCTGAACGTATTATTGATGTCTTGCCCTGTGTTGCACTGAATTATATTTTTTACCTCATTTATTACCTAATTTATTTATGGTCTTTTTTTAATGCGCTTTGAATATTTATTTATTTCTTGACTCACATTTCACTTTTATGTGTGTAATGTGATGTTTTGTTAAATAAGGGATTGTAAAAGTCAAAAAGTCTCTCTTTCTTTCCCTTTCTCTCTCTCTCTCTCTCTCTCTCTCTCTTTTAAAGGACTGTTAAAAGTATCTCTCTCCCTTTCTCTCTCTCTCTTTCTCTCTCTCTCTCCCTCCCTGTCTCTCTCTCTCCCCCTCGCTGTCTCTCTCTCTTTCTCTCTCTCTCTCCCTGTCTCTCTCTCTCTCCCTGTCTCTCTGTTTCTCTCTCTCTCTCTCTCTCTCTCTCTCTCCCCTGTCTCTCTCTTTCTCTCTCTCCCTGTCCCTCTCTCTTTCTTTCTCTCTGTCTTGCTCTGTCTCTTTATTAAAGGACTGTTAAAAGTCTCTCTCTCTCTCTCTCTCTCCCTGTTTTCCCCCTCACTCTCTCTCTCTTTCTTTCCTTGTCTCTCTCTCTTTCTCTCTCTCTTTTAAAGGACTGTTAAAAGTTTCTCTCTCCCTGTCTCACCCCTCACTCTCTCTCTCTTTCTTTCCCTCTCTCTCTGTCTCTTTCTCTCTCTTTCTCTCTCTCTCTTTTAAAGGACTGACTGTTAAAAGTCTCTCTCTCTCTCTTTTAAAAGACTGTTAAAAGTCCCTCTCTCCCTGTCTCCCCTCTCCCCCCCCACTCTCTCTCTCTCTCTCTCTCTCTCTCTCTCTCTCTCTTTTAAACTCTTTTAAAGGACTGTTAAAAGTCTCTCTCTCTCTCACTCTCTCAGTATGAGTGTGAGAAAGTGTGTCTGTTACATAAAATAAGATATTTGGGTATTCATGCTTTCATGAGTTGTTTTTTCCTTTGATGGCAAAATGTCCCATGAGAATCCTTTCACATTATGGAAAATGTAAATATATATGTATGATTGATTGATTGATTTATCTACAAACAGATCCCACACTCAAGCAAAATATGAATGCAAATAGCTTGCTATAAAACAGGTTATTCTTCAACTCAATTCAATTTGATTTGTATAGCGCTTTTAACAATGGACATGGTCTGAAAGCAACTTTATAGAAATATATAAACACAGGATAGAGATTTTAAGTGTATGAATTTATCCCTATTGAGCGAGCCGGTGGTGACGGTGGTGAGGAAATACTCCCTAAGATGATATGAGGAAGAAACCTTGAGAGGAACCAGACTCAGAAGGGAACCCGTCCTCATCTGGGTCATGACGGATAGTGTGAACGTAGAAGAAAGTTCATTATGGTTTATATATGAAGTCTGTTTTGTTGAATTAGTCCACTGTTCACTAAAAGAGACCCGAGTGCAAAACTGTATGCAGCATCCGTAGTCCCAGCAACCACAATGAAAATGTCCGTGGGAAATGCGGTCCAAAACTATTTCATTATATTTCAAGTGGTACCATCCTCAGCAAACTTCAGGCTGTAGCCTCCAGTATGACCAATAGTATCAAAAACTGCACTAAGGTCAAGTTACACAAGCGAGGAGACACAACCATGATTGATCAGATGTCAGTAGTAGGTCATTTACTACTTTAACCAGCGCTGTCTCAGTGCTGTGATGAGGTCTAAATCCTGACGGATACATTTCATGAATGTTGTTCCTATATAAGTACGAGCATAGGTACTGTGCTACAACCTTTTCTAAGATCTTGGAGATAAAAGGGAGATTTGACATTGGTCTATATTTGGACAGTTCAGAGGTGTCAAGGTCAGGTTTTTTAAAAAGGGGTTTGATAACTGCTAGCTTAAATGATTTTGGTACATAGCCAGTGCTAAGGGAAGAATTGATTAGTTTTAGAAGGGGTTTGATTACTCCCGGAATAATCTGTTTAAAGAAACATGCAGGTAAAGGATCTAGTATACAAGTTGATGATTTCACTGAAGGGATTAATGAAATTAGTTCGGTCTCTCTAAGGGGAGTAAAACATTCTAAATGTTGGTCTGATATCGCTATATATCATCTACAGGGTTAGTTATAAGACTGTCTGTTTTTTTGTGATCTAATATTTTCAACTTTACCAATTAAAACATTCATGAAATCATCACTATATAGAGATTGTGCGTCTGTTTCTGTGGTCGACTTATTGCTAGTTAATTTTGTTACCGTGCTGAATTGGATTGTTTTTGTTATCTCCTATTAAGGTGTAGAGATAGACTTTTCTAGCATCACTAAGAGATTTTCTATAGCTCAGGACGCTCTCCTTCCATGCTGTTCAAAATATTACCAATTTGGTTTGACACCATTTACAGTGCCTTGCGAAAGTATTCGGCCCCCTTGAACTTTTCAACCTTTTGCCACATTTCAGGCTTCAAACATAAAGATATAAAATTTAAATTTTTTGTGAAGAATCACCAACATGTGGGACACAATTGTGAAGTGGAACGAAATCTATTGGATATTTTAAACTTTTTTAGCAAAAAAAGTGGTGCGTGCAAAATTATTCAGCTCCTTTACTTTCAGTGCAGCAAACTCACTCCAGAAGTTCAGCGAGGATCTCTGAATGATCCAATGTTGTCCTAAATGACTGATGGGGATAAATAGAATCCACCTGTGTGTAATCAAGTCTCTGTATAAATGCACCTGCTCTGTGATAGCCTCAGGGTTCTGTTGAAAGCGCAGAGAGCATCATGAAGACCAAGGAACACACCAGGCAGGTCCGTAATACTGTTGTGGAGAAGTTTAAAGCCGGATTTGGATACAAAAAGATTTCCCAAGCTTTAAACATCCCAAGGAGCACTGTGCAAGCGATCATTTTGAAATGGAAGGAGTATCAGACCACTGCAAATCTACCAAGACCTGGCCGTCCCTCTAAACTTTCAGCTCAGACAAGGAGAAGACTGATCAGAGATGCAGCCAAGAGGCCCATGATCACTCTGGATGAACTGCAGAGAACTACAGCTGAGGTGGGAGAGTCTGTCCATAGGACAACAATCAGTCGTACACTGCACAAATCTGGCCTTTATGGAAGAGTGGCAAGAAGAAAGCCATTTCTCAAAGATATCCATAAAAAGTCTCATCTAAAGTTTGCCACAAGCCACCTGGGAGACACACCAAACATGTGGAAGAAGGTGCTCTGGTCAGATGAAACCAAAATCGAACTATTTGCCCACAATGCAAAACGATATGTTTGGCGTGAAAGCAACACAGCTCATCACCCTCAACACACCATCCCCACTGAGAAACATGGTGGTGGCAGAATCATGGTTTGGGCCTGCTTTTCTTCAGCAGGGACAGGGAATGATGGTTAAAATTGAGGGGAAGATGGATGCAGCCAAATACAGGACGGTTCTGGATGAAAACCAGTTGGAGTCTGCAAAAGACCTGAAACTGGGACGGAGATTTATCTTCCAACAAGACAATGATCCCAAACATGCAGCAAAATCTACAAAGGAATGGTTCACAAATAAACGTATCCAGGTGTTAGAATGGCCAAGTGAAAGTCCAGACCTGAATCCAATCGAGAATCTGTGGAAAGAGCTGAAAACTGCTGTTCACAAATGCTCTCCATCCAACCCCACTGAGCTCGAGCTGTTTTGCAAGGAAGAATGGGCAAGAATTTCAGTCTCTCGATGTGCAAAACTGATAGAGACATACCCCAAGCGACTTGCAGCTGTAATCGCAGCAAAAGGTGGCTCTACAAAGTATTAACGCAAGGGGGCCGAATAATTTTGCACGCACCATTTTTCATTTTTTTATTAGTTAAAAAAGTTTAAAAAATCCAATAGATTTCGTTCCACTTCACAATTGTGTCCCACTTGTTGGTGATTCTTCACAAAAAATAAAAATTTTATATCTTTATGTTTGAAGCCTGAAATGTGGCAAAAGTTTGAAAAGTTCAAGGGGGTCGAATACTTTCGCAAGGCACTGTACGTTCTAATTGTCGAGTAGTCTGTTGAATGTACGCATTTGATCGTCATACCAGTGTGCTAGCTTTTTCTCTCTAATTAATTTTCTTTTAAGTGGAGCTACCTTATCTAGCGCCTAACGGAACGCTGAGCATTCATTCGCTTGATCGAGTTCTATGGGATCAGACGGCGATCCAAATCTAATTGATGTCTCTGCGAGGTTACTGAAGAAACTCGGTGCATTAGCTGACGTGAAAGTACGTTTTATGCAGAAGTGTGGTTTAGTGCAGATATTATGTAGAAACAACCAGGTTTGTAATCAGATCTGCAAATTCACTAAGGAATTCAGAATATGACCGGGGGTAGAGGGGGGTCTGTCCTGTAAATAATAATTAGCGGAATTTATTTATTTGTAGTGGCTACATATGTTATACTGGTACAAAGAACTTCAAAAGTGTTGAATTTATGACTAGGTTTTTGTGTGACGCCTAGATTATGACTATAGAGGAGTGCAACACCTCCTCCTCTACCAGTTAGACGAGGCTGATGTACATAATTCTATTCAGGAGGACGGGCTTCATTTAGTGCTATGTACTCGTTTGGTTTAATCCAAGTTTCCATTAAACACATTATATAAAAATTCCTGATCAGTAATGATTACGTTAACAATAAGTGCCTTAGACATAAGAGATCTAATATTTAACAGTCCTAGTTTCAGATCAAAGGTGCTGGCTGTGCATTCAGTATGATCTATTTTTATGTTAATTAGGTTACTAAATAAACCCTCTGAAATTTTCTAAGTATTTGTTTAGCTCGGGGAACAGACACAGACTCGATAGGTTGGACTACAAATGCTGAATTATTATCTGAACATTGATTACAATGAATGTTGTTGAAGTTGGAAGTTGTACTTACGGCAGGCGGCCACATGGTGTGATGTTATCTGACAGGACTTCTGCTCCGAGTCTGCTGGGGTACAGGTCATCAGGACGTCTCATGGTTCCGTTTTGTTTTGTATTTTATGCTGGAAGTAGGAATTGCTGGTGAAGTTTACTTCAGCTACAACAGCAACACTGGCCAAAGGAGATCAAATGGGCCTCATTTATCAAGCTGGATATGAACGGTTTAGTGCATGAATCATTCATAGGAGCTCTGATGCAAGAAAAGGGGTTATCATTTTGTAAATCTAATCATGGAGCAGAAATACGGTTCATTGGAAGTAATACATAAACGCACATAGCTACTCGTCATCAATGCTAGCATGCGTGTCAAACATTTCCATTAAAACACTCAGCTTTTAAATCTGAGTTTTCTCCAACAAATCTGGATGAAATCGTCAAACTCTAGTCTCAACAGCGTTGACAAAGATGAGGTCAAAATAATTCCCATTGCAACAAAATTGTTTCAATCGGCTGTAAGGCTTACCGGAAATCATTTTAGCTTGCATCTGCATTCTTTCTCAAAAGGGCCCAGTACAGTGATATCAGTTGTACCAGTTGCTCCTTGCAATTATCATCAAAGTACTTTATTGCAAGGTGTGATATCTAAATGATATGGATCGAATTATGAGGCCTGCAAAAAGTCTAGGATTACTGCAGTGTAAGAATCAATAAATATAATGCTGATGTTCTAAAGTACACAAAGAAATGACCAGCATCCAGCATCCACTTCATTGCTGTGACATCTCAGTAGGAGCATCACACAGAAATGTCCAAGTCTTCCCTTTTCTTCAGTGGATAATCATCTGGATACTGGATTTATACCATCTAAGAACTTCTGCTGTAATCATACAAACTGTTATGGACTTATCCCAGGACTCTTGTTTACAATATGCGTATACTGAACATACCGAACACACTTACTACTGCCTTTACTCTTCGACCACTGTGCACTGTTAATGATTTTTAATCGCACTATCCGGCGTCACACAGAATAAGACAGGTTCCCTTTTGAGTTTGGTTCCTCTCGAGGTTTCTTCCTCTCAGGTAGTTTTTTTCTTGCCACTCTCACCTCTGGCTTGTTCAGCAGGGATATTAATCGACATCGAGATATCTGATCAATTGCGCCTCATTTACCAAGCTGGATACGAACGGTTTTGTGCGTAAATCGTACATAAGAGCATCGGCGTAAGAAATTCCGAAAAATGTTCGGTAAAAAACGAGTCCGCATGAAGTCGTGCTCCTGAGTGCGTGTTCATTTACGCATAAGAAGACTAACTAAAGTAAACCTCAGTTAATCAGCTTTAAATCATATCAACTGCAATGAGTTACTGCGCTTTTATGTACGAATGAACCGTCAAGTTGAAATATCTTACGTATTTTTAGTAACACGCAAGTTTCGAGAAACTTTTTGTGAAACGTTTCACATTAATTAAATAATAAAGAAAAGTTACATATGAAAAAAAAAGTCAACAGAAATGCACAAATTAAAACAAATCAATGACGACATTCAATACGAGAACGCTGCTGTATAAACGGAAGACCGACTCAGGCGGTGGGTAAGATGACTTTAATTGCTACGGCATTTTCTTTTAATGTTGTGCGTTAAGGGCAAGGCCCTTAACCCTCTCCGCTCCAGGGGCGCCGTATCATGGCTGACCCTGCACGCTGACCCAGCTTCCTGACATGTTGGGGTATGCGAATACAGAATTTCACTGTACATATGCATATGTGACCAATAAAGACTCCTTATTGACATGTCTAAATTGTCTGTAGCGTGAGAGATTGCGCCCTGCACTGTTTTACCTTTCACTCGTCATTTTGTGTGAGCTTTGCCTTTTATGGAGTTTTGTGGGAGTCACCAAATGCAAATCAGCTCTGCTGTGCACACACCTGGTATTTTAAGCGTGATTGGCATTCATCAACATACGCGTACAAGTACAAAGAAAACCAGGGTTTCAGAAACCTTCGTAAATCCGTGCGGAAATGTTTAGTTCGACTTATGCAAACGTTTACACGCAGCTTTCCTAAAAGATAGATAAACGAGGCCAATTGTCTGTTGTTAAAAGCAAATACAAATAAAACTGAAATGAAATGGCAAAGACAAAATTAATAATAAATCGAGACCTGGTGTCCTTCTCTGAATACCAATACATAGCAATAGGTTTATATACGCAGACGGAAATATAAAACAATTAACAGCAGAAAGCTCCAGCTGTGGTCTCACCTCTCGCTCAGAACATGAAAGCAATACCACACTAATAATCACAGTAGATCTTCTTTCTAAAGCCTATTGTGTCGTGCCACTCCTAGGTCTTTCACTTGCGTTCCATTTACCATGCTTTTATTTTTCCATAATGGCTTTATCCTGATCAGGTTTGCAGGGAAGCATGCACACACACACACACACACACACACACACACACACTCACACACACAAACACACACTCCACGATTATTTACAATATACAGTATAAAGGAAAAGTAGCCCTAATTCTTAAATATAATTTTCCAGCATAGTGAACTGATTTTCTGTCTTCACCCACCAAAATTATTACGAAATGTTATTACATTAAAATGTGATTCATTATATTACATAAGGTTTCATTAAAAAAAAAAAAAAAAAAAACAATAAGCAATCTAATAATCTTCCAGTAATTTATATTATGGCCTTGCAATGATTTTTTTTTATTATTTATTTTTTTTATGTAGAAGCATTGCATAATCATTGTAACTACAAACCAAATTTGAATAAAGCAAAACTGATTGGTGCCCGGTTGGATTGTTATTGGTTCAGCTGGATGGTATGAGAGTGACACTGACGTGGTATTATCAGTAAACACTGCCTGCTGTTTTGATCTGTTTCGACCATCCATTTTCAAACTGATTTTATACACCGATATCCACAATGGCGCTTGCCAATTACTAACTCTTTTGTTACCATATAACCACAGGCCATCGAGATTAAGCATAAACCTTTTGTTTTAATCTAACAGCAATGCTCCGACACGATCTCTATTCGTTTACTTCATTAACTTCACAATTAATGATTAAATATTCACACTTTTTCCTCAGTTCATGTTGAAAACCCCTAATTAACTACTTTACTTTCCCACAGATAAGCAACGCATGAATGATCCAGCTTGCACTTGTCATCGTTTCATTTGTAGCATTACTACAGAACGTAAACGTTAATGACAACATCAAGCCGGTGAAATAGAAGAAGCTGCATCACTTGAATGAAATGGGTAAAGTGTCATTGGTACAAGGTCTGCACATGAGCAAACAGCTTGGCAGAGAGGATAACTGTGTGCACGACCTCATCAGGTGCTAATAGTTCAATCCCTTTATTTCACTGGCTGATAACAGAGCTCGGGTCGTTTTGCCACAAGCTGCTCTTTGTACTGCTTGACTTGACATCCAAGGAAATACTTACTGGTTATATGCTTTGTGTGGGTCTGGTTTTTGTATGGATTTGACTCCTAGTGTGTAATAATGTATTGTAATAACGTAGAGGCCAGTTTACACGAGCAATTGTATAATTATATTATACAAGTTTTTATAATACTCAAAAAAAAACACTCAAAAATTCAGAATTGATACGTGATATATTTTAGTACTTCCTCTGCATACAACTGCAGACAATCTGATAAATAAATTCATTTCTGGCAAATAAAAAATATATATATTTAGCAAAGCATATACAAAGTCAATTTGTTTATTTAATAATGTCCTCAAAGAGCTGCCACTGTTTGACGTCAGATGAGTTTGATGAGTTGAGCACCAGCAGAGTGTGTGCACTATCCACCGATAGTTAGTCCATTAGTCTTGTCCAAGCCTGATTCTATCAGTGTTTAATCATTAAGCATGGCCAAGGACCTTCTACTTTAATGTGAGTGATATGGAACATGGCTAACAACAGAAAACTTATCAGTTCACATGAATCACGGCAGCTACTGAATTTCCAGAAGAAAAAAAAAGTCCCAGGAAATTTCTTCGAGGGACCATTTGGTTCCTCCAGAGCTTTGTTGTGAGCGTTTCCATCGCGGTCTAAAATACCGTGAAGATTAGACTAATTAGCCCGGTGCACATCTGGAACGGCACCGTCAATACTGAAAGCGTATATACAGGTTTTAGAACATCTGCTTCCATCCAGATTCCATCCAGTCTTTACTTCTGAGAGACTCTGCCTCTCTAAGATACTCTTTTTCTTCCCAATCTGTCCTGTCCTGTACTGTCCTGTTGCCAAATAATCTAAATAGTTGCAAAATGTTCCTCCAGCTGTTTCTTTTTTACTAACACTTACTTTTCCAGCCTTTTGCTGCTCCCGTCCCAACCCTTTTGAGACGTGTGCGGCCATCAAATTCAATCTTACTTTATTTTTTCCTTAAAACGGTCCACTTTTCCTCAGTTTCAACATTTGATATGTTTTCCATGTTCTATTGTGAATAACATACGGGTTTGTGAGAATTTGCCAATCATTGCGTGCTGTTTTTTATTTACATTTTACACAGCGTCCCAACTTTTTTTTGGAATTGGGGTTGTATGACTGAACATGACAAGCCCTTGGCGAGGATATGAAGCCTTGATGTATGCTACAATCAAACTGATTGTTGACACAAAGTAAGCTGTTTTTATGATGTAATAATGTAAAATGTTTGCTCGGCTCATAAAAACACGTAGCAGGCTCTGACTGGAACACAAACCTTTGAACAGTAACAAAAGCCCATGGCAAAGATACAGTTTAGAGTATACTGCAATCAAACTGGTGGTCTAGTGGTTAGGCTTGGCCCAGGTTCAATTCCTGTTCTCGGGATAAACCTTTTTTTTTTCTTTGGATAAAGGTTCGTGTTTAAAAAACAGACAGTCTATTTTCTGAAATCTGCTAGCGACACCGCAATAACAACAAGCATGGAGGAAATTCAAGCCGTACTGCTGTTGATTGTGATGTATTGCTTTGCTAAAGCGGTAACTGAGAAAACGCTGGGAAAGAGACGAGCAGTGGTAGTAAAGCGAATTCGGAATGCCCGTAATGCTAGATTGAAAGTAAGTAAACGGATTTTATCAGTTATTGCTGAGATGACTGAGACGAACGCTTCTCTCTGCGTTATTTCCCTGTGTGAACAACGCCCAGCACGCTTAACTGACTTGATATTTTTAAGTATATTTTTTCATTTCGGGTCGCCAGTTCCCGCTGTATTTGGTCCTCGGTATAAATACTTAATAACTCCTGAACCTCGTCGTCGGTCGTATTTTTTTCATAATCTCCATTGTGCCTATTTCGATTCGCAATAAACAACTGTTACTGTACGCACTGCAACAGACTTTTTCAAATGGCGGTTGAAAAACGATGCCGTGTGAACTCAACCAATCAGCATGTCCTCCGCCTAAGTCCCACCCCACAAAGTTCCTGAACTTTGAAAAAGTACCACCTCCTGAGTAGGGTTTTTCCAAGGGGGAAATATTTTACCCAGAATTTAATTTAGACCCTGGTCCCTGCAGTGGAAACTCACAGAGTACCTCCAAAAGTCCCTAGTTCCTGTGGAAAGTTCCTGAAACACAGCTTATGTTACCTATAAGTGGGCTTCGGACCAGCAGCTGTTACCCTACAATATTAATTCTACTCAGCAGTATATCTTTATAAAGTTTATATAGTTATTAACTTTATATAGTTAATATATTTTTTATAACTGATGGTAGCTCACACCATACTTGAACTTTTATAACTGAACTTTTATTTCTGATTCCACAAAAAAAACCCTAGATTCATATTTAAGTGGAAATGCCCTAATACAAACATACTGTATGTGTTCTTTCAGCTTATAAAGACAGTTAAGACAGTTAAGACTACACTCTAAATGAGTAGGGTCTGTATTTCAATGTTTCTTGAATGAAGACATTTATTTTATAATGTCACGCCGCCTTGGACTACATTCCCCAGAGCTCATGCACAGTATTTAGTTCACAGTTGCCTTACTTTTGATTGAGTACAACGGTTCACACACACACACACACACACACACACACACACACACACACACACACACAAACACACACACACACACAAACACACATGCTATGTAGGGTGTCGGCCATTTTGTAGTGATGTCTGAATTCTGAGTGAACAACTTCATTCCCTACATTAGTTCACTCGTTTATACCCACAATGCAATCTGATTTCCAGTGTACATCTGATGTGCACTCACCAGCACTCTATTCCCCATAATCCAACACGAGGCGGCGATAGAGCACAAAAGAAAAATAAACATGACGCTTTTACCAATGTAAATTCCCTCTCTCTGGTCTGTAAACCACCATCACTCAATGATCTCTGACCAATGCGGTGTTGACTGCAGTGTAGTAGCCTCTCTGCCTAGGTCAGCAAACCAACAAACCAACAAAGCTGCTCTGGTCAGTGAATTTATTACTGACTTTATTATAAACCGGGTTTTCAAGGCTTCACAGAAACCTGGCAGCAAAACAATGACATCGTAATCAAGCAGCCTCACCGGGATCTGTTTACATCTGTAAATCATGTCCTTCTGGAAGAGGAGGCGGTCTAGTACTTCTATATCGTGAGAATGTAAAACTGTCTCCACTCGCCTTGCCTGATCAATCCTCATTTGTACTGCTGGCTGTCAAACTCCGTGGACCTGCACCCACTGCTATTGCGGTACTGTACAGACCACCGAAGCCATCAAATTTGTTCATATCTAAACTTTCATCTATTTTTCAATGACTATTTTTCAATGTCTCCGAATGTGATCCTGATGGGTGATTTTACCCTCCATTTGGATCATTCTTCCAACCTATTTACAAGAGACTTTATGGTCATGCTTGATTGCTTTGGTATTACCCAATATTCAACCTACAGCAAAGGCCATATTTTAGATCTGGACTGCTGCACTGGTATTACGCCATGCCACATCAATGCTGCTGAACTACCCATCTCAGACCACAAAGCTGTGCTGTTTGACACCTACATGCCTGTCATCAAATCAACCGTTCTGCACATCAGGTCATATCACAACATTAAAAAGGTCAACCCAGAGGAGTTTACCGCTCTAATGAACTCCTATCCCTGCCTTGCTCCTAATGCTTCCTTAGTGGATCTAGTGGACCATTACAACTACTGCTTGTCTTCTGCACTTCAGTCCTCTGAAAACTCGGATTGTTTCATTTGTTCACACCGCACCCTGGAATACATCTAAACTCCGCCAGATGGGGTCCATGGGTCTTCGTCTGGAGCGGTTATCAAAAAGGACTGGACTTGTGGTACATAAAGTGACGTATTCTGTTCAAATTCTTCAGTACAAAAATACCCTTTCTGCTGCAAGAACATCATCTTGTACAAATATGATCAGTGTGGGAGAAGGGAACACCAGAGCTCTTTTTTTCCACCGTGAATGGAGTACTTAAACCACCTAATAACTCCATTCATCTGATTCTCTCTGATGAACGCTGTTCGGCCTTCCTGAAAATTTTCTACTCTAAAATTACGGCCATTCATCAA
>CM022764.1:21951107-22051107 GCA_012411365.1 Ameiurus melas | reverse complement strand
AAGGGAACGAAGAAGGAAAAGAAGCTCCAAGCCGAAAGAGACGCAGAGGCGGCAGTTGCCGCAGCCGCAGCCGCGGCAGCTAGCCCGGTCGTCCATGGAATACTAAAGAAACTCAGAATGAGCAAGACTTTGACATCAACTGATGCAGTACCACCTGATGAAGATGTGACATTACAGAGCAAAGAAGAAGACGACGTGGCGTCTGAAAGACATAAGGCATTTTATTCGAGGGAGCTTGAATATGAGGGTGAGGGGTATGATGGTTATGGAAGGGCAGAGTTGGAATATGAACAAGCCGAGATAGGCTATGAGTACGAAGGGGAGGATGCTGAGCAAGGAAGATGAGTGTAATGATCGATTCCTCCCCTCGATTAAGTGAATACTCGACTCTAGCATTTTTCAACATGATATCCATTTACCACACCTGCACTATATATGCAAATTCCACACAATTCCCTGTACTGAGAAAAGAGCAGAGAACCCAACGGCTGAAGCTCACTCATCATAGAGGTTTAAACGTAGTTGCTGAGTTCTCTTAGTAAACCGTTAAAACATTGAATTTTTGATTATTATTTTTTTTTCTTTTTCAATTGACCTAATGCAAATTCAAAAATGTTCAATCCGTTTTTCTATACTCAGACGTGTGCATAGACATATTGGAGCGAAGGGGCTCAAGAGAGAAAAAGAGCACCACAGGAAACCCACCAAAATCTGTTAAGACCACTACAGGGTTGCCATTTCATGATATTATAAAGATTGATCGATCTCTAGATCAGCAGTCATAAACTGAATTAGGGGTTCGTCTGGACTTATTTTATGACGATTGTATTTTATATTTGAACAACAAGAGTAGATCATTTAACATTAAAAAACGATCCAGTGACATCAACCTGCTTTCAGAACGTACTTCGCCTTTCCTTGCGCACTATTTTTAAAAATATTTTATATTAATGTTTGCTTCCTATTCCCCAAACCTCAAAACAATACACTCAACATGTAGTTAACCACACATTATTATCATTGAGACCTCAGATGTAGGAAAAAAAAAAAAATATATATATATATCTACACGCTGCCGGTCAAAAGTTTGTGGACGCTCGAATGAAATGTTTCTCATGATCTTTCTTAATAAGCTTTTGATCTGAAGGTGTGTGATTAAGTGTTTGAAATCGGTGTATATAATCGATTATAGTTTTCTTTCATTAGAAAACTAACATTTTATTTACAAAAAAAATCTTTTATTTAAACGGACGACTCGGAGAGAAATATTCCGGAAAGCAGACGATAAGAGTCCGGCGTCGGTGTGAACTCCTTTCATACTGTTTAAAAAGCATCTCAGGGAAATTCCTCAAGAAATCGCTCGAGAAAACGCCAAGAATACATTTCTGGGAATTCTAAACGAAAAGGGCGTCTACTCAGAAGATGCTAAAATATTAAATTACTTTGATTTATTTTGTTGTTGTTGTTTATAACAAAATAATTCCCATAGTTCCATTTACTCCGTGTTACTCCAAGTGTTGATGACTTTATTATTATTCTAAAATGTAGTAAAATAAAGAATGCGTAAAGAATAGAAATATAGAAAGTAAAGAATGCGTGTGTCTAAACTTTTGACCGGCAAATTTTATTCTGTTGCTATAGAATCACTAGACGGGGAGTCGTTTATAAAATCCATCATGTATCTTACACAACTCAACTACATGCAATCATACCTTGAATATTGAAACTGTTCCGCATGGCATTGAAGTTATCTAATAATTCGCTAGCATTCGTACACGCTTAGCCGTGTAAGAAATTTATTTCAACAGATTATATTCATAAACCAATCATAAACCATTGAAATTCTCAGTGTTACCTTGATGAACAGTGTGTTAGCAATGTTACCTGCTCTCACTGCCTGTTGTTTCCAGCCTTTTCCAGTCTGTAGTCGCTGGAGCAAATGCAAGCCAATACTGTATCATAGATAGCATGTAAATGTAAACAATAAAACCATCAAAGTGCAACCCCAGCTAAAGCTGATTCTCCAAATCTCCAAATACATTTGAATGAAGAATTCGACAAAAATAGTTTTTGCTTTGCATAAAGGTTTACTAACTGAAATCAATAAGTTTCAAGTAAACTGGGTTTCTGTTATCTCACTACAGGGACACATTAAAAGTCTTTTTTGTGTGTTTGTTTTTTGCCGGCGATCGTACAGGATGTGGTAAATAGACGTTAGGTTAAAAATTCCAGAGTTTACTCGAACAAAGCTGCTGTGAGAAAAAGGGAAACAAGTGCAATACAGGGCTCTCACCTTTAGGTTTTGGACTTAATTTATTATCATCAAATAACCTGTGAAGAACAATGTACACAGTGCAGCTGTAACGGACTGAAACTTTAACAGCTTTATACATAATGAAGACCAACGTGTGTGTGTGTGTTTGTGGTGTGTGCGTGCAAATGAGTGGGTTAACGAGAGAGGGTGAAATTCTACTCTAAACCCGGTGTACTGTATCTGGAATTGGATATCGCGATTGTCGTGGTGTCTGTCGCTGTAACGAAATCTCATTAAATAATCATTGGGTTTGCGAAAACCTTTTTCAATCATTCATGTGCGAGAAAGATCCAGTACTTGAACCGACTTCTGAAATATCCACAACACACACCAGCTGTTGTATTTCAACCGAAGGCTCTAAACGCCAGTGAAACGTGCTGCTTTCGAAACGAGACACGGTAGTCAGAAGCTACACAGCGCTTCAAGATCATAGAGATAAATGTACAGCGCTAGCCAAACTAATGCTAACATTGATGAACTTTGTCAGAGCAGCCAGAGTTTCCCTGAGGACGACATGTGAAAACGTGTGGAGATGAGAGAGGGGGAAAGGATAGATGGGGACGCTTCTCCTTAAAAGGCCAGAGTAAGAAGCAGAGATGTTTAAACGTTAGCGTGAGACGGGAAGGGAGCAATTAAACGAGACTTGAAGTATAGAGGTCAGCTGTCATCAGGGGTGTCCTCTAATTCTCATTTTCTTCAGACTTCATTATGTCCTTCCAATGACCAGCACATTTCCCTCTTTATTTATTCCAGTCAGACTCTAGTTCCCTTCTTGTCAAGTTATGCTCCTTTTAAACCCTTCCAACACCTTCCTCCTGTTTAACTTGGTGGCAAAGTGGGGTGGGCTAGTGTGGGTGGAAAGCATATTACTTTCTGTTTCACTCTCCATCACTAACATTACGTTCAGGGTTTGTTTGGGTTTTTTTTTTCCATTATGTGATGGAAAAACTGCTAATCTTACTTAGAGTTTATTAGGTCTGCACGATTGTGCCCAAAATGATCATCGCGATTATTTTTGATCAATATTGAGATCACCATTATTCGTTGATTTTTAGGGACAACATTTTATTGCACTTTCACATTTAAGTAAACAGGCCGCTGCTTTCAAATCCATGTTTTACTTTGGATAAGCCCATAGGCTTTTGGATTATCGCAAAAAATAATCTCTGTGATCAACAAAAGTTTACAACACGTTCTGTCCAGATCATTTTCACAAATCAGCACAACGTTTATGAAGTTTGAAGCCTAAATACAATCTTCAGAAATAAACAGCTGACCGTACGCTATAAACAAGCTACACCGCGGTCGCTCGACTTCACCGTCACCGAGCTTTCAACAACTTTTCCAAACTTGATTTAAAAACATTTTACATAATATGGATTTACACTGTTGATGAATCTTCATCAACATTTTTTTGGGGGGGGGGTATTGTGCACAGCAGACCTGAACAGACCAGTTTATCTGCAAAGACTTTTCCTGGTTGCCGTAATGACGTATAACGTGCCTGACAACATCTGTAGTGCCATTGAGCTACATGGTCGTGTCATGATTTCCCCTCTCATAAGCACTGGACCACGCAGCGAAGCGCGCAGTGCGAGCTCTACAACGCTAACTCGTTTCCGGGTCGCTCTATGGTGACTGGCTGCAAGTGTAGGAAGCGCTTGATTTGATCTGCAGTGGAGTTTTCTATAAGCGGAGGACGGACTTTAATCGTCGATATCGCAGTCGATCGTGTTCATGTAATCGTGGACAGTCAAAAATCGATATCCGATTAATTGTGCAGCCCTAGTGTTCACAGTCACATAGACAATGCTTCTTTCATTGAGAGGAATGAAGGAATATTTCTTTTTGTCAATTTACAAAAAAAAGATTATGGTTTAAATCCAAAGAGAAGACAGTACAGTGAGAAGATGTCTCGCTATATTTTTGCACTAAATATATAAATTACAATAATATGAGCAGTGTGTGTGTGTTGTAGACTTGCACTTCCAATCTCAATCCGGACTGCAGAATCTCTCACTATCTTCAAAAAACAGCTAAAGACCCACCTCTTCCGTGAACACCTAACCAACTCCTAGAGGGGAAAAAAAAAAAAAAAACAACAAAAAAAAAACCCACACACAACGCACTTACACCTCTACTCTGTGCACTTTGCTTCCTCTGGTATTCAATTAATGGATCTTGTATAGTAGCACTACTTGTATTGTTCTCTGCTTGATATATCGCTTTGCTTATTTGTAAGTCGCTTTGGATAAAAGCGTCTGCCAAGTGAATAAATGTAAATGTAAATGTAGACAAGCTTTTGGGGCCAAATGTATTGGTAATTACGTAACTCTTGTTTTTAGAAAAGCTCCGTTCAGAAACATTGAATATATTGTAGCACATAGTGTCTCACCATGATTTATGTTGGCCAACTTACACAATTTACACTTATTGCCCCCCACATTAAGCTAAAATGGCTTAATTGTGGTTAATTTTGGTTACGTGCTCTATCTGGTACTGTTTCTTCAACCCTTGACTTCAAACTCTTTTGCGCTTTCCCTTTCTGTTCGAGAAACCATCTGTTAAATCATTTCTGTGAGTTTCTCACTCAACATTATTGTAGCATGAGGTATTTGGAACAAAAGGTTTTTCTCTCATTCCAGTTGGAAAAAGAAACCTGCCACTTTTACCTGTTTCATGTAGAATGGGACTTCATTAGTAAGCAATGTGGAGATGCTGTATAGGAGATTCATTCCAAAAGGTTCAAATATTCAACGGTGTAAAATTCTCTGACTTTGAGCAGAGGCTTAGTCGTCCCAGATGCTTTATACACTATTGTATAAATGGCCAAAAGTGACTATCAGACCCATATGTTTCTCGATGGACATTAATATGGAGTTGGTCCCCCCTTGCTTCTATTAGAGCCTCCACTCTTCGACTGAATTTTGGAGCATGGGTGTGGGGATTTGCGTTCATTCAGCCACAAGAATATTAGCGAGACCAGGCTAATGTTGGTTGAGGAGACCTGGTGTTCAAATTCATCCCAGATTATACTCTAACCTTGGCAAACCGTGTCTTCATGTCGCTCGCTTTATGTACAGGGGTGTTGGCATGCTGGAACAGGTTTGGGCCTCTTATTTCCTCAGTATACAGATTTTATACAAGTGTGTGACGAATGACAAGAACTTTGTCATTCGTTGTGGTCAGGTGTCTACAAATCATGGCATTACATTACATTACAGCATTTGGCAGATGCCTTTATCCAGAGTGACTTACAATTATCTCATGTATAGAACTGAGCAGTTTAGGGTTAAGGGCCCAATAGTGGCAGCTTGGCAGTGCTGGGATTTGAACTCACAACCATCTGATCAGTAGTCCAACATCTTAACTGCTGAGCTACCATTACCCTCATTGGTTATACTGTGTAACTCAGGAGAGGATGAATGAAGGGTCAAAGCATTGAGTTGTGCAAGACTAACAAGAGAGTTTACTATAAGTACATCATACGAATACCTCCAATACAAATGTTTGATGTCTTCATGGTCATTAATGTTTTGTTTTTTTATGGATAAGCACATCATTATGTGTGGGCAGTGGTGGTTCAGCGGTTAAAGGCTCTTGGTTACTGATGAGGAGTTCAAGCCCCAGCACCGCCAAGCTACCACTGTTGGGCCCTTGAGCAAGGCCCTTAACCGTCAACTGCTCAGTTGTATAAATGAGGTAAATGTAAGTCGCTCTGGATAAGGGCGTCTGCCGAAAATGCCATAAATGTAAAATGTGTGCTTTAGAGTATTGTTTTAATATTCTATAATTCATACTAACCTACTAACAACTGAAAGATTCTAAGGACTGAATGGCTACGTCCACGTCTTTGATGTCTTTTTTTCCACCGACACATTCTGGCATAGACCTCGGGCTATTTTGGACCGTTTTGGATGTAGGTTTGTGGTGTTGTTGCAGGCGCTGACATAAAGCAGGCATGCACTGTGCTCAAAGCCTCTGTACTTAATCATGTAGAACACGAGTCTCTAGTTTATACTATCTTCATTCTCTTTGGGTCAGCTACATACCGTTCCAACACGTGACGGTGAGCGAGCAACAGATTTCGAATGTACACCACTTGGAGCTTTGCTTTTTGCTACTATTATTTAGCTGTCATGACCGAGAAGGAAGGTTAGAGGAATTAATAAGAAGAGGAACTGGATTCTGAAACCCAAACAGCTGAAAGGAAGACTTCTCTTTAAAGTGCCCATGAACTTAAAATGGCTGTTTCAAAGCTTTTTTGTACCTGTCCCTAAGTCTTATGGGCTTTTCTATATGATATTTTGGAAATACTATTATAAATAAATAAATAAATAAAATAAATTGATGAAATCATATTTGTGCAAATCAAACTAAACACGCTCTAGGACCATATAGAGTATGTCACACCCCTAGGGGCGTGTCTTGGGCTGCAAACGTGGCTCTTCGCCTTTTTTTTTTGGTTGGAGTTTCGTTTTGAATCCAGTGGGTGGGATACGCCAACATCACAGCTTCTCAGGAACGCGAATAATGTACAAATTGAGATGCTTCTCACCAGTTTATTCGTTCGTTTGTCTTTTGCATTGTTTTATCCTCTGTACCCGTGTACCACATACATGAATAATTTTTATTATTATTAAGGGGCAGTGGTGGCTTGGTGGTTCAGGCTCTGGGTTACTGATCAGAAGGTCGTGGATCCAAGCCCCAGGACTGCCAAGCTGCCACTGTTGAGCCACTTAGTGGTTAGCACGTTCGCCTTTCAACTCCAAGGTCCGGGGTTCGAGTCCCGCCGGGGCCATGTGTCCAAAGACATGCATGGTAGGCTGATTGGCGTGTCTAAAGTGTCCATAGTGTATGAATGGGTGTGTGAGTGTGTATGTGATGGACCGGCACCCGGTCCAGGGTGTACCCCGCCTTGTGCCTGATGCTTCCTGGGATAGGCACACACACTTCCACTGACATAATTTTGAATACAGTTAATTAATACTATGCCTCCATCTATCCTTAACCTTAACCTCTTAATGTATTAACAGTGTGTGTGTGTGTGTGTGTGTGTGTGTGTGTGTGTGTGTGTGTGTGTGTGTGTGTGTGTGTGTGTGTGTGTGTGAGAGAGATTAATTACTTTCAAGAATATAAGGCAATAATAATAGGATTAGTAAATATGAGATTGAAAACTTCCTAAAGCATCGAGGTTACTATCACGATGCAGAGAAATGTGAACATGGCAATCTTACACACCAGTCAGTAGAGTAGCTTTCCATTTATTCGATGGATGACTTAATATCCACGAAGATTAAACCTGTGAAGGAGAGAAGTTTATCCAGACATATTTACTCATTTCAAGCTGAAAACCGTCATCCTATTGGCAGATCATTTTGCTTCTGCCTATCAGTGGATTTCATACGAGAACACTTATGAATACGAGTCTTTTGAGCAGTACCGTACGAGTGTCATTCATAATTTTTTGTAGTATTTATACCTGTCTGTATCTCGTCCGCTGTATCCGCTGTCTCTGTGTTTGTGAATGCCTCCTCTGTTCCAACCTGCCTTAAGCGTATCGAAACCTGCTTTGTTGCAAAACCTGCACAAAGACCATCAAGCTCATATTCTTTTTACACTACAAGCCTAATCATCCCAGTAATAGTCAACATAAAGTTTTTTTGTATTCATCATAAAATGGCTCACACAATGCAGACTCACTTGCTGTGGTAGTGTGAGAGGAACTGCAGTGGGTCATATGGTGTGTCTGACAGGGTCTTGAGGACGGGAGTGTTGAGGATGAAGCCTGAGCCTTCCTGAAACAGAACAGAACTCACTGGCCTACTTCGCACACTCTGGCAAAGCCCAGCGTCTATAACACGGGTATTTTACTGCACCGTGTCTCCACAGAGATCCTTTCAGACAGCTCTGCTCTTTCACAGGGTCGTATCTGGCATCGCTACACTATAACTCAGCCACTGCTTACAATGCAATTACAGTAGATTGGATTCAAGTGGATGACAAATCACACCCCACTAAAAAGAAACCAGCTTCTGATGACGACTTTCGGCAATCTCACTAATAGTAAAAAAAAAAAAAAAATCATTAGTCTCTAACGCAACACTGCAGAGTTTAAGTTTAGCCAGAGCACTGTAAGCATTCTTGGATAATTTACAATAACGTAGTTCAATAAACGGAAACATCTCTTGTCTAATTCATTTAAAGAACTTTAAAACGACAAAGAGCATGTTCTGATGAAAACGGAAAGGAAAAAAAAAATCAGTCAATAAATGAAACTGTTAAATTAGTCTCTATGTCTCTACTCCACAGAAATGTACAACATATTCCATGCGACTCGAAGCGTTTTCAGATAAGCTGGTCCTGAGAGTCACCCACTAGAGTCTCCGTCTTACATCTATATCCGATTAGCACTTAAAGCATGCGTTAAAATACAACAACAACACAGCGTGTGTTAAAAGCGCTGTAAGTACACATGGTCCCCTCCAAAAGTATTGAAACGGCGAGGTCAGTTTGTTTGTTTGTGCTGTACACCTTTTGGGGTTGGGGTTGAGTTCAAAAGATGAGTATGTTCTCCTGTTCAGGAGGTGAAATGCTGCTCAGTTGGGGTTACGGTCTGGGGATTTACTTGTCCAGTCTAAAACCTTTCACTGTTTTTTCCTGACAAAATCCTTTGTAAAGTGCCTCTCGATTCATTTGGATGCATTTGTCTGTAAATTAGCAGACACAATCTTCCTGTAAACTTCTGAATTCATTCTGCTGCTACCATCATGAGTTCCATCATCAGTAAAGATTAATGAATCTGTTCCAGAAGCAGCCATGCAAGCCCAAGCCATGACACTACCTCCACCATGTTCCACAGATGAGCTTGTATGTTTTGGATCATGAGCAGATCCTTTCTTTCTCCACACTTTGGCCTTTCCATCACTTTGGTAGAGGTTAATCTTGGTTCCAGAACTTTTGTGGATCATCTCTGTATTTCTTTGCGAATTCTAATCTGGCTTTCTGATTCTTCCTGCTGATGAGTGGTTTGCATTTTGTAGAATGGACTCTATATTTCTGCTCTCAAGGTCTACTTTAAATGGTTTCAGATTGTTATACCGTCACCCCACTTTTTTTTTATGTCACTGTTTTGGGGTTTTTCTTCACAGCTCTCACAATGTCATGTCATGTTGTTTTCCTTGACATTCGATGTCTGTTCCTCAGTACACCAGTGGTTTCTTTCTTTTTCAGGACATTCCAAATTGTTGTATTGGCTATGCCCAATGTTTGTGCAATGGCTCTGATTGATTTCCCCTCTTTTCTCAGCTTCAAAATGGCTTGCTTTTCTCCCATACACATCTCTCTGATCTTCATGTTGGTTTATCCTTTTTAAAAACAAATGCAGTCTTCACAGGTGAAACTGAAGACTAGTTGTTCCGAGCTATTTATTGTTTAAACAGTCAATCTAACATGACACACCTGGGTAACAAGAAACACCCGTCAGTCACCAATATGTTCCAATATTTTTTGCTCGCCTACAAATCGGATGGTCTGACACAAAACGTGCTGTGTTCTCTGTCATTCAACGCATCTACATATAAATACCAGGAAATAAATTCTAATCTCTCTTCTCACATTCATCTCGAACCCACATTTCTTTAGTCTACAGCAAAAATAAATGAATTGGCCTACTTTATTATTACTACATTATTATTACAAATAAAAAGTGCTGTATTTCCTATACCGTTCACCTGGTCTGGATGTAAATACCCTTATTAATGTGGAACATCTGCACTTCTTTAATAACTCCAACTGTCAATGTCCAAATATTTATAGACCTGACTATACATCAACCGTTAAGTACTTGAAGAATTACTTTAGACTAAGGTTTTGGAATCTTGGGACCTCCCAAGTCCCACACTGAAATGTTATACATGCAGTGCAGTGTACATCAATCTAGAAGTTCTCTGCTTGGAATTCTGCATATAATGGTAACAAAATAAAAGCTCATTTTCAGATAATGGAATAAAGAAATTCTCTACACTCATCATAATGCGAGAAAGAAATACGGCACGGTTTCAGAAACACCCTTATTGCCCAGGTTTATCTCAACCTTCCACACTCTTCATCTTCTTACCAAGTGCATGATACAGTACATCTGTACGTGTGCATGGTAACAGAGTATGTATCATCTGGATCATCTTACCTTTAATGTCTGGAGGTAGTAATTCAAAGCGAATGGCCTTAGGGTATCATTTTGAAGATGTGTTTCCACTGCTTAATAGAAAAAAAAAAGCCCTTTGAAACGTCTGGAAGATTCTACATACCTAGTCATCTTGACCTACAAATACTTGATATGATAATCTAGGCAGAGAGAGAAAGAGAGAGAGAGAGAGCAGGTTTAGTGACAATGCCAGTCAAACCTTCTGTCCAATAGATCTCTCGGCAAACAGCAGGCTCTTCTGTCTGTGGTCGTGAGGACACGCCGGTACCGGAGAATCCTGAGGACAGAGAACAGCATTACGTTGCCAACTAACCTCGTTACCAACTCCTTTAATGGAGTAAATGAGGATGAGTGTAGGAGTGAAATTCGACTTAGTGGGAAAGCAATGAGATGGGATGAGTGTAGGTGAGTGTTGCTCTCACAGGGCATGTCCTGAGCAGTTCCTGAGTGCCGCTGGTGAATGCAGTCTCTCGAGCAGCATGAGCGACCAATTTGGGTAACACTTCATTGCCCTGATACATAAACACACATACACTTGGAACATGTGCCTCTTATGTACAGTACGTTAACACAGCGGTTCTCAAAAGTTTTCAGCGTGACACCCCGCTTGTGTAGGGCGCATCCCTTTGTGCATATGGAGTATTCACTTTCTCAGCTATGTTCTCTATCTACCACTTATTTGAAATAGTCTTAGTCTTTATCAGCGTGTGTCTAACAGTACATTAGTACATCAACAGATGTCTCTGTTGGGTGTGTGATTTAAGTGTGCTGTGTATAATTGATTTCATTTATTAATATTTCTCATTTTTATGTATATTCATAGTTCAAAGGTTGACAATCCTGGCATACGGGTCAAATTATTCAAAAATAATAATAATGTTCTACAATTTCTATGCAGCCTCCTGTTTGAGAACCTCTGCTAGGACAGGCTATCACAATTATTGTATAGTATTTCATGTGTAAGCAACGAATGACGGATACTGTACAGAGAGAAGCCGATTCAATACAGAGAGACACCTGAAGGACAAATGTAGGGCGGAAGTCCATCCTCGTCACGCTGACGAGGTTTTGCGTCTGACGAGCTTCTCCCTGACGATCAGAAACGGGTAAGCGAGGTAACATGACCGAGCATAGCAGGGATTCAACTGCAAAATACACTGCGCTTTAAAAGTAACTGAACGGTGAAGTTTTTGTATCGCAGGACATTTGATATATGTATGTATGAAGTTAATATGCAGGTTTAAGAGTATTCAGGGATGAGCCTGATAGGATTCAGACCTCAGGAGACCTTACACAACTCGAATAGTTAGCTGATGTTAAGTTTCACGTGCCCACGTGCATCATACCCAGAGTAGAGTAATGATGGGTCTAGGAAATCTGCTAAGAATTCATCTATTGCGAAACATTCACAACCATGAATTAAACCTTTAGAGCTATGTTTCGTATAAACGTCATGTCTTTTCATTTGTCTATTTCTCCCCTCCAATTATCTGTAAAGGAGTATAGTGATACTTAAAAGGACGGTTCTTGTGTCATATAAAATCCAACATGGTGGAGTACAGAGCACGAAGAACGCTTGTTGAACTGAGCAGGTGTACTTCCAGAGCTACGCTTGAGTGTCGTTTCTAATACGCCTCCTATAATGAAATGCAGTAAGAATGAAAATATACTGAATTGTAGGCCATGGGGGTGTCTTGGGGTAGAAGTATATTGTACCGCAGGTTGTTTGCCTCAGTATATCCGCTCTCTTCTTTAGCTCCCACGATCTGATGCTTACGGTACACTGTGGCACAAACACAAAGACTTAACACTCATTCGTTAATTCATTCATTCATTCATTCATTCATCTTCAGTAACCGCTCATCAGCACACCCGTTCATACACTACGGACACTTTAGACACGTCAATCAGCCTACCATGCATGTCTTAGGACTGGGGGAGGAA
Organism: Ameiurus melas; assembly: GCA_012411365.1. Classification (NCBI taxonomy): domain Eukaryota; kingdom Metazoa; phylum Chordata; class Actinopteri; order Siluriformes; family Ictaluridae; genus Ameiurus; species Ameiurus melas. Next base: position 22,038,643 of record CM022764.1, on the reverse strand, counting down.
ACCGGAGTACCCGGAGGAAACCCCCGCCGCACGGGGAGAACATGCGAACTCCGCACATGCACACACACAGGGTGGAGACAGGAATCGAACCCACAACCCTGGAGGTGTGAGGCGAACGTGCTGAGTTCCTGTTCACATGTAAGTTAAGCAATTAAATACATTTCGATTGCTTTTTTACTTTTTTGGTAATTGAGTACATTTAAAAGTAGAGTAGCAACTTGAGCACATTTCTGTCTGGACACTTTTAACCGAGTAAGATCTTGACCCATTGTCTGTGTTTTCACGTGAGTAGCATTTCTCAGTACTTTGTCCAGCCCTGCTTTTATAACCACTCAGCACTCAAATTCAGCCAAACACTGTAAACAAGCAAATTATTATTATTATCATCATCATTACTATTCATCTTTCATTTATCTAACGAGTGACGGATATTTAAGGCCTAGCATACCTGTAACAAGCGTATAACTGTTTGTTTACGTCTGTAATGTTTGGATCAGTTGTAGAATATGATTTTAAGCCTTTATTACATTACAGAACAAATTGACCTGCCGGAGTGTGAACCTGCGCGCGCCGCAGGGGAGCACCTATACCTGCATGCTGTTACCATGGAAACCAGTACTCTACCGAGGTCATGTGACTTTAGGTAGCTTATTAAAGTACCAGTACTGCATTAAAAGTCAGGACAAGTCAGGGGACGAAGAAAGCCCTTAAATTTCAACTGGTTTATTTGTTTGTTTGTTTGTTTGTTTGTTCGTTCTTTCGTTATAAATATTTGCAATGAATAATTGCACTGAGATATGATTGTCATATTAGCTAGGCTTCAATACGTTCAATAAAGTTATCCAAGCAAAGTGAAATTTCTAGATCTTTCTAGAATTCCACTCTGGATTGAATCAAGTGAATCAACGCTTTGATTCATTCTTTTCCTGATTCACTGATTCTTTGAGCCATATAGGCTGACCTCAGATTGCTATAAGTAGTTTACTTGATATAAAGTAGGAGGATACAGGCTAACATGTCGGGCATGTCTGTTAAAATGTTGTTTAAATCGGATTTAATTAGAGAGAGAGAGAGAAACTTTGTCAGCTTTTGAACCTTTGTGTGAGTGTGTGTGTGTGTGTGTGTGTGTGTGTGTGTGTTTTGTAATTGGGTTTGTTGTGCTGTCACGGTGTCGTTTACATTTCGTTCCACAAGATGGCGGTGTTGTTCCGTCAGAAGACTCAGCTCATTCTGCTGCTCGTTCTATATTCATCTTTCTCCAGTTTATGGTTATGAAACTGCATTTTTAGAGGACCAAATGCAATTATGCAGTTGTCTATTTCTATGGATGTGTAAGTTATGCATCTTTAACCACTGCTGGAGAAAAAAAAACCCAATAGAAACCCTCATAGAATTTGTAATGGTTTGAATGGTTATAATAGGGATTTTATTGGTTTTAATGGAAACTCTAATGGTCCCTCTGGGTCTCTACTGGTAATTTGTTGACTTCTATTGGTGGCATGTTATGTCTAGTGGATACCATTGAGAACCAATAATGGTAATGGGTTTTAGTGGTTAGCTGATGGTTTGTAATGGTATTTGTAGTGGAACCCATTAGAATTTCTGTGATGGTGTTTCTATTGTTTTGGTAGGTTTTTTTTTTTTTTCAGCAGGATGGTTATGCAAAAGACAGCTCACAAATCAATTCCAGATGTGATAACCGATTCTGTTTGCCTCTCGGCATGAAGACTGGACAAGCGTCAATACCGTCACGATGCTTATAAACGATACCACATTTCCAAAAGCACGAGCGCCGTGACGAGTCGAGCATGTGATGTAACACGGGTGGAAGGAGAGAAGTATGGAGGAAAGGAACTGCTTATCGTCATGGCTGTGTGTGAACTGACCCACAAGCCTGTCTTGATGACTGACTGCAAACAGCATCAGCAGAACCAATTCATCGAATCCTAGTACGCAGCTTTCCACCTTAAAACACAACTTTCCACCTTAAAACAAAACAAAGTTATAAAGCACTTAAGGAGGTTTTCACATCAGGAACTTAAAGCATGGAATGTTCCTGACTAGCCAACCGCAAAGCCTGAATCCTACTGGTGATATCATCAAGCCTATGAAACAAGTAGGAACTGAAAATGCCTGCATTACTGAGAATCATGGAAATATACCCAGTTTCCAGTTATGTTTATGGGTCAGAGACTTAAGACGGTCATCAGCTGCACAGGATTAGCTTCTACGCACTAAACGTGACCATTTTATTTACGACTTCCATTTCTTTCGCTATCCCTAGAATGTGGAAAACAGCTATGATTACTCGATGGATCAACATATGTATTTAAACGACTGATTTTTATTTATTTATTTTTAATCCTCAGTCTTTGTTTCAGCTTAAATCCAAACCGAGAGCAAGCATAAAAGAAGCTGTGTTGCCTGCAGCCTGATATATCAGTTCAATATTGTGGGAATTGTTTATGACACACCGACGGTTGATTTCTTTCTTTGGCCATGTGGTTGGAAAACAAAAAAAAAAAAGAAAAAGAAAAGAAAGAAACATCCAGAGTGTCATTACAGTGGCCCATGCTGTGTCATTTTGCCATCAACTCACATTAATCCCCTCTCACCTTCATTGTCAGTGGCTCTTCTTGAGCGAGCAGAACTCCTCCTGCCTCCTGCAGAGTGACCCGTCACTGTCCCACCTCTCGCCACGCTCCAGAATATCGAACGGTGCATATCGGCTTGGCTTGGCTGCGCTTGTGGACCGCGCCATTAGTGAGAGTGCTCGAGCAGCGCAGTGATGTGACTGTTGCACAACATCGTAAGAACACACACGAATGCACACGCACGATTTACTTTTAGCAGAGCTTAGCTTGCTACTACTTACAGTTTACATTCACACACTTAATACAAACAAGAAAGATAGAAAGAAAAGGCGCCTGAAAAGGTTCTTGGAACGCTTTTTTCATTTCCTGAAGAAGCTTTCAGTCCGGTTTTTGTTGCCACAATAAATGAAATGGTCTGCACTTATTTAGCTCGTTTTTAACCCTAGTGGTTCTACAAAGGATTTACACTAGTTCTCAGTTACCCATTCAAACACCAGTGGTAGCAGAGCTGACATGAAAGATGCTAACTTCCCATCAGGAGCAACTTGTGGTTCAGTGTCTTACCCAAGGACACTTCGGTATGTGACGTATGCGGGCTGGGAATCGAACGCCAACCCTACTATTAGTGGACAACCCGCTCTACCACCAGAACCACAGCCGCCCAACTAAACTAAACCATTGTCCACGCTCAGATCCTTTCACACAACGGTAACACCTGTGGCGACGTCAGTAAAACGTTCCTCACAAAATGGACGTCCAGAATGGTTCTTCTGTGGCATCCCAATAAATTGCTGTTCTTGTCAGTTTTATTGTGAAGAGCGTAAAAGCTGGGGAAGTCTTCTCCATTAAACCTTAACCCTTGCTTAAAAGACTATCGATGTGCCTTATCTGTATGCTGGCTCATACTGTATCCGTGATTATGTATGATATATGTTGGGGCGACAATAAACCTGTTGGTAGATCTCCTCAAATCCCCGTCATCTTCCAAATCATCTACTGCATGCCTAGTGTTCCCGCGTTCCAAAAGCTTGACGAAAACAGCAATGATTTTCTGTCTGCATCCACTATAAAGAAGATCTACTAGACCAGATAATTGTCTGTTGGCGGCCAAGAGTTTTTCATTGACAATGTTTAAACAAACTCGACAAACAGGAGGGAATGACGTGTGTGTTGCAGCAAGTGATCAGTTCTAGTTTCAAGACAAAATCTAATGTCCCCTCATGAAGAAGTGGGAATCAGCCATGTAATAATATTGGCCAGCGTAAATAATAAATAAACCACGTTTGTCATTTCTGTGCCTTCCGTGAATAAAACCATTAATAGATATTTCTCTGACAATTTTCTGACAGAATTGTTTCGATACATAGGTGATAATTGTGCGTAATAGTTTAATTATACATCCATTTAACAGAACGTGTCATGTTGGCCTTGTTTATTTCCTAACCTGAACAGGAAATGGTGTATTGAGTGTTGTCTGACGTTAATTGAAGGTGACAGCGGGTTCTAAGCATGCTTGCTGTAGTGTAGCGGTCCCTTCTTCAGCTGCGTCATTTTCCCGCAGGACTTCACTAAGAACGACTCACCCCACCAGCTAGAACAGTCGGTCCAGACGCACAGAAAGCATACTGACTGCCTAAAAATGCGTTGACGAGGAAACTCTGCCTCATACAGCCCTGTCTGTCTCTTGGGAAAAGAAAGTTAAGGTTTCAGGAACTATAATTCCTAGGAGAAGCATGTTTATTCAGAGAGCAAGCCGTGGAGAGTTTCAACATGCTGGTGGAAAGCAGGAGGGCAGAGTGGAGGTCTGCAGGGCTTTAAATAACCAACAACCTAAATAATTCAAATAACTTCAAGAACTCGAGTTCTCTTATACTTCTGGGCTCAAAGCAAACTTTTTTGGGGGGTATAGCAATGTGTGTGTGTGTGTGTGTGTGTGTGAGAGAGAGAGAGAGAGAGAGAGAGAGAGTAAGAGAGAGCTGAGCTTCAGTTTGGGTGCATTTCTGTCATAGTAAATCAATCATCCAGTGTCTGTCTTTTTTTGCCCACAGCCAGTTAGATCCAATAAAACCATTCTATCACATCTGTCTCCTGAGCTCTACTAGTCTCTCCTTCTCCTTTACTTCTGTCCTATATGCTTTTCTTACACTCTCCATGTCCATATTTCCTCCATAACCTCCCCCCCACCCTGCCGTGGATTAACATTTAATATTGTATTTGTTTCTCTTCCATGTCAACTTCTCTCGTACAGTCTCCAGACCGAAACCTTTCCGATGTACAGTATACAGCATATAGAGAAATTTTGTAATCTCGGACCTCGAAAACACAAAGAAAACAACCTGCTCAACTAGGAATTCCTACTTGTGAACTCGGGACGGTTACACTATACACTATATAAGACTATAATATACACTATATAAGACTATAATATACACTATATAAGACTAATATATATTATATAAGACTATAGTATACACTATATAAGACTATAATATACACTATATAAGACTATAATATACACTATATAAGACTAATATATATTATATAAGACTATAGTATACACTATATAAGACTATAATATACACTATATAAGACTAATATGTATTATATAAGACTATAGTATACACTATATAAGACTATAATATACACTATATAAGACTATAATATACACTATATAAGACTATAATATACACTATATAAGACTATAATATACACTATATAAGACTAATATATATTATATAAGACTATAGTATACACTATATAAGACTATAATATACACTATATAAGACTATAATATACACTATATAAGACTATAATATACACTATATAAGACTAATATATATTATATAAGACTATAATATACACTATATAAGACTAATATATATTATATAAGACTATAGTATACACTATATAAGACTAATATATATTATATAAGACTATAGTATACACTATATAAGACTATAATATACACTATATAAGACTATAATATACACTATATAAGACTATAATATACACTATATAAGACTAATATATATTATATAAGACTATAATATACACTATATAAGACTAATATATATTATATAAGACTATAGTATACACTATATAAGACTATAATATACACTATATAAGACTATAATATACACTATATAAGACTAATATATATTATATAAGACTATAGTATACACTATATAAGACTATAATATACACTATATAAGACAAATATATATTATATAAGACTATAGTATACACTATATAAGACTATAATATACACTATATAAGACTATAATATACACTATATAAGACTATAATATACACTATATAAGACTAATATATATTATATAAGACTATAGTATACACTATATAAGACTATAATATACACTATATAAGACTATAATATACACTATATAAGACTATAATATACACTATATAAGACTAATATATATTATATAAGACTATAGTATACACTATATAAGACTATAATATACACTATATAAGACTATAATATACACTATATAAGACTAATATATATTATATAAGACTATAGTATACACTATATAAGACTATAATATACACTATATAAGACTAATATACATTATATAAGACTATAGTATACACTATATAAGACTATAATATACACTATATAAGACTATAATATACACTATATAAGACTATAATATACACTATATAAGACTATAATATACACTATATAAGACTATAGTATACACTATATAAGACTAATATATATTATATAAGACTATAGTATACACTATATAAGACTATAATATACACTATATAAGACTATAGTATACACTATATAAGACTATAATATACACTATATAAGACTAATATATATTATATAAGACTATAGTATACACTATATAAGACTATAGTATACACTATATAAGACTATAATATACACTATATAAGACTATAGTATACACTATATAAGACTATAGTATACACTATATAAGACTATAATATACACTATATAAGACTATAGTATACACTATATAAGACTATAGTATACACTATATAAGACTATAATATACACTATATAAGACTATAGTATACACTATATAAGACTAATATATATTATATAAGACTATAGTATACACTATATAAGACTATAATATACACTATATAAGACTATAATATACACTATATAAGACTATAATATACACTATATAAGACTAATATATATTATATAAGACTATAGTATACACTATATAAGACTATAATATACACTATATAAGACTATAATATACACTATATAAGACTATAATATACACTATATAAGACTAATATATATTATATAAGACTATAGTATACACTATATAAGACTATAATATACACTATATAAGACTATAATATACACTATATAAGACTATAATATACACTATATAAGACTATAATATACACTATATAAGACTAATATATATTATATAAGACTATAGTATACACTATATAAGACTATAATATACACTATATAAGACTATAATATACACTATATAAGACTAATATATATTATATAAGACTATAGTATACACTATATAAGACTATAATATACACTATATAAGACTAATATATATTATATAAGACTATAGTATACACTATATAAGACTATAATATACACTATATAAGACTATAATATACACTATATAAGACTATAATATACACTATATAAGACTAATATATATTATATAAGACTATAGTATACACTATATAAGACTAATATATATTATATAAGACTATAGTATACACTATATAAGACTATAATATACACTATATAAGACTATAATATACACTATATAAGACTATAATATACACTATATAAGACTATAGTATACACTATATAAGACTATAATATACACTATATAAGACTATAGTATACACTATATAAGACTAATATATATTATATAAGACTATAGTATACACTATATAAGACTATAATATACACTATATAAGACTATAGTATACACTATATAAGACTATAATATACACTATATAAGACTATAATATACACTATATAAGACTAATATATATTATATAAGACTATAGTATACACTATATAAGACTATAATATACACTATATAAGACTATAATATACACTATATAAGACTATAATATACACTATATAAGACTATAATATACACTATATAAGACTAATATATATTATATAAGACTATAGTATACACTATATAAGCTATAATATACACTATATAAGACTATAATATACCTATATAAGACTAATATATATTATATAAGACTATAGTATACACTATATAAGACTATAATATACACTATATAAGACTAATATATATTATATAAGACTATAGTATACACTATATAAGACTATAATATACACTATATAGCTATAATATACACTATATAAGACTATAATATACACTATATAAGACTATAATATACACTATATAAGACTAATATATATTATATAAGACTATAGTATACACTTATATAAGACTATAATATACACTATATAAGACTATAATATACACTATATAAGACTAATATATATTATATAAGACTATAGTATACACTATATAAGACTATAATATACACTATATAAGACTATAATATACACTATATAAGACTAATATATATTATATAAATATAGTATACACTATATTATATACCTATATAAGATAATATATATTATATAAGACTATAGTATACACTATATAAGACTATAATATACACTATATAAGACTATAATATACACTATATAAGACTATAATATACACTATATAAGACTAATATATATTATATAAGACATAGTATACACTATATAAGACTAATATATATTATATAAGACTATAGTATACACTATATAAGACTATAATATACACTATATAAGACTATAATATACACTATATAAGACTATAATATACACTATATAAGACTATAGTATACACTATATAAGACTAATATATATTATATAAGACTATAGTATACACTATATAAGACTATAATATACACTATATAAGACTATAATATACACTATATAAGACTATAATATACACTATATAAGAACTATAGTATACACTATATAAGACTAATATATATTATATAAGACTATAGTATACACTATATAAGACTATAATATACACTATATAAGACTTAATATACCTATATAAGACTATAATATACACTATATAAGACTAATATATATTATATAAGACTATAGTATACACTATATAAGACTATAATATACACTATATAAGACTATAATATACACTATATAAGACTAATATATATTATATAAGACTATAATATACACTATATAAGACTATAATATACACTATATAAGACTAATATATATTATATAAGACTATAGTATACACTATATAAGACTATAATATACACTATATAAGACTATAATATACACTATATAAGACTAATATATATTATATAAGACTATAGTATACACTATATAAGACTATAATATACACTATATAAGACTATAATATACACTATATAAGACTAATATATATTATATAAGACTATAGTATACACTATATAAGACTATAATATACACTATATAAGACTAATATATATTATATAAGACTATAGTATACACTATATAAGACTAATATATACTATATAAGACTATAGTATACACTATATAAGACTATAATATACACTATATAAGACTAAATATATTATATAACTATAGTTACACATATAGACTATATATATTATATAAGACTATGTATACACTATATAAGACTATAATATACACTATATAAGACTATAATATACACTATATAAGACTATAATATACACTATATAAGACTATAGTATACACTATATAAGACTATAATATACACTATATAAGACTAATATATATTATATAAGACTATAGTATACACTATATAAGACTATAGTATACACTATATAAGACTATAATATACACTATATAAGACTATAGTATACACTATATAAGACTATAGTATACACTATATAAGACTATAATATACACTATATAAGACTATAGTATACACTATATAAGACTATAATATACACTATATAAGACTATAGTATACACTATATAAGACTATAATATACACTATATAAGACTATAGTATACACTATATAAGACTATAATATACACTATATAAGACTATAATATACACTATATAAGACTATAATATACACTATATAAGACTATAATATACACGATATAAGATTATAGTATACACTATATAAGACTATAATATACACTATATAAGACTATAATATACACGATATAAGATTATAGTATACACTATATAAGACTATAATATACACTATATAAGACTATAATATACACTATATAAGATTATAGTATACACTATATAAGACTATAATATATACTATATAAGACTATTGTTAGTTCAACAAAAAAAACATTCTTTTTGTTATTAAAATAGTGCTCATTTTCTGTAAGTTCTTAGCGGAGAAGTAGGTCTCCACTTTTTTTTAAGATGTCAGTGATGTTCTGTTCCTGTAGTCTTGCAGGAAGAGCTTAATTCCTGCGAATCTTCCAAACAGCTTGTTCTGTAGAGGTGGCCTCTACAGTTTATTTTTAAACTTGAAATGTAATTAATCGTTTAATTGTGACCTTGAGGGTCTTCTTTGCCTGGAGTGCTCATGTGCCCTGTTTCTGGGAAACGTACTAGAACTATTCCAGACCTTAGAATATTTTTTTTCACATCATGACCCTGATTGTGGCTATTTTTGCAGGTCAACAACAATGTCTTTTATTTATTTATTTATGTATTTTTTCTTTTTCTTTTTTCTTTTTCATGGTCTTGAACGACGAACATATTTAACCATCATGCGTCCTTAAATTCTTTTCAAAGAGGGTTAATACGTCTGAAACCGACCATATCCTGGACTATCTTTCTATTCCTCGCTCAAATCAAACCCGCTTTCCTTCACGACAAATCCTCTGCGATTCTCACGTTTCTTCTCATCTTGCAGTTTTTCCTTCTCCCCTCGTCGTACGGTCCCGTCTTTCCCATCGGTCCTCGAGGCCTGCTGCCAGAGTCTGCATGTCTGTGCAAGTGTTTCGCAATTATAGAGTGTTCTCTTGCAATTTCTCTGGACTGTCATGTTATAATGTCAAAACAGGGAACATTCGCTTCTTTATCCCTCTGTGCTGCAGTGAAAGAGAGAAGATGCGGGTTGCAGGCTCCACGGTTCCGGCTGATGAAATAAAAGGGCGGAGGTTTCATCTCACCGGTCCTGCTCTAAAGAGCGAGTGTAAGTAATTAGGAAGAACCGGATGAAAGAGTGCGAGTGAAAGATGGAGTATATACTTGAGAATTCAGCGACACAAGTGGGGAAAGTAAAGGTGTGTACAATGTGAGTCTATTAATAGAGTAACGTGATGTAAGCTGGGGCTCCCGTCGCGCCGGGTGGATTTGGCCGTCTGCTACAGCACAGGAAAGGACAACAGCACAGTCCTTGTCTACAGGAAGCTGGCTCACTGTGCTTCTGAGTGTATGTGTGTGTGTGTGTGTGTGTGTGTGTTTGTGGGGGCATTAGAGTGTGACTCGCTCTCTTCACTGACATTGTTTTCCTGCATGGCTCTTTTAACATTGATTTCCATTGTCCAGTTTTCCTTTTGTCTCGAAGCAGTGGTTATGACCACTCTCACCCAGACAGGTAGAGCACCTGCTGTTTTGTGATTTGCTATTTGAACACACACACACACACACACACTTTGTAGCTAACAAATCCAAACTATTTGCTACACTGTAACAAATGAATGTGCCATGCTGAAATTAACACCATGCTCACTCTTAATACTGACCGAGCATGACCAATTGGTTCAAATGCATTACTTGGCAGAGTGTATTGTATAATCGGGTACACTGGTTTGCAAATGGTTGCAAAACTCCCTCTGAAATTGTTATGTGCAGCAAATCTTCTGATCATTAAATCATTCGGTGCATGATTAATTCAGCCCGTCAACACTGAAGATTTAATGCTGTATATATACTCACCATTCAGTTTATAAGGAACACTCGTACACCTGCTTGTTTACGCAGTTATCCATTCAGACCCTTCACTCACAGGATGTTTGTTTGTTTATTTGTTGCTGCTGTGTGCGTGAAAATCCCAGGAGATCATCAGGTTTTGAAATATTCGAACTAGCTCATCCGGTAGCTCATCCAAGTCACAGAAATCAAACTGTCTCTTTCTTCAATCTGATGATTGACGTGAACATGAACTGAAGCTCTTGACCAGTATCGGCGTGATTTGTTGCATTGTGCTGCTGCTACGTGATCGAATGATTGCACAACTGCACGATTGAGCGCATGTGGGCTTAGCGGTTAGCACGTTCGCCTCACACCTCCAGGGTTTCTGATTGGTGTGTCCAAAGTGTCCATAGTGTATGAATGGGTGTGTGTGAGTGTGTGTATGATTGTGCCCTGCGATGGTTTGGCACCCTGTCCAGGGTGTACCCCGCCTTGTGCCCCATGCTCCCCGGGATAGGCTCTAGGTTCCCGGTGACCCTGAAAAGGATAAAGCAGTATAGAAGTATCGTATAGAAGCACCACGACTGCATCGGCAGACGAATAAGTGCAAAAGGACACGTCAAACTCGCAAGTGTTTGTACAAATGATTGTTTATTTTGATTTGATTTATCATAGAACATAGTAAGAGCTCAGCTCCATAGCTCCACCCACCCCACACACAGAAGGGTGGGGCTGGGGGCAGACAGGAAAACATATCGACCAATTAAATCACAGTCCGCTCGGCCAAAAAAACAGGAGAGGCAGAAAAAAAGAAAGGAAACGCTTCACCTTAGTACTTCTGGGTGGAGCTTACAGACACCTCAATCTCTAACCCCACTCCTGAACACACACACACACACACACACACACAACATGTAAATTTATTCAGTGTTATGAAAGCTGATCGAGCAGTTAATCTGAGTTGTAAGGCATGATTGATTTTTTTTTTCTTCTATTACCCCCCACTCTGTAAGACAGCCTTTCAATCGTTTTCATGGAATGTTTGAAGATATAAGATGCTCGAATGAGTACGGAGTGGTGTAAGAGTACTGAGGCGTCCACACGGCATCTTCAACCCAGAACTAAACTGACATTCTGTGAAAAGTTGCGCACGCACACACACACTCACACACACACACACACACACATACAAGCTCCCTTAGCGAGACAGCTCTACAGTATATCTACACACATCTAAACATAGCCAGACACTGGGATGTGGGAGGACTGTTCAGATCAGAGAAAGGAAAGATGGCACGGCGTTAAAACGTCATACGCATGTAACGCTGACGTAAAGCCAAGAGCCAACAAATTCCCACCTCTGTTTGACGGTGTTTTTTTTTTTTTTTTTTTCCCCAAATTATTTGACCCTGTTAACATTTGTGTTATGCCTGGTCAATGTATTACTATCGTCATTTATTTATTAGATTTTTTTAATGAATATTCATGGGTCTTAATCAAACGCATTCATTTGAATAAAGAGTTAGACAGAAGAAAGGGAAACACAGACTTTGTGGTTGAAAAGCGCTTTCTCCACATCGAAACATATAACACACAATTCAATAAGGACACGAAAGCTTCTATCGCACTACCACAGACTAACCGTCGGACGAACGTGACGCACAAACAAACTCCCACAATTCCTTTCTGCGTTCCCATGCACTCTCCTGGGCGCCTGAACCTCGCTGTGTTCATCAACGAACAAACGACAAACAAATAAACAACCCATACAAAGTATTAAACAGGAAACAACACAGACTTTTAAAGATGCCACGTGGTAATTCGGAAAAATCATGACAATCAAACGGAACAAAACATGAAAGAAAGAAAGAAACCATGGCACTGCTAGAATCTACAGAAAGCATGATCTCGGTAAATTCCTTTAGAATGCTTCTACACGGCGGACAGAATAAATATATAAATATATATATATATATTATATATATTTATATATATATATACTTATATTCATGGGCTAAAATCTATACAGTACTCATTTTTCATATATTTATACTTTTTTACACTATACAAAGTTGGCAAAAAAAAAAAAGGAAAAAGCAAAGAAACCCATGAAGATTGTACACATATGAGTGCTGACACAAAGAGGAGCAATCTTCATTGAAAGTGGCGTTGGTTCGGGACACTCAGAGAGCGCACAAGAGAAGGAGAGAGATGATCGACCATTTGCTTACCCAGAACACCCAAATGATAGTAATAATTTTCATCGTATTATCATCAAATCACTGCAACCAGACTACACTTGGTTATCGCCGCCACTTTTGTCTCCTCGTTTCCAGACCGAAGTCATTTGAAAAACCGTCCACGGTCTCCTTATTAGAAAATGAAACTTTACTTCATATCCTTAAATGTGTATTGAAATTGATCCATGAAAGCGAGGAAGGTTGCAAGTATGCACGTCGGCTTTCATCGAGACATTCCTTATGGAACGTGGATCTGTGGCAGCCCCAGCACTGCCAAGCTGCCACTGTTGGGCCCTTGAGCAAGGCCCTTAACCCTCTCTGCTCCAGGGGGCACTGACTGGGGGGGGTTCATCTGTGTCAGCAAAACCCCTTACACGTTATGTCCAAACATATGCTGGCGCAGTTATAAAGACGTGACTTTAATATTCGCAATCATGTCATTAACGCCGTTCCGCTTATGTACAGGAATTATGGGTAATTTATGGTGTTTCATTTGATTTGATTTAATTTAATGTGCTCGGTCACAGATTGTGCCTCTCCTTCTCTTGCATCTCTACTGGGTCGTTCCTCCTCAACCGTTCCTCCAACGAAAATACACTGGACATCAAATGCCCTTGTTCAAGAAGGGCGTTCATCATCATCATCATCATCATCATTATTTTCTAAACCACCAATAATATTTGATCCTTATTACAAGTGGCAATTAAAACATCTTTACAACCACAGAGTTTCTCATTTGTCGATTATTTACAGGAAGAAAAAGAAAACATTAAAAACATAATATAATCGGGGCTTTTATTACGCCCCCTTTTCCAGTTACTTTATAAAGAAACAAACTGAACATTAGAACACCTAATCTATCACACGTACACGGTTATACACAGACCAACAATCAAACGGAAACAGATTTTTTTATTTTTTTTTATTTTTTAAAAGACCAGCTATTATTACTTATTGTAGTCGTTTATGTTCAGTTAGAATAATGTGCACAAGAACCCTGACTGGGAGTGGCCAAGCCGGCGCAAGGACCAGCGCTTTTAACAATGAAAAGGAGAGCAGATGGAGGCTGGGACCAGAACAGCACACATCGAGACAGACAGAGTGAAAGAAAGAGAGAGAGAGAGAGAGAGAGAGAGAGAGAGAGAGAGAGAGAGAGAGAGAGAGAGAGATGAAGAGTGACAAGTTCCACAACACACTTCACCTGACGGAGCAAGCTTCCTGGCTGACTGCGCCCTCCCACTAATATATTGCAGTCTATTAGTCCGTCTCACAAGCGACACTGATGCTAGTCACTGTGTGTGTGTGTGTGTGAGAAAGAGAGTGGGAGGGAGAGAGAGAGAGAGAAAAAGAGAGACAGTGTGTTTAGGGACACATGGCCCTTAGGGGCAAGATCACTGGAAACAAGCAAAATCAGAATAATCTGAAAATCCCATCACAAGCTGTGCTGACCTTTCCTGCTAATAAAGCTTAAACGATTTGAACAGAACAGGAACGAGAGAAAGATAACGTCTGGAGACAGGACTGTGAATAAACATGTGGGCAGGAAGAAGAGCAGTCTGAGAAGAATTATCGCCTTCTCGATAAAAGCATCTGCTTTTCTCTCACTCTTGTCATGACTCGATTTGATGCCTTGACAGCTTTTCCCACTGACAGCATGCAGGAGCCAGTACCAAATAAAAGTCTTACACTGCAAAGGAAAAAAAAAAAAAAAGAAAAAAAAAAAAAAAAGAATATTTTTAACAGATTCAAATATCATGGGTAAATTCAACTAATATTTTTGTTTCAAAACAAACTAATAAAAAGAAATAAGATTATTAAGCCTATAGTCATACTCATTTTCAGTACGTTTACATGGACAACAATAATCCGATATTAACCCGATTAAGAAACTAGCATGTAAACGGCGATTACTGATGACCTTAATCTGATTAAAGTCATACTCGAAGTAAATACAAATAGAATTAAGACGTGTGGAGTATTCCTGCTTTAGTCGCATTATCGACGTGTATTACAGACACGTACACACCTTAATCACATTATTAACGTCGTGTGGGAGTTTTCGATGCATTTTGCGCATTGGACACGTATACACACGGCAGCGCGCTCAACCGTTTGACGGTAAACAAGAGAGCATGGATACGTCCCAAACGACGTACTTACCTGCTGTGTAGTAGGAGAAATACACGGATTTGAGCTACTATACAGTAGATAAGTACACGGTTTGGGACACAGCCCACGGCTTCAAGCAGTCGTCTACTTGCACGTACAGCATGATAAATAATTAACCGCACTTGAAGTTTTCATAACGTTAAAAATGAAACACCCATAACTGTATACGGTCCCGTAACGAAGACCAACTGTATGTCGATACATGAAATTCTGGAGGGAACGTCGGACGGCGTGGCACGGGGACGTAATGACGCGTGTCGTTAATCGCTCTACATTCTAGAACAGCGGTCCCCAAACCCCGGTCCGCGGACCGGTACCGGTCCGTGAGTCATTTCGTACCGGGCCGCACAGAAAGAATAAATAACTTGCATTATTTCCGTTTTATTTATTATCTGGATCTGAAAAACGACCGGATTCTCTCCGTTACATCCTTCTACGACTCACTCTTGACGCATGTCAAAACGCTTGTCTCGGTCACGTGATAGGTTGAGACATAGAGACCAGAGAGCGTTACATAGAGACCAGAGAGCGTTAGGGGGGAGAGAGGATGTTACGAGGACGCTGCTAATAAAGTTGCGATTTCACATTGGATTCACGTTTATTATTATATTTTTAAAATATCCCAGTTTTTATGACGGTCCTATCATTTTATTTTGTTGTATTTATACGCCACACCTTAAAGGCCGGTCCGTGAAAATATTGTCTGATATTAAACCGGTCCGTGGTGCAGAAAAGGTTGGGGACCACTGTTCTAGAACACATAACACCTGAACACAAAAGTAATATTCTAAACGCGACTCATGTGAACACCTTAATCAGAATATTGTCTTATTCAGAATAAGGTCAAGAATTAGATTACTAGATTAATTCGATTATTATTGTCCATGTATACGTAGTGACTGACTTATTATAAAAATTGTATTCCTAGAAAGAATAAAAATGAGCAATGTCTGCAAATAGAATAAGAAGCTTGAAATTAGCAAATATATTCAGGAATAGGCTTCATGATGTTATATTTCTTATATAAACATCTCCATTAAACGTTTCCGTTATTCAAGAAACTTAAATTCAAGATACTCAAGATTTTTTTATTTTTATTTTTTTTTTTTTTATTTTTTATAAACGTACCACACTTGAGGGGGGAAAAGCTATTTACTTAAAGTCATTTACCTAGGAAACAACTGCTTATAAGTTTTAAATAATAATAATACTTTTTAAATCAAGTATTTGCCTGACCTCAGTTTGTATGTACAGTACACGTCTGTTGTAGACATTTCCACAGTTTACCCTTTAACTCGTCTCTGACACACTGCTCAGTCATGTTTGCGTTGAAGCTTTGGTAGTAAATGCGAATAGTTTTAATAAGGTAAGATTCATTTGTGGATTCATTTTATTATTAAGTACCATCGATTTGTCATTTGTCTGGCGCCAAGTATCATGGTGCAAACTTCAACAGCCGAGGTTAATTAGCTTTAGCTAACCCTTTATACATGAGTGATTTTGATGTCAATGTATTTTCCCCATAATCCTACTTAGACTTTGGGATGTCAAATTCACATTTATAACTTTGTTATTGCTGATAACACAATATTAGTAAAATCATGTCTTAAATACAATCGTGTATTAAAATATTCAAAACTCTTTTGGCTGGACTGTTAGTTACCTCCCACTTTTCTAGAAGACAGAATATTGTTTATTATTATATTCATGTTTATGCACGCATCCATTTTCTACACCGCTTGTCCTGGTGAGGGGGGCGGTGGCAACATACTAAGCAGGGCAGACCAGACTTCCCTTTCCCCAGAGACAGATTCCAGCTCCTCCTGGGGGATTCCCATGTGTTCCCAGCCCAGCCGGGAGATACAAACCCTCCATTGTGTCTTGAGTCGGCCTCGGGGTCTCCGCCAAGTTAGGCGTACCCGGTAGTGCTGTACAAGCAGCCTCCCGGATGGCATCCTTACCTAATTCTCAAAACACCTCAACTCCGAGGCTTTCCTGGATTACTGAACTCTTCACCCTATCCCGAAGGGTGAGTCCAGCAACGCTGTGTAGAACCCTCATTTCCGTCACTTGCACACGCGATCTCGTCCTTTCGGTCTGTACCCAACATTCATGACCATAGGTAAGGATGGGGAGGTAGACTGACATGTAAACCGTGAGCCTTGTCTGAGGGCTCAGCTCCCTCTTCACCACCACCCACTGACACAGTACCCGCAATACTACAGATGCTGCAGCGATCCTCCTGTCAATCTCACGCTCCCCTTTTCCATCACTCGTGAACAAAACCCCGAGATACTTAAACTCCTCAGCTGCTGCCCCCTAACCTCTTTCCCAAGAGAGAACCATAGACACAGACTCAGAGGTACTGATTCTCATCCCAGGCGCTTCAAACTCCGCAGCGAAATGCTCGAGTGTGTGTTGGAGATCATGGTCGAATGGGGCAAGAAGCACAACATCACCTGCATACAGCAGTGATGCCACCTCCAAACCTCCAAACTGCATACTCTCTCTACCTCAGCTGCGCCTTAATATCCTGTCCAGGAAAATCACAAACAGGAGCAAGGACAAGACACCCTTGGCAGAGTCCAACACCAAGAACACGGACATAGCTCTCTCTTTGGGACTAAAAGGACCGGATGGCATGCGCAACCGGCCCTGGTACCCCATACTCCCTCAGCTCCTCACGCAAGACATCCCAGAGAACACGGTCATATGCCTTCCCCAAGTCCACAAAACACATGTACACTGGATTAGCATACTAAACTGGACGGAAACCACATTGTTCCTCCTGAATCCGACGTCCAACTACAGGACCAAGTCTCATGTCCAGCACTCTGACATAGGCTTTGCCAGCGACGCTGAGAAGTGTGATCCCTCTTAGACTTTTGGACAGTGCCATAAAGTTTTAACATGCTCCATACTGAAGCAGCAGCAACACAAATGGTCTGCGTGATGCAATCGAGTGAAACGTAGAGAAACTGCCTCACAACTCAGACGGTGTCTGTCTCACTTCTCTCGTCTCATCTCGTCTGTTCTGTTCATCTCAGACTCTCAATGCGTTCTGCCTGCACGCCAAATTTACAACACTAGAATCAAATAATTCAGTGGCACAGGAATGAGAATGCACCTTTTTTGAAATATAATAATGGTGTTTGTGAGGGTGTGTACCATATTAAGCTCGGATTGCCACCCCAGCGTCGATCCACAAGCTTCACATAGAGAGCGTAAAGCGTTTTGACATCTTTTAGACTCCTACTGTCACAACCGTCCCATTCACACACACACAACTCGATGCATGCTATACAAGTCTCTGTACCAGTCAAGTACTCTGTCTTAGTACTGACATCTGCAGAAGGTTTGGCAGTAACAATTTTTAGGAAACATCTTGAGTAGACATCAGCTCAATACAGGCAGCATTTTAATGAGGTCACGTATATTGGTGCACAGGCAGTGTTTGATGAGCACACTACGTAAGTGGCAGTGTTTAATTAGCTCTAGCGTAGAAACCCACAAGCAGACCTGGGCAGTGTTTACTCATTTAAACCGCTCACTGAATCAAAGAGAAAACAACAATACACAGTAAGGTATAAGGTGTTGTGAAATATACAGAACGCACACAGCTCGTACAACACCCCCCCCCCAAGTCCTAGATAGAAAAAAAGATCTTTGCTTTTAAATCCTTTTATTATCACTAATGTGGAACGAGGAACCATGCTCATAAGAAGTGAAGCTTTTATTCGTTCGCTAATTGTTCAGGAACCAAAGCAGCAAAGGATGGAGGCCACATTAAGCCACAAAAGCGAGCACTCAACGAGAAGCGCTCCATAGATATGGATCGCCATTAAGTGTGAATGGGCGTAATGGTGGATTGATTAGAGCTCAGCTTTCTTACCCCGAGAACACTGAATGATCGGAAAGCAGCGTGATCTCACAAGCGCTGTCCTGACTTACCAACAACCCCACATGGACACACATCCACTCTCAAAAACATCACATCACATGCGTACACCCCCACCTTCACACGAACACATCCCGTGAATTGATTATATTTATGAAAATAACCCAACACACACTACGAATATGTGGTCCTTGTGGTCCTAGATCTCGTTTCCAAAGTTCTCTGTCTTCTCGGTTTTTGTAGTCCTAAAGACCCGGCTTTCAAAAATAACTAAATATTTGGTTCAGTCATCTTCAAATGATCATAAGGCACGTTATTTAAGAACTGCAGTAAATCACTCAGCGACTATATGTGAAATTAAGAGGGAGAGTGGAGGCAGTGGGAGTCGGGACCCACCAACAAGACTTGGGAGATTAAATATGGAGTTAAATATTTTCCAGGCCAGTGTGTGATATAACTTCACCACGACTATATTCACAATATATACCAAACTTCCAACCCCATCCAAAATAAATAAATAAATAAATAAATAAATAAATAAATAAATAAATAAATAAATCTCTTCATTCCTATTGATTTTTGCACAGTTGCTAGTTTTAGCTGTCTTTTTACCCTCCCTTGAGTAGAAACAGGGTTGATTACATTTAACAATCTATTCCAGTCTGCTGAGCTCTTAAATCTAGATTTTTATTCCTGCCTACGCTTAAAATTGACCGAGGTGATTCTTACCCTCTGACAAGTCTGCGATATCAAAATAGCTCTAAAGACTGAGGAGAAAGAATGAGAGCTTAAACTCTACTGACATTGTTGGTTTTTTTCACCCTGTTATTCCTTATTCTGGGTTTTGTTGCAGTGCTCTTGATCCACTTTCTCAAGTTGTAACTGAACCTACTCAGGTCTTCAAGGTTCCAGATCAAGCGCACACATGAATCCGGCATTTACGCAAGGCCCTGATATCAGTTATAAATGTATATTTACATAATCCTACTTAAAACTTAGATTTTCTGCCATATAATTTACAATTTTCTTATTGCTGATCATTCATAAGCGAATTCAAATATGATTGTGTTCACCGCTACTCTTATTTATTACTAATAGCTTTTCAATATAGTCGTTTAGTAAGCATGTCTGTAAATTTAGCTACATTCCACTGCTTTGCTCAATCAGAATAACGATGAAATTTGAGAACAAAATAAATTTTATTTTTATATTATATATATATATATCTCCATCCAGATTTATGGAAAGCCATGCTGTGACAATGCCACTGTTATATTGTGACGGTGTAAAGCATGCTATATAAATAAATTTACGATGAATTTATTTAAATTGGTAAATTACCACTGCAACGGTGGAAAATATCATATAGTCAAAAATAGCACAAAATGTGTGAGATTGCAATTCCAATTACTGCGACTTGCCACCTAGTACGCACGTAAAAGTACAATTACAGTTGTAAAAAGTATGTGAAGGGATTTAGTGACTCAAAACACAGAAAAATTCGCTCCAAACATGATTTGGGTGCAGTATCTTTTTAATTCTCTCTTTTGAATGCATAGTTCTTCCTCTTAAATTTAGAAAATAAGGTACAATTAGAATTTATTACAGCAGTTTTTCCCCTCATGTTGAATTTGAAAAACTGTACATATACTATTAGAGAAGCCTAGTGTATTTTTTATTTAATTTTTTACTATGTAGGCCTGTTTCAGTTCATGAATGCACACACCACAGTTCAATTATCGCATGTTGTTGCCATATGGCAACGATTACATTTCACCACTTAACAGAATACTCAAAATATATAAACTTGTATAAACGACAAAAAAAAAAAAAGAGAGTAAATGTTAACTTCTCAGAGAGTGTTTCAATTTAGTGGTTTTGCCTACATTTAAGCCTTTACCACGTTTAGTACATGCACCTACAGGTGACACCCATGTGTTGAAGGCCCTAATGTAAGTGATGCACTGAGTGGATAGAAATCAGGACTGTCTTACTGCAGATTAGAGAGACACCGCGTGTGTGTGAGTGTGTGTGTGAGAGAGAGAGAGAGAGAGAGAGAAGAGAGAGAGAATGATCACTCATGTGTTAGTGAAGTACTGCCTGGTCCAGCCTCCATGTATTGCTACACCCATCGAGTTACCTCCCCTTTAAAATCAAAAAAAAAAAAAAAAGTATTACTGTTTAAACATTTATTATTATATTTATCATCATCATTACACTGCCATATAGTGCGGGTTAACTCTATTTCTCCGTCTCATTTTCAGAGGCTTACAGATAGACAAAGAGAAAAGAGGATAACCTTGTATATTGGCTGCTTTTTCACATCAGTGATTTAACACACACACACACACACACACACACATACAGTCAGGTAAAGGCAGTATTAGGGCAAACTCTTTATCTCAAAGATTCCTGCAGAGACTTATCCCCATCAGCAAGTAAAGGGAAAAAAAAGCAAACAAAAAAAAAGCAAGAAAAACCACGAGAACAGAGCAGACTGCGTTACAGATGCCCTGACAGGGCGCGCAGCCCACTTCTCATTTCTTACAGCAAGTTTGGAAGAACATTTTTCTTCAATTAATCAACTGTCTATTTTTATGGCAAAGATGACTATCTGGTTTTTTTTTTATATTTATGTTTTTCTTTCCTTCGGAATTACCGTATATCTCATTTACAGATGTCCCGGAGAACCTGGAACAGTCAGTCTAGTGGTTAGTGGTTTTCCGTTCAGTTCACCAAGATTAATAGTTTTTCAATCCAGAGCTACGACACGTCACCTATGGCACACCGACGACGAAAGGGGTCAAAAATCTACTACCATTGTTTCAGAGATACGGAGTTCCGAGAATAAAATAGCCCAAGAGAAAGAGAGAGAGAGTCAGAGAGAAAAGCAAGCGAAGGGAGGAAGAAAGGTGGGGGAAGAAGAAAAAAAAGAATGTGCATACAAAGGAAGGAAGGAATGATGTTGATAAAAACGATAAAGGAGGGATATTATGTTTATCTGACCGTCTGCTATTTACCCCTTGTGGATTAAATTAGTATGAAATTCCTTCTTTTGTGTAAGACACACAAAAGATGGCCAGGGGCGGACTGGGAACAAAAATTAGCGGGGAATGTGTTTTAAAGTGCCCACAATTGTCCAAAACAACATTACGGAAAGCGCATCAGCTGGGCTACATTAGATCCAATGTATAATGCGACATAAGTAAATAAAATATAGCCATAAACGACAAAAGGGCTGCGTGGAAATTAGTTTAACATGTATATATTCTTGAACATTTTAATTTAACACAACTGCACAGTTTCCTCTTTGTTGGTGAATGCAATGGCTTCCTCGAGCACCACCATCTGAAACAAATCTATTCAGTTCATTTTTGCACATTTCGATCATTTCATTAATAAAGCATTGGCGTAACTTATTGCTAAACAGTTTCTCTGCTACATAAGTGTCAGAGAGAGAACTCATGGAGGTGAAGGGTTATAAATGTAGCCCAGGTAGCTAATATTAAGCTTGGTTGTTTACAGTAGTATGACAGGACGGTCACACCAGGACTAATTTTGCTAGCTTGTCATGTTCTTCCAGCCAACATTCTCTTAAGTACAGTAGCTTAGTGACTGTTCTGAGAAAATACAAAAAAAATAAATAAATAGGGCTGGCCCACGCAGCGGAAAACGGAGCGGCCCATCGGGAAAAGTCTCAAACTTCTCGATGGCCAGTCCGCCCCTGAAGATAGCTAATAAACGAGCTCCCAAGAGTCTCCAATGGCGCTCACCTGGATTTAATGAGAGAGTAAAGACTGACCCACAAAGAACAGTGAAAGGACAGAGAGGACAGAGTAGAAAGGAAGAGAGAGCGAGGACAAGCAGGAATCGGACGAGTGTGATGGACCTCTAGGGAAATTTTTGTTAATAAAATATTATTATAAGACGTACTAATAATGAACTGAAAGGTACAAGTGGAAATACTGGCAACACAGCACAATAAAGGTTGCATATAGCAGTTTTCAAATGGCTTCATTCAATTTTGTTCATTTTGTTAAAGTACATCTTTAGGAACTCTGAAAAGTCAAGAATTAATATTTGCTTAGAGTTAAAAAAAAAAAAACAACAACAACGAAAAAAAAACGGGGAGCTGAGCTACTCTGCTAATTTAACGATCATGATCGCTTCATATGCAGACCTTAATAAAACATGTTAGCAAAATTATAGCAGAGTTCAAATAGGGCTGTGAGAGAGAAGGGGGGGGTAGATAGAGCGTGTGATTAAACTAAAGGAGAAAGGGAGAGAGCAAAAAGTAAGACAAGGAAAGGAGAAAAAGACAAGAGGCCACACAAGGGCAGAGGCTAATAGTAATAAGGTTCGAGAGTGGATGGCTAAAAGTACCCGTGTTTTGCAGCCAGGCATCGAGTCAGTCTTGTGCATAAGGAAGGGGCATGGGCTGAAGGGCCAAAGGTTATAGGTTATGGGGTCAGGGCGGGACCATGTACGGGTGATCAGGCTTTGAGGGCGTGCCACTGTGCCACGTTGGTGCGCGGCCTGCTCAGCATGTCTTTCCAGTGCTTCACCTCTGCTGGACCACTCTTCCACGACAGATAGATCTGACCCAGGAGAAAACACACACACACACACACAATTCTTGACTTAATTTGTGGATTTCTGTACCAATGTTACACTCTATGTGTTGTGACACATCAAGCTGACTTTGAAGAACTGCCTCATGTCTTCTGTTAAAGTTTCATTCAAACAGTTTCACATAGCAATAACGGCTATGGAAAGTTAACGTGAAAGTCAATAACTCGCCACAGCAGCAGGTGGCAGTAGACTGTATTAATCGTCAAAAACATTTACCTAGACACGAAACCAGCATACTAGTTGGTGTGTTCAAGTCATGTCGGAAAGATCGTAGTTTACGAGTTGCGCACACACGAACGTCGTAATTACTCGTGGGATTTTCTCTGAGCTCAGAATTTCCAAGTTGGGGGCGTGTCAGTACGAAAACATGGAGGAATCAGTGGATGCAGCATCTGTGGTTGATGGTAAATGTGTTGCAATTGGATGTTTACTCATCGCAGAAGCTGATTTCAGTTATTATGAGTTTGGTATATGCGGCAAGTGATTGTCAGGCTATTTTTATTTACAATAAAACAATCAAATTTATAGTGGCTTCATAAATTGATTAAAAACATTAAAAGCAACACACCTGATGTTCATGCTTGGTTCTTCATTTTTTAGGAGTTAAAAAAAAAAGACATTTTGCAGTTAATTAAGAGATGGTACACCCCCATCGCCAATTAAAGTGTTGAATGCATCTGACGTTGTTATTATGACTTCCCAACTTGTAAATACAAACTTCCCAGGAGGACTTGAATGCACAGAGTGCACTACTATTAGTTTAATGCTGAACTAAATAATACGACTGAATTTAAAATAGTATACCACCTACTCACATTAGTATCAATAGCTGCATACTAACATGACCCACTATTTAGTACGTGTGTGTATATATATATTTATTTATTTATTTACACACACACACACACACAATATATATATTATAGGCAACCACAATATGACCTTGCAACTCATCCGGCATTGAATTTCAGATTACTGAGGCTGTAGTTAATCACACAATCTGCACCGGGGACTGCTTACTAACTGGCCCCGGCCATTTATAAAATTGGAAAATCTTGAAAACGTGTATTGAATTTCTTTGTTAGACATGAGGACAAATGAGAACAAATGACCTATGTTCTATGACCAAGGTTGCCAGATGTTGTCATGAGAGCAGCCCAATCTTAAAACATTGAGTAGTCCTTTCAGTAAGGACTAAACTGACGTTGATTACTACAGACACTATATTCTGATGAATAAAGAATATCTAAATCATTCACAAATACAAATATATTTATACCGTAATACATACTGTAAATATAACTCATCTAATGCATACAAAACGCCAGTTTAAAAGTACCTTGCCGATGACATCGTTACGGCTCAGCCGGTCCTTGTCCATGACAGTGATGATGATGGTGGTTTCTCGGAGAACGTGTGCAGGAACGTCAAAGGGGAAGGACTCGTTAAAGACGGGATTTAAGCAGCGCTTAATAGTAATCGTCTTTTTCTTCTCCACACGCTTGTCTTTGTGCATGAGCCACACCTTCACGTACGGATCTGCAGATTATCACAGGAATGATAGAACACATCTGGTGCGTCGATTACAAATATGGTTTTTAAAAGAATATATAGACTTCCTGTGAAATCACTGGCCGTGCCTTCTCATCATGAACAGGTAACGTTTATGAAAGCAGAATGGCGTAGCTGAGTGCGAGTGGAGCAGCGGTACGACAGGGTCAGAATGAGCAGTGAAGAGGACAGAAGTGCTGTTAGATCTATAAAGTGTGCATAAGACTGTGGAAGACTGGCAGTGTGCATAAGACTGGTTTACCTGATGTGCCTCCAATGTCCATGGCTTTAAGGTTGCGTGCTTTTATAATGTTGACAGTGATGGTGTTAGCGGTAGGATTATAACACAGAGACACAAGAAGATCTCCTCGACTCCCCTACAAGTCAAAAAAACACATACATGTCTAGCTTATTAATATGTACACCAGGACTGCAATTCTTGTGTATGTTATCAATTTTATCCATCCATCCATTTTCTGTAGCACTTATACTACACAGGGTCACGGGGAGCCCGGAGCTTATCACAGGGGACCTGGGGCACAAGGCAGGGGACACCCTGGATGAGGTGCCAACCCATTACAGGGTGCAATCGCACATACGTTCACACACTACGGACAATTTGGAAATGCCAATCAGCCTACAATGCATGTCTTTGGACTGCGGGAGGAAACCAGAGTACCTGGAGGAAACCCCCGGAGCAAAGGGAGAGAATTTCAATACCACACACACAGGGCAGGGGCGGGTTTCGAATTCCCAGCCCCGGACGTGTGAGGCAAATGTGCCCTAATTTCCATTTAAAACATAATTAATTCATACATCTATAGTCAGAATAGTACATACTATAACACATTCAATGCCATGCCACTCACACTGCCATCGCTGCACGGTTTTAGGTCCTTCCAGAAAGTCTGGTGTTGGCCCAGCTCCACCTTGTTTAGTGGTATAGACACCTCTCCTATAGGGTCGTTCCTGCTGAAGCGGTCATAATCCAGCACCTGCATGTAGAGCGTGCGCTCTCGCACCTTCTCGTACGGGAACCCTGGACAAGCAGATAGAACTGGATAGGTCAGTCTGATATCTACACTCACACTTATGCCAAATACAAGGCCAGTGCCACCATGATAGAAACTCTGAACATGCAGAACGGCAGCAGCGGTTTTAGATGGGAGCTTAGCTAGAAGAAAAGTTGAGTGCAAAAGTTTACACCTCCAATGGTTTTTCACAGAACAGACTGGAAGATGACTCATGGTTAAGGTACGTAGGTAAGCAAACTTGCAGGTTATATATATATATATATATATATATATATATATATATATATATATAAACAGTGGTTCTGTTGATTAAATAGTGGAATGCCTGAGCAGTTTCCATGGGAACTAGTGGAGTTTTCCCATTTGCTCTATTTATTGACAGGTACTAATAGCAAAGTTGTCACCTTGTGAATGTGATCTCATGTGTACAGTCTATATAAGGTCCGCGTCAGACAGAGTGACTCAGGTGGCCGAGGCAGTCCTTCACTTAGTCACAAACCAAGGCTGTATAAGTAAACTTCTCTTCGACTTCTGTACGACTTGGTTCCACACAGCCAGTACGGTTTCCTTCAGAACTAGTATATCAAAGATGTCACAAGGGTTCAAAACATGTCCGTTAAGTGCACTTCACCGGACACTAACAGACAGCTGATGCCACACTTAACAGAGGATAAGAATCGCTCAAGTGCACCATAGAGCACATAGGATGACATGTTTGAACTCCAGCCTCCAATGTGCTAACCAAAGTATTCATGTGGTTTATCATCATACTTTCATGATAAAGTGCAACATTCCTAGTTTTACTACTGGAGTTGCTGCTGCTACCATCCCAGCCAAACATGTAAAGTGTGCACATGGTCAGTAACAATACTCACATAGTCTGTGGCATTCAAGCGATGATTATTTGGTATTAACAGGCCCAAAGTGTGCCAAGAAAACATTCCGCACACCGTTACACCACCTCCACCAGCCTGCACTGTTGACACGAGGCAGGTTGGGTCCATGGATTCATGCTGTTGGCCTAGGGGCATGTCTAAAGGGGTGCCCTCATTGCACTTTGAGATCCGATCCAATGACGTTGGTCATTTTGAGCTGGAAAAGGCTCTTGTGCAGTGCCACTTTTTATGAGCCTGGAGCCTGGAAATCGTGCCCACTGGTTTCTAAGCCAGTTTTGATTTCTGATTGAATTCTCTGATTTCCCATGGGCCCCACCCTGGCTGGTTCTTGTTCCCCCTGTGCCACTCCATTTTTTAAATCCTGGACTTGTCCCTGCTGTTGGTGCCAAATTCTGACTCTACCATCTGTGTGTTTCAGCAGAAATTGAGATTCATTAGACCAGGCTAGGTTTTTCCAGTCTTCTGTGCAGTTTTGGTGAGCCTGTGTCTTCTGCAGCGTCAGCGTTCTGTTCTTGGCCGACAGAAGTGGAACCCGACGTGGTCTTCTGCTGTTGTAATCCATCGTCCTCCAGGTTCGACATGTTGTGCATTCTGAGATGCTTTTCTGCTCACTACAGTTGTACAGAGTGGATATCTGTAGCCTTTCTATAATCCGAACCCAGTCTGGCCGATCTACATTGACCTCTCTCATCAACAAGGTGTTTCCATCCACAGAACTGCTGCCCACTGGATGTTTCCTCTTTATTGCACCATTCTGAGTAAACTCTCGAGACTGTTTTGTGTGAAAATCCCAGATTACAGAGTCCAGATTACATAATCCAGTACATTTGCTTGATGCTTTTTAAGATCTCGACTTACAATTGATGCAAGATACAACTGATCAGAAGGTTACGGATCTTGCTCAAGGACCCAACCATAGCAGTTTGGCAGTGCAGGGATTTGAACCCAAGACCTTCTGCTCTGTAATTCACAGTCTTAGCCACCAAGCCACAGCGATTAGCTGAGCTAGCATACATTGATTCAATGCAATCTTTTAGTGTGAGTTAATTGAGTGGTAGAAGTGGCTGAATCAATGCAAGTCATTTGAGCTACAGTAGTTGTGGTGCTCTTCTGTCAGGTCACACCATCACTGCTCTCTTGAACATGCATAAGAGCTCTTGAATAAAATGCGTAGAATAGATTAGGCATGAGCCACATAATACTCATGAAGTGGTGGGCTATGAATGCTCAAAGCAAATGTTGAGAACGAGACCCAGCCAGTGAAAGTACATGAAGGTCTGTCTCTGTATGTAGGACAGCTTTAGTAAGCTCCCCCGAGCTCTGCATTTCATTATGCTGTTGCATTGTTGCTAACAGCTCTTGTATTTATCCCATGCCCATTGCTAGGTCCTCTAATCCGTGTTCTAATGTAGTAAAGTCACTCTTCCTTTTCCACGGGGTCGAGCAGCTGAGACTTCTGCCTGTTTCTGTTCCTGCCCTGGCAATGCAGCAAAGGAGATGATTTTTTTCTTTCTTTCTAGAGCTCGCCTCTGCTGTGTCGCTCACGTCAGTCCTTGCGTAGCAAGGAAACAAGCAAAGATTCCGAAGGAAACCCCCCTGGAAGTAGAACTTGTGCATTCTAGTGTTCGTAGCTGCTTCATGTGCTTTGTGAGTAGAAATGTATTGCTAACCTGGAGCTCAGGAAATTCTTCAGGACAGAGGAGTTCTCCAGTTTCTCTGTAAAATGACAGGTTACATTTTTTTGAACGAGAGAGTGAGAGAGAGAGAGAGAGTTAGTGAGAGTGTGAGAGACAGAGAGAGAGAGAGAGAGAGAGAAAGAGTGAGAAAGAGTGAGAAAGAGAGTGAGAGTGTAAGGGAGAGAAAGAGTTAGTTAGAGTGAGAGATAGTGACAAAGATTTAGTGAGAGAGCGAGAGAGAGAGAGAGAGAGAGAGGGAGCGAGAGAGGGAGAAAGAGTGAGTGTGTGAGAGAAAGAATTAGTGAGAGTGAGAGAATGAGAAAGAGTTAGTGGGAGAGTGAGAGAGAGAGAGTGAGAGAAAGAGAGAGTGAGTGAGTGAGAGAAAGAGAGTGAGTGAGTGAGTGAGTGAGAGAAAGAATGAGTGAGTGAGTGAGTGAGTGAGAGAGAGAGAGAGAGAGAGAGAAAAGAGTTAGTGAGAGTGAGAAAGTTAGTGAGAGAGAGGAGAGAGAGAGAGAGAGAGAGAGAGAGAGAGAGATAGGGTGAGAGAGAGAGAGAGAGAGATTAGTGAGAGTGTGAGAGAGAGAGAGAGAAAGAGTGAGAAAGAGAGTGAGAGTGTAAGGGAGAGAAAGAGTTAGTTAGAGTGAGAGATAGTGACAGATTTAGTGAGAGAGCGAGAGAGAGAGAGAGAGAGAGAGAGAGGGAGTGAGAGAGGGAGAAAGAGTGAGTGTGTGAGAGAAAGAATTAGTGAGAGTGAGAGAATGAGAAAGAGTTAGTGGGAGAGTGAGAGAGAGAGTGAGAGAAAGAGAGAGTGAGTGAGTGAGAGAAAGAGAGTGAGTGAGTGAGAGAAAGAATGAGTGAGTGAGTGAGAGAGAGAGAGAGAAAGAGTTAGTGAGAGTGAGAAAGTTAGTGAGAGAGAGAGAGAGAGAGAGAGAGAGAGAAGTGAGAGAGAGACAGAGAGAGAGAGAGAGAGGAGAAGCTGGAGGGGGAATGATTGTTTTTCGCAGATGTAACGGATGAAAACAGGAACTTGTCTGTTGGACGCTCTACAACATTAAATCTCACCATAAAACCGCTAAAGTGCCTGACGTATCGTTCATGAATAAATTATAAACACTGAAATCATTGGCTGAAACTCCAGCGGTATACACTGCATCCGGAAAGTACTCACAGCGCTTCACTTTCCCCACATTTTGTTATGTTACGGCCTCATTCCAGAACGGATTCGATTCCTTATTTTCCTCAAAGTTCTACAAACAATACCCCATAATGACAAGGTGAATGAAGTTTGCTTGAAATCTTTGCAAATTTATTAAAAATAAAAAAACAAAAAAAGCACATGTACATGTATAGGAAAATAATGAATTGAATCCATTTTGGAATAAGGCTGTAACAACATAAAAATGTGGGAAAAGTGAAGCGCTGTGAATACTTTCCGGATGCACTGTAAGTGGAATAAATCCCTCCAGACGGTTCTGTTATAAAATAACCATGGCGTTAGGTGTTAATCCTTACACATAAGCACAGTATTGGTAGTGCTACAGTCTCCTGAATTCTGACTTCTAAAATCCTGAAAAGAAACGCTCCTACTTTAGGTAGTCTTCACAAGCCACACCAAATCTGCGTGACCCGTCAACAAGCTCGTGAGCAGAAATGCCCGGAATAAAACCTGACAAACCTTCAAACAGGAACGTCTCGTTCCAGTGAGGATTGAGGTTCTTCCTCTTCACTTTGGTCTCCAGTTTGTGCTTTTTGTCAGGCAGAAGGTAGAGTTTCACAAAGGGGTCAGAGGTGCCAGAGAAATCTTTAGCAGGGAGGTCTTGACCTTTTAGGATCTTCACCGTGAGAGTGGAGTCCTGGAAGCTGTAGCCCACACTGAACTGAATCCTCCCCAGCTTCTCACTGATCGGACCTTCGTGATCCTCATCCGAGCCAGGAGACAACTGAAGCGCAAAACCAACCCCACACACACACACACACACACACACAGTCACTTATGTAATCAAAGATGTGTAGTAAACAGTAATTACATCAGTTAGGATAGAGTGCTTTGAAACAAACACTGTGTAATTAAGGTGTAACTGAAATAGATTAGCTGTTTTGAATTAAAAAACAGCAGGGTTAGGCATGTCTGACTCTGGTATTGATCAGACACACACACACACACAAATTCTGTAGGAGTATATAAGAAAGATGAGCTGGACGATAAGAGGCTCTGGGTTTAACTCCTCCCAGTCAAAGCTCTGAGAACCAGAGCAAAAAAGATGAAACCCACAATCCACAGCTCATCGTCTTACCATCACCATGTCTCCAGTGAGTGAGTTAGCGAGATCAGAGACAGACGAGTGTCCATCCGCATCCGGAGGCTGACCCTTAGGACTGTTTGCAGGCTTATTACCCATAGTCCTACTGCAAAGAGACAGGTAGAAAAGAAGGAGGAGAGACAAGAGAGAGAGAGAGTGACTTTCCATACAAGGAAGATCGTCTATTAGTGCGAGCATCACAGTTTTCTCCCACGCTTGCTCAAAGGGTTCACTCACCGAACAAACCCAATATGGAAAAGTTAAGATTTTAGATCAAGTTCTTATAAATATTAGGTATATATATATAATATATATATATATATATATATATTCATAAATATGAGATATGCGAGAAGTTTTCTCTCCGAGCTACACACGGGTCAGACAGCAAGCGTGTGATGGACATCTGGACAAGATTAAGCTCAGCAAAAAATACAATAAAGAAATAAATTGCAAGAATACAAATAATGAGTTAAATCCAAGCCCAAATACTGCAAATGAAGCGCTTAAAAACACACACTAGATCGCACCAAGCACCTTATGATATCGCTTCCTTACACTCATAGACAACCGTTAAAGTGTAAAGCATGATCAAATCATAAATGCAATTAACAAGAAAACATTCTTTTTTTTTTTCTTGCACCACAAAACAGGCATTTAACAAAATCCAACCACGCGACACACATCATCAGATATACAAACAGATTGAAGACTTTACAGTCAAATGGGTTAAATTTCGGACCATGAGGAAATTAAGGAACAAGAAGGCTGACGGACATCACATGTAGATGTACAGATAGCAAATTGCAACGAGATGAGACCTGTCGAACAGTAAGAACATTATTCTCTTACAGCTGGTGTGAAAGGGCTAGAATAAGTAGTATAAATATGGTGTGGCGAGACAGAAGCCGAGGTAGAAGACTTACTGAACTAGTGAACAGAGCCAAACCCTGCAAAAAACTAATCAAATGAAACAGTGCAACTGAGAGAGAGACAGCTCATGAGAATGAGAGAGAGAGAGAGCGAGAGAGAGGGAGAGAGAGAGCCCATGAGAATGAGAGAGAAAGAGAGACAGGCCATGAGAATGAGAGAGAGAGAGAGAGAGAGAGAGCAGCCCATGAGGAATAAGAGACAGAGAGAGAGAGAGAGAGAGAGAGAGAGAGAGAGAGAGAGAGAGAGAGAGAGCCCATGAGAATGGGAATGAGAGAGAGAGAGAGACCATGAGAATGGGAATGAGAGAGAGAGAGAGAGATAGCCCATAAGAATGGGAATGAGAGAGAGAAAGAGAGAGACAGCCCATGAGAATGGGAATGAGAGAGAGAAAGAGAGAGACAGCCCATGAGAATGGGAATGAGATAGAGACAGAGAGACAGCCCATGAAAATGGGAATGAGAGAGAGAGAGAGAGAGAGAGAGAGAGAGAGAGCCCATGAGAATGGGAATCAGAAAGAGAGAGAGAAAGAGCGAAAGAGAGACCACATTTAAAACGAATGGACAGACTGGTCGACGCACAATAGGAGACAATAGTGATAATGCGTGTTGAGTAACAGTGAAAGACAGCAACAGAGAGAGAGGCAGGGTGAAAGTGAGACAGAAGGACTGATCACAGGAAGAAAAGGGAAAAAAAAGCACTAGCAACAAAACAATGGGTGGACAGTTCAGACAGCAACTGCAGGAAAAGAGAAAGACAGGAAAAAGAAGAAGAAAGTTCTCTGTCAGAAAAGAGATGCAGCATATCATTAGAATGACTAAAGACTACAGAGTCAAATGAAACCAGAAGAAAGACAACGACTACACCAGTGCCGAGTTATCAGAAGAGCAGAGCTGCAAGAGAGGAATAAAGAGCGAGAGAAGGAAGGAGAGCGAGAAGCCTGAAAACACAATAAACGCTTAATCCGGGTCAGTCAGAGAAAGAATAAACGAAGGAAAGATACAACGAATAAACAAAGGACAGTACAAAGAAGAAGAAGAAGAAAATGAAACCAAACCAAGAGCATACAGAACGTTAAGCAAAATAGAGTGTGCTGGAAAAAAAGAGCAGAAGGAGAGAGAAACAAGATTGGAGATTAGTTCGACAAAGAAAAAGAAAGGCCAGGATGAAATATTTCCTTTTTTCAGATTACAGAGCGAGAGAGAGAGCGAGAGAGAGAGCGAGAGAGAGAGCGAGAGAGAGAGAAAGAGAGAGCGAGAGAGAGCGAGAGAGAGAGAGAGAGAGAGAGAGAGAAAAGAGAGAGTGAGAGAAAGAGAGAGTGTGATCGAGCAAGAGCGAAATCTAAAAAGCACAGACGGAAACAATAAGGAAGCTTTAGATAAAGAAACAAAAAGAGACACAAATAGAAAACCTCAAAGCCACAGAACAGGGACAGAGACACGGTTGGGCGGACGGACAGGCAAAGGTGGGACGTTACAATCAGGGGACGACGCGCGTCTTTAGAATGGTGGGGAGACGAGGAAAGAAGAGAGAAGTAGGAGAATTGGAGAAAGATCAGATCAGATCAGATGTAAATCATTCATCCACGTCACTAGGCGGACCCCAACAGTCTAAAGAGATTAGGACGGGGGCCTAAGCTAAGTCCGCGCTCGGCACGGGCGTGCCGGGACACGAGCGGCTCATTCAGGACCGAGTTTCTTTCGCAGTAGAAACTCGGACGTTGTCTGTCTGTCATCACGTTTTAACCACCAACAAGGATGTTAAAGGTTGATAGAAAAGGTCCTTTCAAATGTAGCAGGAATTTGGGTCCGTTTGTTTGTTTGTTTGTTTACGAATCCGCTCATTAAGTCGATGAAGACACACAGACGTACTCGTACAGTTTTAACCACACACGTGAAGCAAGCAAAGTGAGACGAGCAGAGACACACAGACACGTGGACAGATAAGACAGACGGTAAAAAAAAACAAAAAAAAAACACACACACAAACCTGGCAGAACATCCTGGGGAAAGGGAGAAGATAAAATGCTCCGCTAGCAGATGCCAGGTAATATTTGGCATTCATGTTAATTAGCGAGTAATTGGTTAATTGTATAATTGAGTGCTGCGCAGTATGCTGGACTGGATAATCAGTTGCTAAGTGGCTCGGTGATTTGTTAATCGGTTAGTGCGAGTGATTTTTAGTAAGACTGAGCTGAGTGAAATCTGATGAGAGTGATCAACGAGGTCAATGGAAACAGAAACGAGGGACACAATAAGGCCGTACAAACCGGAGAAAAAGTAGTGTGGGCAGTGTGAGCTTTTTGAAAGCGGACCTGAAAGCAACAAGGACGAGATGGGGGGGAAAAGAACCCCCGGTTCCGTCTTATTGATTGGGAGGTGGCGGAGCGAATCTTCACCGAGGGCTGTATAATTCATTGGGCCTGAAGCCTTGTTCACAGTAAAGCTCGACTTTTCTCTAGGACCGTGTTTTCAGACTCCAGCGCCCCGTGGTGCTGAATCTGGTGTGTTCGAACGGACCAAGACTGGAGGATGTTATAAAGGAAGGAAATAAGGTCTAAATATGGTCATGCGTACGAGGCGTATAAAGGGCAGGAAGGTAAAGCGCTTTGAACATCGAGCTTGGGAAAAGCACAGGAGGTCTGAGAAGAGTGCAACTAATATAAACGATAACGGGAAAATAATAAGAACGGTGTGTTGAAGACGCGAGACGGAGAGATAGAGAATTAGAGAAATCACGAAGGGAAATCTAAAATGTCATGGCCGGTAATGTGACTTTCATTTGATCGCACTGTCGCTGGTTAGAACAAAACCGCAGAGACGGTTCAACTAAGAAATCTGTTTCTCATTCGTCAGGATTAATAAGAAAGCTGTTTCTCGATCGTCAGGATTAATGGTGTTCATGAATAAATCGGAGAAACAGCTGAGCAGTCTGGGGCACGAAGAGCCGGCAGTAGGGGGCAGAATGATCTCAAATTCCCCTGAACACTTCTGCTCATCCCATCACTCCCAGCTCAAAAGTAGGCTGTTGGCATAGCAACCAACGGGTAGAGTGGAGTGTACGTGCAAGAGGAAGAGTGTGTGTGTGTGTTTGAGAGGAGAGAGAGGTTCTGGGAGGACATGGGGCGAAGCAGCAGACAGTTAGAGTACAAACAGCAGACGAAGAGAGGATATATGACAGGTACAGGTGAGAGCCTCGATAATGCGCGCGCACACACACACACACACACACAAATGAACATACATATACACACATGGACAAGGGAACACACATTCAGAGGCA
This sequence comes from Ameiurus melas, assembly GCA_012411365.1. Lineage (NCBI taxonomy): Eukaryota > Metazoa > Chordata > Actinopteri > Siluriformes > Ictaluridae > Ameiurus > Ameiurus melas. The sequence goes on along the minus strand of CM022764.1, from coordinate 22,002,457 downwards.
GGCGGCTGGGCCATTTGTTGTTCACCGTGACCTGTTATACTATCCTGCTGTTACCTGCCCGGTGGGCTGCATGTGGCCCCCCGCGCCGACACAGCAGAGGGTAAAGTGGGCAGAACAGCCTCGGCTGCAGGGCTGCAGAGAGACGCGAGAGACACAGCCATCCCTCCCTCATTCCCTTCCCTCCCTACCTCCATCCCTTTATCTGCTTCATAGAAGATCCCCATAACAAGTCAATGGCAATATTACAGAGCAAGCACTCACACACAAATCCCACACCAACTACCACTGACCACACACACATCTCTCTCTCTCTCACACACACACACACACACACACACACACACCATATCATTTGCACTAAACCACATTACATATTTTTCACACACTTCTTCTGCACTGTGATAATGTCCAAGGCTCATCAGAGTGGAGAGAGAGCAAACGAGAGGCTATTACATAACCAACCCACTCCAGCGTGTGCTCGTGTGTTTTACTGAGGATGTGTGAGTGAAATGAGTGGAGATAAATGACATGAAATTACACCTGAAATGTATGTACGTTTGGCATACATTCACTTTCACTTTACACTCACACACATACACACACATTCTCTGACCTTTAAAGAGATAATTAAACACAATGAACAGCAGCAAATATACAAATTATGCAAAGACATCATCTAAACAGCTTAAAGCATCACGGCTACCTGCAATATTATCAGCACTGAACACTGCCAGGAAATTAGACCAAATCCAAAACCGTAATCTGTTAACGAAACCATATCGTCATCGAAATCACCTTCACCTTAGATTATTTATACGTAGACTATAATTCACTGCGACTGACAATCAGTAAAACTTTTTCAACTTTGAACTGAGGGCAGTGGCGGCATTCATATTCATTTCCTAATACTAATGACCGCTTCGAATGCTAATTATCTTTCCAGAGTGAGCAACGGATTTGAAAAAATGTTATCTGACCGGTATAAGTCGATTTTCTGTTGACTTGCATGAATTTCTAGATGGCGCGGGGCAGCATGTGCGATGCCCCACTTCGCTTCCACCGAGATATTATTGCTCCCGGTGGTCATAAATGGTAATTGCAACAAGTGCTTGCAAGGTATTGCCATCCAAAGCATCAGGTTTGATCTATGACCAATTTGAGTGAAGGTGGAAGAACAGACAGGACGGTTAGTCACAGGAGTTGTCAGATAGGGCTATAACAAATAATCAAAATGAAATGTAATACATTTCCACAATACTCCAAAGTGTCGAAGAAGCTTTTATGTCACATTTATTACAGAAATTATTTTCTTCGTATATGCCAGCTTGTTCGGAAGTCGGGGTCGGAGCGCAGGGTGAACTTGGAGCAGAAAGGGTTAACAGCTTGGCTCAAGGGCCTTACAGTGACAGCTTGAACCCGCAACCTTCTGATAGGTAACCCAGAGCCTTAACCTTTAAACAATCACTGCCCTAAAGCAAGCGCAAGTGCAGACAGTGTGCATATGACCCATGATATATTTCTAAGATTGAGAGAGGGAAAGGTGGATTATAGAGTGTATAATATCCGTACATCAGAATTACATCTGAAACACATGTTTCTCCATGCAAAGGCTGAGGAAACGTCTCCCGTTTCCAATGCCCAAATCTTTCAGGACTTATGTTTTTTTAGATGTAATTAAGCTGGACATTTTGCTGAAACCTGTCAACCCTGGTTAAGTTGATGATACGACTAAAACTGCACAGAATAAGCTGCTAGACAGCATGCGGGATGATGTTTTCCATCAACAGTGGCCTATTCTGGGGTTAAATTCACTGGACAGTAGCCTATGGCATAAATCAAGTGTGATAGCCTTTCAAGTTCACTGTGTTTGAGGCGATGTCGTTATTAATGTCGGCCTGCCACACAGAAATGTATGGCCAGAGCCGCTGCTTACTGGAGGTGAATGTAACAAAGGGGGGGTGGGGGAAATATTTTGGTGGGTGTTAGGAAAATATGTTTATGCCGCAAAAACAGAAAAGCTACAAGCTACTCATAGTTTGAAGTATTTAAGCTACAGTCAAGCTAACCTATTAAAATAAAAGTAGCTAGCTTCACAACAAGTAGTTCCTTAACTGGGCAACATTTGTAGTATATCGTAATTGTGCATCAGCTTATTAATAACTGTGTATAAGTCTGCATAAAGAAATGAAACAAGTGAAAACTGATTCTGAACAATGAATGAATTTATAATGTGCACATTAGGATACTTCTCAATTTAACATGACAATAGCGTTCATTTTTACACGCGCCCGTACATTTGTGCTCGAGCTCTTGGACGTCGTGTTATACTCGACGTACTGGATGAAGGATTTGAATCGTTGGTTTGCAAAGATTACTTATAAAAAGGTGTAAGATTTATTATTTGATTCCTTAAGGCACATGTACTTCGACAAAAAAGGCCACGGGTCATTGGTTTTCTTATTATCTCCATCATAGACAATAACGATGAATGATCTGTACTTTCGATTGGCCGGTAATCATAAAACATGCAACAACAACAATAATAAATCATCATCATGTTGTTTTAAGATATTTACATAAAATAACAATGAAATAAATTAATCACACGTAGAGAATGTTAGAAGTGACAGAATGTCTTTCTTATTTTTCCTCTCACACTGGATGTGCTGCTCCTCTCTCTGCCACAGAGGTGTACCTGCAGCGGGAAAGCAGGACCTCGCGCTCGCGGAAACTCTGGTGACTCTCTTCTATGGAAAGTTTACCCCAAAAGTCGATAAAGGAGCCTGAAAAGTGAACCGGAGCCGTTTCTGTCAAAATGTGTAAGCGAATAGAGGGGGCGGGGGAGGGCGGCGGCAGGGTGCCATATATTGAGTGAAAGGATTGTATTTGTGTTTTGACTTTTAATAATTGAAGCACTTATTAAGCACCACTACATAAAAAAAAGAAAGAAAGAAAAAAACACATGGCTATTTTCAATGTTTTCCAGTACCTTGTATGAACCCTTTATTGTGCTCTGTGGATGCAGGGTGGAAGATCGACTCCGAGAACAAGCGTACACTCCATGGGAGTCTTTGCATGCAGTATTCTTTAGAAATATACTAAAGGATTCGAACCGAGGAACGGTCTGATGCATGTGAAGCAGACCTGGGCCACAGGCTTCGATTATACTTATCCTGAAATTGTATTAGAAATTCTCACATTTAGTAGCATGCTGTACAAAGTGCTCAAATCCCATGAGCTCGGCCGTAAACTCGCTCCGCAGACCGGCGCTGCAAAGCCAAATAAGAGTAAATCAAGTTATCAAAACAAAACAAATAGCCCATTTGGACTTGAAGAGCAATGATACAAATTACAACGCTATCGGGCATTCTCTATATCTCTCTTCACCACAAAGAAGAAACCGATTCTAACCAATTTAGTGAGCTCAGCCCCAGCCAAACGAATATATATATATATATATATATTGGCTGTCTTTGTGGTAAGTATAACAGCTGTGAGGTTAAGAGAGAGAGGTGGCTTTCCTATCCTTGGGAACTCACAGAGGCGGGGGACACCCTGGACTCGGTGCCAATGGTGTTGGACATCTTGAACTATATTATCTTGAGATAACGCACGAGTGCATGTTTTGGATACTGTATTTTAAATACAGTATTTTGAATACTGTATTAGGAAAAAAAAGTAAAGAAAGCGCCCCCTAAATTTAGAATTCCTATTCAGGAACTCGGGGCGGTCTCCTCGACTCCAAGTTCAGCAAGTGGCGTCAAATTCAACATGGCCGCTCACAGTAGCACTTCTTACCTTTAAAAGCAGTTATACGGTAAATTCAAGTATTTGCTTTAGATCAATCAACGTACAAATATATTCTCTTGTTACATCTAGAACGCTGACTATACATTGTTTTGAGAAGGAAAACATGTACACATACACTTTTGCATTGTAAATATCTTTCGGTTATCTACGATACGACTTGAGCTACAGTCCCCTCAGAAACTATTGGAACGGCAAGGCCAATTCAGTGGTTTTTGCTGTACAGCAGACTGAAGACATTTAGGTTTGAGCTCAAAAGATGAACATTACAAGAGGTTGTAGAAATTCAGCTTTTACTTCCTGTCATTTATACGTATACAACATAAAGCTGAGCAAATTTGATATTAGACCACCCAATTCGTAGGCGAGCAAAAAATTTTGGAACATGTGACTGACAGGTCTTTCTTGTTACCCAGAACACATCACTCATCACAGTTAGCTGGCAGGCTTGTTGCTAGCAAAAGACTAACATGGCAGCATCCACAGTCCCGTCCCAATAATCCAATAGTCTACTTTGACATCTCTACTTGAAGAAAGATGTTACTTTCTAACCTTGCCTTGTCTGTCTTCTATCAAAATCACACTGAGTAAACAGCCAGTTTAACTAACGCGCTCAGTCTGACTAAAGATGTCCAAAATTTGCCTAGCCAAGTGCGATTTGGTCAAGCGACGATGGTCACAAGCTGATCCAGATGTAGGAGAGCTACGCAATGTAGAGGTAGACTGGACATCTTTCAGTGGAGATATGTAGCAAATAAGACAATTTCAGTTTAGCTTGAACTATATAGTAGACATTTATTTATTTATTTGTTTTTGAAATCCCAGGCCACTGTACATACAGTATATTAGTTACAACTTTACAAAATCTTCGCCGATACTGCAAAGAGAAGCCGTTATTCCTGTCAAGCAAACCTTGAGCTGAATTGTTTGTGCCAGAAAGAAGGAGTGAAGCTAAGTGCCCGATAACATTTAACAGCCTTTTACTTCACAGGCACCAGAACAAAAATGACCAATGAACCATAACAAACCATTTGAGGTCCGTGTGTGTGTGTGTGCGCAGGGGAGAGTGAGAGCATGTCTTTTGTTCCCAGTGAGGATTATTTCAAAGTAGCCCCCACCAACATCTACCCTTTCTGATGCGAGGTGCAATCGTAGAATGGTGCAGAGCAAATTGTGTGGAAGAGAAGCTAACATCCTCAAGCACCGACACATTACAAAAAAAAACAGACTTTCCTATTTGCTTCCTGGTTTGTTCATTTGCTGCTCTGCTCCCCCCTGCTCATTACTCAAACCTGTTTTTAGTAAACCGTCTCATTCAATATGTAGAATTAGGTAGTGTGTTTGAATTCTTGTATTAATCTCTGCTTCTGTGGATTAAAGGCGCGGTCACACTTTAAAGGCAAATCAAACTTTAGTTCTGTCCGTTTTGACATAGGTGAAGACTCCACACATAATCAGCGCTTCGATCAGCCGTTGATTCGATCAGTGAAGCGTGTTCTTTATTCGGGAGAGCCCAGTTTTACAACGGTCCGCACTAAAAATAATATCAAATGATACGGTCTGTTTTTTTAAAACAGATCGTTCAGCCAAAGAGATTCAATCCCACAATTAAATCAGCAGCTGGGTATATACTTCGTCACGCAGCTACCCACCACTCTTCAAATAAACCAGAGATGCACCGATGTATCGGCCGATAAAGGCAATTTTTCACGCCATCGGCCGATAGTTTAAAAACCTCAGATGATCAGGGCCGATTATATCCTGTCGATCAAATCCTGTCAGGGCGAGTGAATGTGAAGATTAACAGGAGTTGTTTTTGTTTTTTTTTTAGAACTCAGTCAATGTTAATATGAATTAATACCATTGAATAAGTTAAGAAATCTTAATATAATCTTCAGAATTTAGTTCATGTTAATTTGAGTAATGTGTTTTCTGGTGATGAGACCAGTTACTGTGAAACAACTTGTTGACAGGGAGAGAATAAAGTTTTTATTTGCATTTCCTTCAGGAAATTGTGTAAATAATTATTATTCCTTTAAAAGAAGGCATAAAAGGCAGAACTATCGGTATCGGCTGAGAAATGTCGTATCGGTGCATCTCTAAAATAAGCCAATCAAATGATCAATAGGCACAACTCAAAGTAGAACTCAATGGAGGGTTATCCAGCCAGCAAGTCTAGACCTTCTTGTTACTAATTTATATGCCCGAAATACCCTTTAAACAGACTTCAACCAGGAAGGAAACTATTGAAGAAACACTATTTCAGACATTTCCAGACTCTAGCAAGTTCATCTGCTGGTCACGATGATCATTTCATATAAATCCTTCATATAGTTGATGGACAGATGTACGGATGGACAAACAGACAAACAAATGGATGGACAGACAACCCGAAAACAGAAGCGCAGCATTTTCTAAGCGCATTAACTAGTCATGTACCTTATCTCTAATAAATACTGTATGTGTTTGCAATGCCTGGCATTGGAAGTATTAATTAATAGCCAACGACCAATCAGAGAACACTCCCATGTGAAAATCATGTGGTGCGCTTAGATAAACAGTATAACATGGAACCGACCCAAATGGAAAAACGTCACAAAAAATCTAACTTTAGTACAGACCTTAGCAAACTAACTAGTTGTGAAAAACAGCCTTAGGGTCTCATAGACTTCAGCTGTACTCTTGTTTTGAGTCTGACTCTGGACTACATGAAGATTCTCCTGTGAGTTGGTTTCTCATAAAGAGCCTCTTTGAGTACATCCAACCACTGACTGGTTCAACAAATGCCAAGTCAGTGTAAACAACCTATATATTTAATCAAATGTGCCCAAAATATCAAATGTGCCCAAAAATGGCCCTACATGCAGCAGTAAGTAAGTAAGCAGTGTGTATAGGGAAGCTGTATCCAATTTCAGTTCTGTTGAACAAGCCACAGTGCTCATAGTGTTCAGCGTCTAGGGCAGTACTGGAAAAATGACTCAATCTGACACCAAAGGCATGTTAGATAAGGGCTAGAATAAGCCTTATAATACTCACTATACAAGTCAGTCATGGTGTACGTTTAGATGGCACAGACAAAGAGGTGTAAGCCGAGATATGCGATATATTTTGTAATCACATTGCGAAGCACCTTAGAAAACCTGAAATCTCATATCCCCTTGAAACTCAAACCTCGCGATGAAGTACCCTCATGAACTGAATGCCTTTCAGCTAACTTGACTGAAACTGGTTCACTGGGAATAATGGTCAGTTCGCTGGAAAGGCGTTCAAGTACACTTTTACACAGAAACAGACTCGGATGTCTGATCTTTTTTGTTGACGGAACTCACGATGGTAGCAGCAGAATGAATTCAGACATTTACAGGAACATTGTGTCTGCCAGTTTACAGAGAAATGCATCCAAATTAATCAGGAGGAGCTTCATTATGTAGCAAGACAATGAACCAAAACACACTGCCAACTCGACAAAGAACTTCATGGGGGGGGGTTTAGACTGGCCAAGTCAATCCCCACACCTTAAATCAGTTGAGCAGAAGACTTCAGAAAAAAAACCCAAAACAAAACAACTAAAAGAGGCTGTGGTAAAAGCCTGGAAAAGCATCACGAAAGAAGAAGAAACCAACAGTTTGTTGGGGTCAGTGTATCGCAGGCTCGATACGGTTATTACAAGCAAGAGATATGCAACCACATATTAAGTGTTCACTTAAAAATTGGGTGATCTGATACAAAAGTTTCCAAGTTTGATGATGTTTAACACATGTAGAAGTAAATACTAGGATATAAAAGCTGAAATCCTAAACTCTCGTCTCATATCCATCTTTTGGTGTATACACCACACACAAATGAATTGGCCTCGTTGTTCCGATAGTTTTGACGAGGACTGTATGTAATCGAACTTATACATGCGACAATACAAAACGATAATATTATATTACCCTAGGTAAATGATGTGACGCACAAATACTAAACCTTTACAATTCGCATTTTCACAAAGCCTTCCTCTTAAACAGATTTGAAACATGCATGATTCTGTCATTTATGATGCCTGGTGTACTCTTGAGATTCTGTCCTGCACTGCACTGCACTACACTGCTCTACATGGAATTCTGTGCTAAATCAATGAACGTAATCATGTAACGCATAACTTAATCCTACTCAGGCTACTGAGAATACTGATCCCCTTAGTCTTACATGAGTGCTGACTGAAAAAGCCTTGCTGTGTGTGTGTGTGTGTGTGTGAGTGTGCCCAACTACAGCCATTCATTCTAAATGCCACCAGCACAGTGGGTGCTTTAGCCCAGATCCCGTATAGTCCTGACCAAGTCAAACAGCAAAAAGACTAGAGCTTTCCGGATATGTGAATTTCTGTTTGTGTGCGTGGAATTATTAAGAGCAGCTCAGTGTTCAGATCCATCCATGCATCCATCCATTTTCTATACCGCTTATCCTACAGGGTCACGGGGAACCTGGAGCCTATCCCAAGGAGCATCGGGCAAAAGGTACACCCTGGACAGGGTGCCAATCCATCCTTCACAGGGCACAATCACATACACACACACACCCCCATTCATACACTACGGACACTTTAGACACGCCAATCAGCCTACCATGCATGTCTTTGGACTGGGGGAGGAAACCGGAGTACCCGGAGGAAACCCTCAATGCACAGGGAGAACATGCAAATTCCCATTAGTGTGAATCGAACCCCCGACCCTAGAGGTGTGAGTCGAACATGTTAACAACTAAGCCACTGTGCGCACCACTGTTCATGAACAATAACTTCAATAGCCAGTATGAAGATTAGTACAGACACACTCTCTCTCTCTCGTTCATACTGACTCTCTGGTTATTTGTCTAATTAGACAAGGCTCTTTAATAAGACTTCACCTAAGCCTGCGGGGCAAAATGATTACAAGCCACAGAACACAACATCAGAGACACTCATAATTATCAAATTATTAGATACCGGATGGTTTCAAAGCGATGTACAAAAGCGTGCGTGCGTGTGTGTGTGTGTGTGTGTGTGTGTGCGCGCATTTACCAAATATCATAGACCAAATATACTCTCAATGATACAAGGTCCTCATAAAAAATAGCGTTTGCTTTTGGTTGAGGTTAAGGCTAGGGTTAGGTTTAAGTGTAGACAGAGCATTAATTAGCAACAACAATCATTGTCAATAGAAAAGCGTTCAGAAAGATAGAAAAACGTGCGTGTGTGTGCGCACGTACTGTACAATGCATCACATTCTCGGATTCTGTCTGTTAGATGATAAAATTGCTTCACATTATACACCCTATTTCACACCGCATTAGCATAACTGTGATATTATTCTAATGCAGAACGGCCACTAGATTATTCGAGCGCTCTGGGTGATGATTACTAGAATAGCGGCGGCGACCAGCCTGCAGTTTACGTCAACCATAAAGAGAGAATTTCTTTTCAGCTTTTCCTTGCATTTGCCAGACAGCACCTCTAGCATATTAATCACGTGTCTGTAAACGTGTGTGAGGTAACACTCCACAATAACAGTACAGGAATAATCCTGCACCAACACCTGAATGAATCCATACTGAATACATACACAATATGAACTAATCGTGAGTGAAGGCGTGTACTAATCACGGACTAATGAAGACTTAACGGCCACGTGAGTCTTCTGAATCCACGCGTGAATAACGTCCACTTTTTTGTTTGTTAGTTAATGTCTTCATTAACACGTAGGAGTAAACTAAACCAAGCACGCTCTATAAGAATGAATTAAACGTGTATAATTTCACATTGTGTACGCACCTGGTAAAATATGGTAAATTATATAAACAAAAATCTCTGGATTACTTTCATCATGTCCACTGATCCTCCTCATCGTACGCAGAAAGACTCATTAATAATAAAACACCAATACTTTCATCTCAACCCATTTTGCGTCACTCTCCATCCGTTTCTCTTTAAAGCCCACTGTAGTACTAGTACGTGACCGGGATGCCCACAAGGGTGAAATTTTATTTACTTTAACCGTGTGTTAATGAATACCATTAACTAACAAACACGTACTAAGTACTAATATATACTTAAGGTCGTTATTCACGTATTCAGGCATGAATTCAAAAGACTCACGTCGTAGTTACGGTTCGCTCGTCACGAGTTCGTGATTAGTACACGCCTTAATAGATCATTCCGGTATTGGTGCATTATTATTTGTGTACTGTTATTGTAAAATGCCACCGTGTGTGATCTTTGGAGGTGTATTTGCCCTTCTCGAGTACATTGTGTCCAGAACGTTTCGATGAAAACCAAATGAAACGCACAGAGTACTCTGCTGGTTTATAACTTCGAAGAAGGCAATGAAAGTGCTGTTTGTATTTATTAATATTAATGGTATTCTCTTGCCAACTTAAGTGCGTAAGGTCACGGGAGGAACATTAACGTCTGAAGCAGCTCAGTAAATCACACATGGGTTCGGGTGGCTTACGGCTCTTCTGAGAGAGACCTGTGCATTATTCTTACACCCGCGACACACACACACACACACACACACTAATGCCAGTCCTCTAATGCACTCGCGTTCGGCAAATTGCCCAAACACTGCGAATCATCAAACTAAAGCATCCCCAGCTGTTACGGCTGAGACAAGAGAGGAAGATTATTCATAAGCACTCCAAACAAAACAACTAAATCATGCTATATAAACACTCTGAAGAACTATTTACACTGCTAGCAAACAGGGCTGTCAATCGGTTTTATACTAATAAGAAACATCGGCTCGGTGTCTAGTACATGTGTGTGTTGCTTTTGTTGTTGTTGTTGTTGTCGTCGTCGTCGTCGTCGTTCTCTAGGTTACCGAAAAATGCTTTATTTATAGATGAATGCTTATGTAAGTGGCTGGCATGCAGCTGAATAATGAGACCGCTCGCCGAGTCCTCAGTTTAAATGCACACATACGTGCCAGCACACCTTACTCCAACACACACACACACACACACACACACACACACAGAGAACAGGGAGGGAAGTAGAGGTTAAAAAATAATGAGCAAAAGAATAAAAGAAGGAGCATGCAAGAAAAACTAAATCCAAAATAAACATCAAAAACAAAACAAAAAAAAAAACAAAAAAAGAGGAGTCATACCACGACAGAGGAGATAAAAGAGTCGGAGAGTAAAGAAAAACAAATTAGTCCAAAAAATATATATTATTATAATAATAATAATACAAAAGAAGCGACTTGCACAGGATGAATGCTAAAGAGCATGGCGGCTTTGTAAGTGTGCTGGCGTGAAAAACAAAGCCGAAGTGGCTGAGCTGTGGATACACATATCAACCGGTGGCATGTGTGAAGGCCCATGCGCCTCAGGTGAAGATTTCCTTAGAATGATTAATGAGCAAGCTAGCTATTAACGACATAGAACCATACACCGTGCTTAGAAATTAGGCAGTCGCAAGATACCCGGTTTGTTCCTTTTCACTTGTTTGTTCGCTTCAATTAGTTTCCTTCTACCCGGTCACCCATGCAGAGAAGGAAAGAGAGACGATAACACATGAAAGAGCCTGGTGTAAATAGTAGTAAACGGTGTTATCAGTCATTCCTCTGCATTGAAAAGGTGCTACGTGTGTGCCTTCTACCTGTAAACGATCAGCGTGATGTTTCCGAGTGCTATTAAAGTGCACCTGTTATGCATTCTCAGATATCACCGTTCATGCAGTGGGTTATAGAGCGGTTGGTGAATGTAAAAAGTCTGAAAAGTTTCGAAAAGCAAAGCGCACGACAAACGGAGTTATCGGCGTTCGTGATTCCAGACTTTACTTCCTGTACTAACCTACGTAGGTTTGTAACAAAAAGCCCCGCCTCCGGTCTTCATCGGCTGCTCTGGTCTTCAGACGGAGCTGAAACTCGTTACGGTAGTGGGCGTTTCCTTTTTGAAACACGCCGACAGCGGTAGACCAATCACAACAGACTGGGAAATTTGACCAATCAGAGCAAAGTATACTCTCTGAAGGGAGGAATCGTTGAACGAGTCGTTTGTGACAGGGGGGGGGGGGGGGGGTTTGAGCTGCAGTTTTAAACTATGAGCCTGTTAAAATGTTTTTTTGACCTCGGATACACGTAAATCTATTGTACGAGACCTTTAAAACACATTTAGGCACATTTCAAACCCATAATAGCTGCACCTTAAAGGAAAAAATCCACCCTAAACAACATTCTGATTCAAATTCTTTCAGTTTAGACGTCTTTCATTGACGTGGTGTATTTTTGGTGATAGACGTGGGATTTAGCTCTCACTTTATCTCTACCTAAAGAATCAGATGTAGCAGTGCTTTAGTACTTTAGTCTGTTTAGCACTCTCTCTCTCTCTCTCTCTCTCTCTCTCTCTCGCTCACCTGTACACTCTACTCAAACACAAAGGCTTCCGAAGCTTCAACTTTCATGCTATTATCCCCAACAGTGCCATCTTGTTCATCATCTTGTCGAACGCAGACTAGCCCTGGCAGAGGTTCGGTATCCACTTCTTTTGCTCTAGATCTCTGTTTAATACGATATTGAACGTCACTGAAAAATGGTGAGTGAATGAAAGAAGCTGTGGCTCTTTCGTTTTTCGAAGCGAACAGTGAAGCTTGACCTTTTTCCAGTTCAGAGATCAATTAAATAGCTTTGTCCAGTTAGCGTAACCATGCTAGCAGTGTCAGCCTGTGATGTCAGAGAGTCACACGACTCGAACTCCGTGTGGGAATAACGAACATACACCACCAACCAAAATATAAACATCAGCATTTAGAATCCCTAAGCACCTCACAAATATTTCAATATAAACTTATTTAATGTGGATCAGGGTGGAGTTTTTCCCCTGTCCTTTCTGAAGTTAATACAGTGAGAACTCTTAGAGAGGTTAGAAAGTAAAGGTCCCTCGGACTCGCTCGAACAGGTTGCAATTTAATAACGCGAGGGGAAAACCAGCCTGAGCAGCAAAATCGTCCCACATCGCCACTAGTTCCATCAAACAGTTAGTGGGAATGTAGTTCAATCTTAGGCTAATTTGCAAGACCGTACTAGAAGCCAGAAAACACATCTGCTCTAACTTAAGCCAGATAGATAATTACTGAAAAAAATCATTATGAAAATGCCACTGCTGAAGGATCTCAGGGCGAACCAGGCAGCGTAACACGAAGAGATAAACAAGGAGCCACATTTCACTTAGGAGGCCCAAATCGACATCCCTGACCGCCCAAAGATTCAAGGTCACTCTTTCAGGTTACGTCCTGCTCTATTGGTCACAAAAATACCAAGAATACGGTACAGTTGATGTCATTAGTTTACATACGCCTTCCAGAATCTGCAAAATGTTAATACTTAAAAAAACTAAAAAAAAAAAAAAAACAGAAATATGATCGGTGTAAATTGTTATTGTTTGATCTTCTAGGAAACATGTACACATGTTATGTTGCTTCTTAAGGGCAGTACTAAATGGAAAAAAAAACACACAAGATCTTTAAACTAATAATAATCATTTACCCTGATCATCCTGTTTGAAAGTTTACACCCCCTGGGCCCTTAATGTACGTTATCGCGTTACATTCTTGAGCATCAGTGAATGTTTGTACAATGGGAGTCCCTCAATTGTCCTCAGTGTGAAAAGATGTATTTTATGAAAAAAAGTTACAAAAACTGTAAATTCAGTTATTATTGTGTCTTGTGGACTAAATGTAAACATATACGTGAAATAGCTTATTCAGGGTAGGACTATAACAACAAAATACAAGCCTTATGATTACATACATACATTATAAAATGTTTTGTGTATATATATATATATATACACACACACACACATTTATTATGACCATTTAGCAGATTCTGCAAGGCATATGTAAACGTATGACGTCAGCTGTACTGTAAATCTTCATTTCTGCAATCTCTGCTCGTTCAATTCGAACCTGCTCGCCATCTTCTTTCGGCGGCGGGGACGATGATGTGAACATTGTCCCGGTTCCCGAATAATTGTACACGCAGCACCTTTAATGATGCAGGAAGCCACTGGTTTCATGCAATACAACGTGGGTTGGTTAAGTGCATGTAAAAGCCTCTCAGTTGCCAGAATGATCTTTCCTACTGTTCAAAATGGATCTGTACAAAACAAACTACAGTTAATGTCTTTCATATAACTGGCCCATTTGCTCTCGCACACCCACGCGCCATCCACCATCCGAATCACATAAGCTACACTGACGCTTTCTCATTGTTACGTTAAAAAAAAAAAAAAAACACATTCATGCACATGTACTGTACATACTCACATGCAAACACGCACTCGCATGCACACGCAAGCCAGTACCTCTTGTCAGCAGGGGTTTCTTGACTGGGAGGTACCTCCTGTAGGTCAGGCAGACTGGCAAAATCATCCTGCTCAGCCAGTCCAATCGCCAGAGAGAGAACCACCATCTTCCCTTCCCTTCACCAAGAGGCAAACGTGACAGGACAGGGAAGATAGTAGAGGGAGATTTTTTTTTTTTTGGAGAGAAACAGGAAATATAAAGAGTAAGAACAGACAATATGAAAAGAAGCAGCCAGAAAAACAGCACGGCTCGGGCCCCTATAGGGCTACAGTGCATCGAGCTCCAAAAGTATCTGTTTTTAGAATACAGAGCCAAAATAACATTTGAAGGTCCCCGTCTACAGATATCAAGCTCTGCCTGGATATTCCATCCCATCCTTCAGTGGTCCTTAATGTAATGTTTAGTGCAATCACGCAGATGTTCGTGTTAGTGAGTTCCTTTTCAAAAAGCCCCAGTACACACGCTCGATACTTTATGTAATCTCTGACTCCTTGGAATCACCGATCCCCGGTTTGATCTCTTTATTGCCGTCGCGTCTCTCTATCTCTTCCATCCACCTCCCGTCCCCTTCCCTGCAGAGTGCAGATTTAATTGTGCCTCATTAGAAAGATCTGGACTAATTGTTTCTATTTGAGAGTCAGGCCAGACCAAGGTGCCCAGGGTGTAGCACTGCTTTCTGGGCCATCGCCGTTTTCTGTCCTCATATTTCTCTCATCCTTTCTTTCGATCCGTAATTTCATTCCATCTTCTCCTAGCCGCCTCTCTTCTGAGCTCGCACCTCTTCAGAATCCCTCCAGTCTCACCTTTTTCAACAGCTCTTCCATTTCTTTTTTTTTCCTCCCTACCTTCCATTATCGTCGTGTCTGCGGCTCGCTCGCTCTCTCTCTACTTTCGGATCCGTAAGCCCACTCACCCCCCAAACATTTAAGCCCTCCATATGACATTTATCCCTGGCGCCTTTCTCTCTCTCCTACCTTTTTTTTTTTCTTCGCTCCCTCTCTAAATTGCATTCTGTCTCTCTGAAAAACCATCTGTCTATTTTCATGTCTTGCTCGTGCTCTCCTGGGCATCCCTCCGTTCTGAGACGCGCGGCCTATTTTTACCTTCCGTATCATAATGCCCTTAAAAAAGTGACAGGTTCCGTGGAAGCAGCAGGAACACGTCATACAATCACACAAAAACACCCACACGCAGGCACACACACATAGACAAAACAGTGTTGGGAGTTTTTAGTCTCAGTACATATAGACAGACCGTTCTAATAGGCTGCTAACAATGCCAACACTTCACGCTGATTACAGAGCAAGAACCCTCAATAATCCGTGTTTATCTCGTTCTCTCCCCGTCGCTGTCTCTCTCTGTGTCAGTTCCCAAAACAGGTTGTGAATGCGAGCCTCCTCCTTGTTTGGACAGCTACGCCTGACTGTGGAGAGGAAAGAATTGTAAAATAAATGAGCTGCTCTCGTTCCAGCAGCCTACGTTTGAAATGCCACCTACACGTAATGGACAAGATCAATCTTCTGTCTAGGGGCAATTGTTGTCAAATATGGATTGTCAGGCGTGTGCTATTAATAGACACATTACCAATAATAGCTGCCGCTGTTTAACACTTGGTTCTTTATATTCACGATTATTTCAAATGTGACACTAATATTCAAAACTGCTTAAATGTGCATACATGTTTAAGCAGATTCCAAGATTTCTTCCCTCTCTCTCTCTCTGTCTGTCTCTGTCTGTCTGTGTGTGTGTGTGTGTGTGTGTGTGTGTCTCTCTGTATGTTTCTGTCTCTCTCTCTCTGTTGGTATCTCTGTGGCTGTCTGTCTCTGTCTGTCTGTCTCTCTCTCTGTGTGTCTCTGTGGCTGTCTCTCTCGGTCTGTGTGTCTCTCTCTGTGTGTCTCTCTGTCGGTGTCTCTGTGTGTTTCTGTCTCTGTCTCTCTCTGAGTGTCTCTGTGGCTGTCTCTCTCTGTCTGTCTCTCTCTGTGTGTCTCTGTGGCTGTCTCTCTCGGTCTGTGTGTCTCTCTGTCTGTGTCTCTCTGTGTGTTTCTGTGTCTGTGTCGGTCTCTCTCTGTGTGTCTCTGTGGCTGTCTCTCTCTGTCTGTGTGTCTCTCTGTGCGTCTCTGTGGCTGTCTCTCTCTGTCTGTGTCTCTCTCGGTCTGTGTGTCTCTCTCTGTGTGTCTCTCTGTCGGTGTCTCTCTGTGTGTTTCTGTCTCTGTGTCTGTCTCTCTCTGAGTGTCTCTGTGGCTGTCTCTCTCTGTCTGTGTCTCTCTGTGTGTTTCTGTCTCTGTGTCTGTCTCTCTCTGAGTGTCTCTGTGGCTGTCTCTCTCTGTCTGTGTCTCTCTGTGTGTTTCTGTCTCTGTGTCGGTCTCTCTCTGAGTGTCTCTGTGGCTGTCTCTCTCTGTCTGTGTCTCTCTGTGTGTTTCTGTCTCTGTGTCGGTCTCTCTCTCTGTGTGTCTCTGTGGCGGTCTCTCTCTGTCTGTGTGTCTCTCTCTGTGCGTCTCTGTGGCTGTCTCTCTCTGTCTGTGTCTCTCCGTCTCTGTGTGGCTGTCTCTCTCTGTCTGTGTGTGTCTCTCTCTCTCTCTCTCTGCCTGCAGTTACTATCTATTGTGGGTGTAATGAGGCTGCAGACAGAAGATCAATGTGTCGGGCTTAACATGAGTCTGCAGCCAGGAACTTAACCCCTGCGTCTGACCTGTCACAGAAAATGTTATACACACACAAACAAACCACACACACACACACACACACACACACACAATATACAAATACACATTCATACAAAATTTTGATACATAAAAATAGATCAATGCATATATACAGACAGAAATGAGCGAGAACAGAAAAGATTTTTTTTTCAATAGAACATTACAGAGGAAAACTACCTTTAATCCCCTGAAGGTCCAAATGTATAATTCATTTCAATTCAGTTATTCATAACCATTATGAGTTATTACAATTAGAAAAAACGGAAGCAGACTTCACCTGTCGGGCCGCACAATATGTTACTGTGTTCCATGTTCGGTTAAGTCCATAATAAAGTCTAAAGCAAATGATCATTAAATATCAACATTTAAGAAATAATAATAATAATAATAATAATAATAATAATGGCAAAATGCCATTAAATATTTCATGCATAAACTATTTAAAAGAGATCCAGACTCTTCGGATTTCTTCTTAATTAATAAAAAAAACTGTCGTGAATTTAGACTTTTTCTAAATCTCACTGACATTAAAAAGTAAAGGGATTGCTAAAATATTGAAAACATTCAGGTCTAAAACAAAACCTTTTATTTTTACGACTTTCGAAATCACAGAAAATGCCATGCTTAAACATAAAAAAAAAAATGTACACAGATTCAGACTGTAGCATGATGCAGCTGATTTCGGTAAAATATCTATATTATTTCATTTGAATTTTTTTTTTAAACCTTTGGTTTATTGGATTTATTGTCTTAAGACCGGTTCACGTTGCACAGACAGACGCCATCAACACCGACAATCACCAACTTTTAAAAGAATGCTGGGAAAATTGGGATTTAGAATGCTGGGAAACACGACAGTCATGTTTACACGGCCCCAACAAACCGCAACACACTTATTTATGGCCAGTCAGACTGGGTTAAAAATGGACGATCCTTTCACCACAATCAAAATATTACAAGTACTAGTGCGTTCACGTGGTGTTCACCTGAAAAGACGAACAGTGAAATGAAAGAGGCTGTGGGTGAAGCGATGTGAGAGACAAGGCGCTTACTTCCATTTATACAGAGATCTGCAGACAGAGGATGTGCGAAGCTTTCATAATTGGGGCGTATCCTGGCCTGGGCATTCGGGGCTGTAGCTCCAGAGACCTTTTCCTTAACGCTGAATAATTCTCCACTTGGAGTGGTTTGTCACTACGTAACTGAACGTCAGTAAAAGAAGACAGCAGTGTCGTTATTTTTAATCTACAATGAATGGAGGCAAGACCAATCAGACAGAGTTTACAGGAAAATACATGGAAATACTTGTGTCTTAATATATATATGTATATATATATATATATATCTCCTAATAGTCGTATAGAGTGTCTTTTTCAGTGTAAAACTGTCAGTGTTTCAGTTTCAACCCTGTATATATATATTAAGAGGCAGGAATTTGGCCAATAGTTGCTGCAAGCCTTTTATAACCGACCAATTGTTGTGCGAGAAGGCGGGAATTACAGAGAGGGGTTAAAGCAATGCAAACATGCACACACATGATGCGGTATTAGACCATAAGCACATCATAATGAAACTAAAGTCGAATCCTGGACATTTCCTCAAATTTAGAAATTCCGGTCGGACGCTTTTTTCTGGGAAAAAGAGGACACATGGTCACCCTAACAGAAGCATTTCAGAGAACAATCCGTCTTAATTTCTACCACATCAACTCCGTGCTAAATTTATTTGCGCATGCACCGGGAGGTTGATCACGTGAGTCACGACGGATGAGAAAGGACCAGAACTATAATCAACCAGTCTATATTATATATATATATATATATATATATATATATATATATATATATATATATATATATATATATATATATATATGTTATGTCAAAAGATTCATTTCTTTGGTTTTAAATGGAAAAAAATAATAATAATGTAATCCTGATAGTATTCCCATTTTTACTAAACGTACCTGTAATCTGATTACTTTGTTTTTTGATGTAATTGTAACGGATTACAGTTTCCAGTTTTTGTATGCGAATGCATCTCCGTTACTCGCCAAGCCTGAGGACAGCTAATGTACTTTGCATGCACTGTAGCAGCTAAACCCATACAGTGAAGGCTAGTTGTGCCTAGCAACACCAAACTAGCCTAGTCTCATGTTAGATATCCAGCAAGTTTGATATTTTAATCAGTCTTTTAGTCCTTCAAACAGTTTTATAATAAATTCTGCTGTATTTTCACATTTTTTAAAGCAACTAGCCCTATTCAGAACTATGTGCACCAAGCGCACAGGATTTCATTTCTATGGAGTTTGCAGGGAAGCTCATCATGCAAAAAAAAACAAAACAGACAAACGTGTCTGTTGCCGTTGGTCGGCGTCTGTCTGTGCAGAAAGAACTGGGCTATATATTTTCCTTTATATTTTATATGATTTCAGAACATAATTATGCAGCATTTTTTTTTTCAGGTATTTTTTTTGTTTATTGTTGAACTTCAGACTCCCACCCACTAGCTAGCTCTTCTTTATCCCACGATAGCTACCAACCACGGAGGGCGAACGCTAACAAGGGATTCCTCAGAAATCCCGTCGCAGCTTTACAGGGCAGCTGATCCCGATCGGACGATCCCGCTCACTTCCTTCTAGCTTTCACAGACAATATCTCTTCCACCCAGAGAGGACAGCTAATTTGGCTGTCTTGAGCTTCCGGTCATGCATGGTTGAGGCGTCACCGGAAATCGAACTTGCTAACAATAGGGATTTCCTGTTGCACTGCTCAAGAGCCCCAAACAAGGTAGCAGCTGAACAGCAAGGATTGCAGAGAAATCTATCAAATAAAAAAAAAAAACCTTTCATTTCAAATCGTTAAACACATCATCAGTGCTCGTAAAATCCCTGACACATCCATCAAACAAGTGCAATGATGCCCGAGAGGCCATGGCAAGATATTGCACCACAATTCAAGCCAATGCAGCAGAACATACCTTACACTAGACATGATTCTGCTCTCCTGTCCTTAACACTTACTGATGAAAGCCATGCCGTCCACATTCATAAAACGGACGTATTAATGCTTCTAAACGTCACCCAGGTGATAAAAACGATTTGCCAAGTGGTGTGTGAAGACGCTCACTCGGTTATCTTATCCCTCTGCTATTTAAATATTCAGTGCAAATTACAGCCCTACTCTGGCATACTGCCCTCATTCCAGAGGAAATATCCATAATAATTCAATTAACTACATGTCACAACATGACCATATGTTGGGGGAACGGAACAGAAAAAAAAAAAGAGCGCTGCAACCGCCTTTGTTTGGAGTTAAATGGATTGAGATGTCTGCCGGGTGTCACGGAATACATCATTATCACGTCTGATTTATTTTAATTTATGGTCCAACGTTGATGTTTTGAGATCTGCTGCTGATGTATGACTTTAAACCATCTAAGGTGACGAAAAAGACCATCAGTGAGAACAATAAATCTGATATTTGAACAACACGGTATGAAATAGTATTAAACAATACTGCGATTAGAGGATTGGCAATTATTGAAATGTAAGAACGTTTGCATTGTTCTGTCCTTTAAACGCTACATTCTATTTAACTGTTTATCAAATTACATTTTGAAAGACCGAGATACAGCGAAAAAGTCTGTTGATGATTAAACGCTCACGGGATTGACCTTTACAGTTTATGCTGGTGTTCTTAAGCTATGGCTCTCTCTCAATAAACACATCATGCCTCTTCTCAGAGCTAAATAATGGTTTGTTTGGTATTTTTTACCCCCCTGACCTTCTTAGAGCAGAGCCCGTCGTGAAATTAAAACGTGGATAGGAATAATCCAACTCGAAGAGTCCGACACTGGGAGGAAAATAAATATTAATGAGATGAAATCATTTCATCGAAAAAGAATAAATGACTGTCCTGGTACGCAGATCTAAACCCACAGAGACAAGGAGAACGAGAGCGATATTGCAGCATCATGCCATGTCGCACAATTAAAGATTAATGTTGACCAGCCAGGCGGTGGTTATGAAGGATGGGAGCAATATTCACCAGGTGAAAATACAGCTTCATGCAGATCCCAAGAGTCAGACAGATGGAGAGACAGACACATTTCCAGTAAGAGGTGAGAACGGGAGGAAGCGTAACACGCTCAGTGTCTCAAAATGTCTAGGAGTGTAGGGGCGAAAATCAGGTTTTGCGTTCCATATCTTCAGGAATGTGCTTTCCAAATGTATTTGGAGTAAGCTGGTGTTAGAAATGGACACTTACTCTGAGCCACTTGAGATGTTTAGACCCAGACCTTGAGCTTTCTCCATCTCCATACTGTCTGATTATGTAGCTTTCACAACTGAGAACTAAGTATTTTCAGACGTTCCTACCTCAGAGCATTAGAACGGACATGTTTGAGGTCAAAAAACATGATTTCTCCGAGTAAACTAGTGTTGTTTGGAGTTCTTTAGAAAGTTCTTCATATGCATTTAGAGTAGAATAACGGTAATTCATCATTAATAGAACTAAAAACAACCCAGTTTCATTGGAATTCTTGTGTAAAATCGATTCAACTTTCTTTATCCTCCTGATGATACAATTCACAGAGAAACTCTAAAGGCTGTCCATAAGGCTAAAAACATGCGACTATGGGTGCAGCCATGTTGAAATAGAGTGACCAAATTAGTGAGGTAAAAGCTCTTGACAAACATTAAGAGGGTATTATGAGTTGGAGGGCAGTTTAAATGGATTGTTCCTACTCTGAGGTTGGAAAGTTCGCAGTTCACATTTAGCACTGTATCTAAAACTGCAACAGTTTCAAGTTAAAGCAGTTGAAGGGCTGTTTAGTTGCCTACAGATGCTTTGTTGAACCTCAGGTAAAACAATTGAGAACATTCACAAAGCTTTTCCAAGACAATCAGAGCAAACATGGTGACAGTCATGCATGGGAGAAAGCCCAGACAGGAAGTGACTCACAGGAAGGACTTGACATCCAGGCCACGGTTCTTGATCTGGCTCATCATGAAGTCCCAGCTGCCCGGGTTCCCCCTCGAGACCCGGCTCCCTGTGCCTCCTGACCTATAGCGAGAAGCTCCGCCCCCTGCTGTGCTGCCTCTAGTACCTCGAGTTCCTGTTCCTCCACGCTGAGCCGTAGATCTCGCTTCTCCCCCTCCACCCGGCCCTTCCCCTCCACCCCCTCCTCCAGGTTGAGGATGGAGTTGACCCAAGCTCTGTGAGATGGCTGAACGGGCACCAAGGCCTGAGGCTGGAGACTGGATGAGGGGCTGCTGGAGGCTTTGCTGCCTCAACAGAGTCCTGGGGCGGGGTGTGGCGCCCGGCACAGGGATGTGCTCCAGAGATGAGGGGGCAGGGTCTGTGAAACTGGGTGGGCAAAGCAAAAGGGAGGGGAGTGAGCGAGAAGAGGACGAGCGAGAGCGACACAGCGATGGGCGGGGAAGGAGCAGCAGAGAGGGAGGGACCAGCATAAATGGGCGGGATGAAGAAGAGGATGATGAAGAGCCATGTTGGGATGCAGTGGAGGAACCGTGTGAAGTTTGGGATTGAGTGGAGGGGCATGGAGGGAGAGGAGAGGTGAGGTTGAACAGAAAATCATTGGAGCCAGTGGAGGAGAAAAAACGGGTGAAAGGAAAGTAGGTAGAGAGGTTGGAGGATGAGAAGTTGAGAGCCGGATGGGGGCAGAAAGGAACAGCAAGAGATGATAAGGAGGACAAAGGCATAGAAATGAACTCGTCAGGGTAAGGGGTGGGGGAAGGAGGTTGAGGAGATGGAGGGTGAGAGTGAGACCGAGGTGAAGGAGGAGAGAGGAAGAGGAGAAGACAGAATGAAAGGACCATCAGGCCAAGGCAGTAGGCACAGTAACACATGTAGCAGAAGAGGTTACAGCCACCTTGGTCAGCGTGAGCCGACAGGTGTGTGTAACTGTGCATGTGTGTGTGTCCGTTCCCGGGCCGATTCGGACCACCTTGAGCAGACGGTGAGCGGTGCGAGTGCAAGTGCGCATGTCCGTGTGTGTGTCCCTGCGAGGTGTGTGCGACCTGCTTTCGGGGCGTCACCGTCCGAGGCCGAGCTGCACGTGGAGTATGTCGCGTCTGCCCTGAGCGTGAGTGTCGAGGCGTGTGAGGCACCAAGCGACCAGTGCTGGTTCTTCCAGGTGACTGCTTTTTGGCTTGCTGAGGAACGCCCATCTTTTCCCTTCTCTTCCCTTATTCCTTCAGTCTCCGCAAAGCAAATC
This sequence comes from Ameiurus melas, assembly GCA_012411365.1. Lineage (NCBI taxonomy): Eukaryota > Metazoa > Chordata > Actinopteri > Siluriformes > Ictaluridae > Ameiurus > Ameiurus melas. The sequence continues at coordinate 21,979,381 of CM022764.1, read as the reverse complement.
CACACGCGTCGCCTGCTCTCGTCTTTCCACGACAGTCACTTCCTCTTTCATCTGGCCCAAGTCTTATATACTACCACGGTCCTCAAAAATCCTACACCGACCAATCGCCTTTCTTATCGTTCTTTGTGGAAACGTCACTCTGTCTTACTCACCTCCCCCTGTCATTAACTCATGTCTTATTAACCTTATTTTCTCTCTGTTCTTCATCGGCAGCTGTTCGAAAACTGTGTCAAACGTACTGGAGCGCGACTCCAAACTTCAGCTAACCATGAAAAAGCTGACAAGCCGTAGCCTCCAGCAGCGTTCAGGGCCAAACAGCCTGCCGCACACCAAACTGTCGCTCAGCTGTCCAGCTGCATCCAGCTGAAAATAAACACAATGTTTTTATTTATTTTATTTTTTTTATTGTTATTGTTGTTGTTAGCAGAAATGCATTCTATACTGGAAGCTACTCAAATAGTGACAAGTAGTGACATAATGCAGGGCAATACAAGGACAGTCGAGGGAGAAAGAGAGACAGAGAAAGAGGGAGAAAAGAGAAAAATGGGGTGTGAGACACAAACACAAGAGACAGACACATATAGCTGCCTGAAAATAGAATCCAATTACAGAGTGAAGAGGGTGGAGAGGGATAAAGAGAGAGAGAGAGAGAGAGAGAGAGAGAAAGAGAACAGAGGAGGGGAGGAGTGTGTGTGCGTGCGTAGTGAGACCAGACGAAAGTGAGATGAAGAGAACGCATGAAGGAGGGAGTTGGGTGCCAGAAGAGAGGAGGTGCGAGATGGGGGTGAGAAACAAACTTAAAATGAAGCACCTGGTGTGTGACACCTACAGCTCAGACGTCATCCGTCTAAACATAACCAGTACAGAAATATTCTCCCTCACTGCTACCGCAACACAACTCTCAACGATTCAAACCAGCGCCGTTGTTCTTCTGCCGCAGGAACCTGTACCACTTACTCATCCTGTCGTATCGCCAAGACTTAACGAATCTTACTATATCACCTACCGCCTAGCAAATACTCCTGCCTGGTCTCGATCTACTGCGTATGTAATATATCTGCGATTAGCGATCATTTCAAAACATTTCCCTGTACTGAGGAAAGAACGGAAGACCTATTTAACGGCATCAAATTTGAGCCTTATTAAGCAATTAACGGGATCTTAATGAACCCCTTGTGCCAAAACAGTAGAAACCTTGCCCATACTAGCATGTCTTTTTATTTTTATTTTTTTATTATTGCTAGAGTCATTTTGTACATTTGTAGTTGTTGAGTTGCACCTGATTAGGGCTATGGATGGATCCGGAGACTATCCTGGGAAACACTGGTTCGGAGATGGGAATACACCCTGAATGAGCCACCAGTCCATCACAGGACACTATGGACACACTCGGTCACACGTAGGGGCAATTTAGAGTCTTCAAATCCACCTACCCGCATGTTCCTGGGAGGTGGGAGGAAACCGGAGAACGTGGAGGAAACCCACATGGACATGGGGAGAACATGAAAAACTCCACACCTGAGCTCAGGATAGAACAGTACCCTGGAGCTGTGAGCAGTGAGGCGGCAGTGCTACTGTTTTGTTACATTATGGCCCGATATTGATTTGAGCTCTTTATATATGTGTGTGTGTGTGTGTGCGTGTGTGTGTGTGTGTGTGTGGTGAAACAGTGAGTCAGCGTGGTAATGCGTCTTCTATTATTAGTGTGCAGTGCGGCCCGAATCGGCCGTTTAACACGCGTACGGACCCACACACAGGCATGTTCCCCATAACCTTTCCAAATACGCACTCAATTTTTATCTTCCCCTCTTTCACTCTCGCTCGCTCTCTCTCTCTCTCTCTTACACACACACACAGAACTATTGAACAGTGAGTGTGGCGCTGAGCTGCCCACCCCTCCTCTGTGCCCTTTTGCACTCTTGCCCCTCTGTTTCTTTTCTTTCTCAGTGATTAAATAAACGCTACAAAGTCTATCTTTGTACTCACCATTTTTCATCCTCGCCCTGACCCTCCCTCTGTTAAACTATACTCCCCTGAATCTCGATTATTCCGGGCTCCTTTCTCTTCCCCCAGCAGCTTCGGTCTCTCTCTAGATCTTTTCCACTCACTTGCCGCTCTTCAGATCCTCGGACTGCGCGCGGCCCTGCGCCATCTGCCACCTGCTGGCTTTACTCGTTCCCATCATCATGCTCTTCACGCTGTCACTGCGTGACGGACCCCCGCCGTCCCCCCCACGGCCACCAAGAGACCCCTTCTGCCCCCCAGGGACTGCGCCACTGGGGATGAGGTTTTGGCGGGTGGGGGGTGGGGTTGGTGACGAGGAGAGATCGAGACATAGAGAAAGAACAGTAAAACAGAGAAAGGAGATATCGAGAGAAGAAAAAAAAAGAGTTACAAATCAGAGAAGAGTGGAAAAATATACACTACCTAACTCATTGTGTGCAAACAGGTGGGTGATGTGCAGTAGGTGAGACGCGGAGGTGTAAAGTGGGCAGGAGTTGGCTGGTCGAATTTGAGCACATGGTCTCAAAGTACTGATTAGACCTCCAGTCCATGCAGTATGTGCGAAGCCTGGCAGCACCATGCGAAGCGTATGGGCCTGATGTGACGTACTACAGGATTCAGCTTTTTTACCTGCTGCTCATTTCAGAGCATCTCTCGCCTTTAGCGACAGCCTGATCGCTGTGTTTTCCTACCTCGCTGTGCATTACCGTTCTAGTGGAATTCATCCAGTCAGGCGATTTGAGAGCCCGGTGGTATTGTAAAGGTGTCAGCATAACGACAGGCGGAATGAATATTTGCCTGGATTGCTCTGCTAATGAAGCTCGGGCTGGCGAGAGCAAGGATCTGCTAGTAGTCAGTGCCATTAGTGAAATTTATCAGACAGCACCGGCTGGTCACTAGAGGGCCTTACTGAGTCTGATGTCATCAGCTCGGGAAAAAAAAACGACGGTGCGTGGCATACTCTCGCTAATGCACCGGTGTAGTGTGTACTCCGCTTCTGTGAATATTACAGGAATGGCATCCGTGACAACTAAGATGATGGAAAACCTAGTTCTACAGCACCCCCTGGTGATGCTCAGGATGTGCTTCTGTTTAAACACACCACATCGATCTGTGTGTTGTAGTGCGAGTTCATGAAAATCCGAATTTCAAGAACAACAACAACAACGTTCAGTACACATGAAAAACATCTTCAAAGCGAACATATTTGTTGGTTATTAGTCAGCATTACAACCATCGTTAGGCACGATGAGGGGTACACTTGTCATAAACTGCACAGAAACAAAGCAACAGATCTCTCCACAAACACTATCATAGCAATTACAATTACGAGGTTATGAACACGAGAGGGGCAGCTGCAGAGCAGAGCAAAAACCCGGTTTAGAGCAGTCGTTTAACATTCGCTTCTCCTCTCGCGTTACAGAAAAAGAAACACCAAGTCACCTGGTCGATTGTTTAACTTTATAGACTCCTTATCCGAGGAAATGGCACTGCAGAGCATAGTGTGCATCAGGAGCTTGAGGAACTAGAATGTAGGATAATTAAGGAACCATATAAACCTGAATGATATCGTAAAATGGGATGAGTAATAGTGACTTGTATGTGTTATATATTTAATAGTGACTTGGCGGTTAAGGCTATGGCTTATTGATCAGAAGCTTGGTGGTTCAAATCTGCTACTGTTGGGCCCTTGAGCAAGGTCCTTAACCCTCTCTCCTCTAGGGGGCGCTGTATCATGGCCGACCCTGCGCTCTGACCCCACACTTCCTAATGTGTATGCGAAGAAAAGAATTCCACTGTGCTGTAACGTATGTGTGATTAATAAAGACTCATTATCATTACACCTACACATATCCTCACAAACAAACAAACAAACAAACAAACCCCACTTCCAATTCAATCTGAAAGGTAAATGCTCCGAACGACATTTCGTCTCCTCTAAGAGTGGGCTGGTAAAACGAATCCAACGTTGGTTTTGCTCAAATCTGCAGCTGTCACGCCGAAGTCCAGATTCTCCCCACACCTTTTTAATCCAACCAGCTCCACATGGACCTTTCAAGAAACAGGCCAATTAACAGAAAGGCCACGTTAAACTGGGAAGCCAGGAGCTCCCATGTCAGTCAGGTTTTCCGTTATTTCCCCATTGCTGACAGCTCTCCGGGTTTCCATCTGAAACCTTGTTTGCTTGTTCCCCTAAAAGCCACTGAGTAGGCTTTGACAGACAGGTGTTATTGAAGGCTCGCGCGGCTAACCGCTCCCCCTGGCATAGTCGGCTCTTTCGGAAGCGAAGGGAATCTGGACTGAATTAAGCAGGTGTGGGTTCTCCTCCTCATCGCAAAGCTGGAGTGGAGATGCGGGAGGGGAGTGAACAAGGACTGCACTTAGAAGCAACACACTTTGAGGGACCAGGAACCTGGAACTAGTTAGCTAGGACAAAACCACATAAACACCGAGCATGGGGAGGGGGAACGAGAGAATGGGAAATAGGAACAGTTGCTAACTAAACACAAGCAAGACCACGAGTATTTATATACGCACCCCAAACAAGACAAAAGTGAGGGAACGAGGCCAGGGAAGCGGCCATGGCAGAGACAGAGCAGGAGAGGAGGAGCCGTGACACACTATTACCACATCATGACTACACTGCAACGGTCAACCCTCAGTAGGATGGATCAAGGGAAGGGAAGGGAAGGGAAGGGAAAGCATAACAGAAATAAACAGACAACGTGCTAGTAGGGTAGTTCGGTCAGTATAAACTCGTACATTAGAGGGTTGTCCGTCTCCATGGTAACACCCCATGGGGCGGAAAAGGGGCAGAGGCTAGAGAGTTTACGGGCCAGGGAAGCATGGCAGGGCTGTAGGGAGCAAGGGGCAGTTACACACAACTCCTCTCCTGTCATCGTCTGAGCAAAGGAAGCTGATGCAGCACTAACCTGCAGGCTTAGGCACCGAACCGTAGCGAATTACATCGGACGGAGAGGAGTCTGAACGACGTGGCGTTAAGTCGAAAGTTATCTAGAATACCATGTCCGAGGCCAAAACAAGCATGACGATCAGAGTTCCGCCGAGCATGCAGAACGCAGCGCAGCATTCATTCGCTCGTCACACGCCGTGCATTACAAACGTATCGCTAGCTGTAGAGTTCATCGAATAAGGGAACTGTAATGAAGCAGAGTTCGTTTCTTTTCAATAAGGCATGAGATTGGCCCCGTTTACATGTGGCAAAGATGCAAAATAGAGTATATGCATTATCATATGCAGGCAATTTTTTCCCATACGGGGGGGAAAACACAAAAAAAAAAAGCGCCAGCGACAACGGAGGGAATTTTTTTTTGATATTTAAAAAAAAGGAGTCTGCACATCATCTGGGGTTTATTTTTTTTTAGCCACCCTTGAGTATAATGTGTGATCTAAACCTGACGGTGTTGTAAAAACAGCACCCTTTCTTGAAGAGAGCGAGCAGATTAAATAAATTATCACCATGCAATAAGCAGATTCGGCTTGCTCCGCGCAACTCTCCTCCGGTGATTCATCAACGTCACCTATTTTTGGAGCGGCGTTTAGAAGTGCAGCACACTGCCCACTACAAACGGAATAAACGTTCCGATGAGAGTGCGAAGATTAAGCGCACGTATTGACCGAGACCGACGTCTTCCCAAATAGCAAACAAGCTGCGTTCAGACGTGATCCGGCTTAGACGTGTGGCGTGCTATCTGGGTCACAGTAGATGCAGTTACATGTTGCTGTTGAAACGCATGCACATCCGTGAGGGCGGATTTCACCTTTTTTTTCCCCCCCGTGGCGTTATGCAAACAAGTACTCACCGAGGGCACATCGACATCGTCAGTTCCCCAGGTGAGACCTCTTCCTCGGTAAAAGTACTTCATTTGGCTGGACTGCATTTACACCGAACTGAAATCTAAACACAGCACGAGGTGCTCAGGCTGCTCCATCGCATCCTGCATGTGCATTTACAGCTCATCCGAAAATACAAACACAAAACAGGCTGTGCATACAGATTGCCAGCTGTAAAAGGGGTCATAGCCTTATGGAAAACTGTTGCCTTTCCTGAGCATTTCATATGTAAAACACCATAATATCAAATAAAATGGCGAGATTATTTCAAATTTTTCACACAATAACCCAAATAAAGAAACGTAAAAAAAAAAAAAAAATATTTTAATAATAATGTAGGTTGTACACCCCGCCCCCCAAATTCCTTCAATTAAATAAAAGATAAATAAATAGAATTGTCATGCGTTAAAGAGTCAAGCTCGCCTCCACAGCCGCACTCTACAGCCTTGCCTGGTGGCAGGGGTTATAAAAGGTCGGGTAGTTAGGGTGGGGTCTATTGGGTAAGGGTTTGGGTCTCTTACCAGCCTGGACAGAGACTCACTTGAGCGTGAGGCGAGGGTCTCCGTAAGGGGCATAGGGAGAAATGTTTAGTACAAACTCCTTGGGCGGGTAGGAGCTCCACCGCTGCTGCTCTGAATTGCTGTCATTGTTATTCCAAAAGTCTCTGTCTAGATCACTAAAGGCCAGAAAGAGACACACATCCATGAGACACAGCAAATCCATTCACATCAGTCATCCTTCTAATCCATCCGTCCATCAGCTAGTCGTAAAGAGCCGAACCGCAGCCAGGGTTCCACGAAACCCCGGAGGCCGTCCTCGTCAAAAGATGGCATTTAAAAGAGGTGCGAATCTGAACCGGGGTTAAAGTTAGTAATATAAATAAATAAATAAATCAATAAAACGCTCACAATGTGTTTTAAACCGAAAAACAGAACAGCTTTAAAATAAATAAAAATAAAAAGTACATTTCTTTTTTTTCATGGTTTCAGTACAGCGGATGTAATCAGAGAAACAAAGAGGAACGTGAGAGAAACACAGCTACGTTATGTCAATTTGAATGGACAGATTATACAAATGCAAAAAACAACGTTCAGAGTTCACTGTGCGGAGTAGAGAAGAGAGAGTTAGGAAAGCAAAGTAACGGAGAACGTACGGAAGTTGCGGAGAAACACTCGTGGAGATTGAGTTTTCATGACTGGAGAACATGAGGGGAGAGAAAAAAGAAAAAAACAAGAAAAAAAACAAAAAAAACAAGAGAGAGTCAGGTGGGTTACTGGAGCAACATCCAGAGACACCGAAGTCATCACGAGAACGAGCGGTCTCTGCGCCAACGGAAGCTAAGAGAATAAAGCTGTTATGAATAACGTGAGTACAGTAGGGGGAAAGAAAAACAACAACATTCTCACACCAGCACCACCTGCAAACAGACAAACATGGATGTGCTATTATTATTATTATTATTATTATTATTATTATTATTATTATTATTCTGAGAGCACAGCTGCATTACAGAGGCACGTGAACTGCATTTTACATGAGTCACGAGTGAGAGATCAAATGAGCTCTCCAGGAGCGTGGAAAAGGAAGCAGAGATTGCCTTCACCAACTCGCACCAATAACAACAGCTGCGCACCAACACGTCGAATCCACCCCACTTAACTCTCACTTACAGGCAGCACTTATAACTGCCAAGCACCTCTCCCTCTCTCTCTCTCTCTCTCTCTCACACACACACAAAAGCAAAATCTTCTATTGAGAAGAGATTCATTTACTGCGTGTGCCGCTCCCCGTAGCTCTTATTCTGCCATCACACACACTTAAGCATCAGAGATGCTATCAGTCAAGGAAGCGGAATTATGCATAATGGAAAAGAAGTTTTGGCATAGAGTAAGCTGATATGTCTTTCAACCTAGGCAGATCAGATCACAAGAACGCCTCGCAGCAGATGAAATGCAACATTTTGATGTAAACAATAAATAAATAAATTTAGAAGAAGGAAAAAAAAAAAGGATCCTACGAAAAAGTCATACAGAGTTGAAAAAGGAATAAAGGACAGGAAGTAGGAACATGACTATCAGCAGAGCTCATTAACTGCCTTGGCGTCAGACTTACCAAGTCCTGTGATCTCATCCCACCACAGAATAGGCGGGGGAGAGAGAGAGAGAGAGAGAGAGAGAGAGATAGAGAACAAGATTGAGAGACAGAGAGCGAGAGAGAGAGACAGAGAGCGAGAGAGATAGACAAAGAGAGACAGAGAGAGACTGAGAGAGATTGAGAGCGAGAGAGAGACAGAGAGCGAGAGTGAGAGAGAGCGAGCGAGAGAGAGAGAACGCGAGAGACAGAGAGCGAGAGACAGAGAGCAAGACTGAGAGACAGAGAGTGAGAGAGAGATAGAGAGAGGGTTAATTTCATGAGAGCGTGTGTGAGATGCCCTCCACCTACTTGATGGCTTTCTTCTCTCCTCGGCCTCGTGCAGAGTCTGGAGTGCTCACTGCCTCGACCCCCGGTTTATTTCTCTTTCCCTAGACGTAGACAGACAGACACACACAGAGAGAGAGAGAGAGAGAGAGAGAGAGAGAAGAGAGAGAGAGAGAGAGAGAGAGAGAGGGAGGACGGCAGAATGAGATAATGAGATAAAGCCTCCTAATTACACCTAGAAACATAACTTTGGAGTGCATCCACCAGGTCTGTATGTAAGCCATTATCCTCTTCACTGTGCTCCTCCTGCAGCCCCCCCTGCAGCCCCCCTCCCCCACCCCTTCTCTCTCACTTCTGATTGCCGACATCACACTACATCCTCAGCTGTAATTACTGCACACACACACACCCACACACACACACACACTTACACAGAAACACCCGGTTTAACTCCGCCACCGCGTGTCACTGAGCCGTGCCCTCGGCGGAGAGGAAGGGAGAATCAACACTTCACCTCACTTCGGCATCCCAAAACCATTCTTACAGCTTACATAAACACTTTCTCCACATGTGGAACAAAATGGCTTAAAAATCCGCATTCCAGATGTGCAACATCGCAGATACCGAGGCGAGCACTGGGCACGGACCGGTTAAAACGGCAGGCACATGCAAGAAAATTTCACGCATCATGTGTTCTCGTTTACGGTTACTTTCTCTGTACTACTAACGATGGATGTGTGCAAAAGTTTGTACCAATTCTCTGTACTCAGTGCTGGTGAGTTTGAAGCTGCTGTGCATCATGCTGTCGCTTTTAGGCAAATTTATGAGCATTATTTGTGTATATACTCACCTATATAAAACATTTATTTTTTATAAATAACATTTCCTCGAATCCGATACGGACATACGATGAACTCGTATATGATGTTGGTTATATTGTATATACTTTAGAACAAGTTAATCGGTCTCTCCAGGATTTGGGGATTTTGACGCATTCAGTCAAGTGTCGAACAGGAGTACGGCTAACAGGTCGAACTTTAAACAAACATCGCTGTGAAAGGCCGTGCGAAACAAAAGCCGCTGCAAAAATCGAGCATTTTTTGGCCGCAATGATCACGAGAAAATAAATAAAAAAATCCACACAATCCTAGTCAAGATTTTTAGTCAAGAAACTGGACGCATTTCCCTGTTCTGAAAACGAAAAACTAAAACCCGTTGACTCAAATCGGACTCGTAATACAGGTCTAACGTCAGCCACTTTAATAGGAACACCTGTACACCTGCTCATTATCCAATCAGCCAATCATGTAGCAGCAGTTGATGTTTAGAATGGGGAAAACACACAGTATATGATCTCTCGGACTTTAACCGTGGCGTGGTTGCTGGTAGAAGATAGGCTGGTTTTTCTATTTCAGAAACTGCAGCTCTTTTTCGATTTTCACACATCACAGTCTCTAGAGTTTACACAGAAAGGTGCGGGCAGAGATGAAGAAGAAGAAAAAAAAAACCCTCAGTGAGTTGTGCAAGCGGAAACGCCTTGTTGATGAGAGCGAGCGGAGGAGAACGACCAGAATGTTCCAAGCTGACAGAAAGGCTACGATCGCTCAAATAACCACTCTTTGAGCAGAAAAGCATCGCAGAAAGCACAACAGGTTGTGGGAGAACGTTAAGGTGGACGGGCTACAAAATCAGAAGACCGCATCAGGTTCCGTTTGTCAGCCAAGAACAGGAATCTGAGTACAGGCTCACCGAAACTGGACAGGTGAAGACTGGAAAAAAAAAGCAGGCGAGGTGAAATACTCACACCTGGCTTCAACAACACTGTTAAAGTCACTGAAATCACAGTTTTACCCCCATTCTGAGCTTTAACTGAAGCACTTAATGTCTATCTGCATGGTTTAATGCACTGTGCTGCTGCTACGATTGGCCGATTGCATGAAATTAGCACGTGTGCAAGTGTTCTTAGTGCAGAAATAAACCCGATATGATAATTAAGTTGAAAAATCCCGATCATCCCTTTAAATACGATGTGAATCTTTTGATCCCATGGTGCATTGCAGCCGGTGTGCGGACAAACATACGGTGTGAATGCCGGTACTTCGTTATATATCGTATACAACATGACTGATGAAACATGCAACAAGTCTTGTCCTGTACCCAACATGGTGCACACTACTTAATAACCAGCAGACGGTGTGAGATCTCACCCATGGCCTTTGGGACTGTGGCGATCAGGCTCATCAGGACTATCTGTCCTGTTCAGTGAGCCAATCCAGCGTTAGAGGACAGCAGGGTTGGAGTGTATGAATGGCTTGGCTGGCTTTGCTTCACTATGGCCCAGAGCATCTCACAGCGACGGACAGCTTGTGGTTACACTTGTACAGACAAAGCTCTGCGATTGGCCGAGCTGTGGTGCTGCGGGGACGTCTGCCAGCAAGGACACGAGCGCTGAATCAGCTCGTGTGTGTACGTATGCACGTGCATGCATGCATGCATGTGAGTGTGTAGAAGAATGAGAGTACTCAAGTCTATAAATAGACTCACTTCACTTTATATGTCAGTCAGGACCCACTGTGTCTGCACTTACAGGATCGGAAGGGTGTGTGTGTGTGGGGGGTGAAGATACAGTATAGAGGAAGTCAGTGTTCATGTAGAAAGAGACAGAGGTAATGTAATGTAATCATGTAGCGTATAAGAGATGTTCTCAAACAAGCGGTCTCTTGATTTAGAAATGGCGTAGTGAGAGAAATCCACGGTCTCGCTTTACAAATGAGAAATATCGGCTTTTTTTGCGTGTTCATATTTAAATTTGTTACAGAGAGTCGCGTGTGTACCATTCTAGACTGGGACTGAGTGCTGACGGGTTTTCTTGTTATTGTTCCTAGCTTTCAAACCTTCAAAGCGTAACGTGAAGGTTATATGGTTATATGATTTTTTTTTTAATCATAGAATTTTTATTGGAAATGTGCATTTTTAACATCATAACACCCCACCCAACAACCCCTACAAAACAACCACAGCCAAAACCAAAAGAAAAAGAAAGGGGGGAGAGAGAAAAATAAATAAATAAGTAAAAAAAATAATCAAAATTAAAAATAAATAAATAAATGAATGAATAAAATAAAGTAAAATAAAATAAAAAAATAATTTAAAATATATTTTTTTTTTAAAAAGGGGTAAGACGGTTAGTGTTCACAGTCTACCTCTCCTTAATCTACCTCCAGGGTGCGTAAATCATTGAAATAGGTAATAAATTGTTGCCATTTTCCCAAAAATGAGTCACACCTGCCTCTGATGTTGTACTTGATTTTTTCCAGCTTCAAAAAGAACATTAAATCTCTGAGCCAAACTGATTTAGAGGGGGGTTGCGGAGAAGTCCAAGACAACAATATTCTACACCGAGCAAGCAACGATGCAAAGGCCACAACACTAGCTTGTTTATGGTTCAGAGGCTGACACTGAGACGAAACACCAAAGATGGCGATTAAAGGACAAAGATCCAATTTGATTTTAAGAATGTCGGACATAGTCCTGAAAAAAGAGTTCCAAAAGGTCAGTAGTTTGGGACAGAGTGCAAACATATGACTGAGGTTACAGGGTGAAAGTTTGCATTTCTCACACATGTCAGGAACATTGGGATATATTTTAGACAATCTACTCCTAGAGAGGTGAGCTCTATGGACCACTTTAAATTGTATAATACTAAGTCTAGCACAGGACGTGGTGGTCCGTATATCATCCAACGCTCTGCCCCAGTAATCATCCTCAAGCATAAGGTGAGTTTTTGAGTTGAGATGCAGTTCATGACAACCATCACGACGACAGCGTCAAGGTCGAGAGAGAGGCCGAGCTTCTCGGCGTGTGGAACGTCATCGCTGCGCATGGACTCGCTAAACAGCGAGTTTACAGTGTGACGGTGAATGGGATGTCGCTCGCATTAACGGCGTGCATCACGGATGAACCAGGCTTGGGTTCGCAGAAAATTCATCATGTCCATTCGGGGTCTTTTGGTTAAAAATAAGTTTGGGAAGCCATGATGTATACGGTCAGGTCAGGGCAGTTACACAGCGAGTGACACAGTAATGGGACAAAGTTCTCCATATGCACAATAATGCTAAAAAATGCGAATAGTGTTAAACTGTGATTTGTCATTTTCGATATGACTTTCAGATTAACTCCAGAAGCACGATGTCTCCGCTTTGAGAGGATAAGAACTGTGTGTATATTACATGAGGATATATTGGTGGAACACGCAGACAAAACAAGAGGACATGCACAGAAATGGCAGTTAGGACAGGCAATGGCAATGCTGGTGAGTCAGTTCCAGCTAGAAGGGACATCACACATGTACCCTAACCGCCCAAAGCACGCGCGCGCACACACACACACACACACACACACGGAGCAACAAAGCAGGCTAGAGTAGCTATGCACAACAGTAATATGTAAGGAACACAACAGCGTGGCAAGATCTCTCGAGGACACAAGACAAATTTTCCAACACGAACAAGTTTCGACTCATTAAAGAACGAAACGTCAAAGATTTGATCCTTTCACGATGATGTATAAATGTTGTGTAACGTCCATGAAAGACCTTATCATCACTTACAGTATAACAGCTAGATACCGTTACTCCCTCATCAGACTCTCTTTATGTGGTTACATGTTACAGCATGATACAACATGCTGACACTGGAGACTCCTTCAGAAACGCTATCGATAATGAAAACGAGTTTATTTGGAGTGTCTGTCAAATGATAATAGATTAGAACAGAAAAGGTCCCCAACCTTTTCTGCACCACGGACCGGTTTAATATCAGACGATATTTTCACGGATCGTCCTTTAAGGTGTCGCGGATAAATACAACAAAATAAAATGATAGGACCGGCATAAAAACTGGGGTATTTTTAAAATATAATAATAAACGTGAATCCAATGTGAAATCGCAACTTTATTAGCAGCGTCCTCGTAACATCCTCTCTCCCCCCTAACGCTCTCTGGTCTCTATGGAAGGTTTCAACGTATCACGTGACCGAGACAAGCGCCTTGACATGCGTCAAGAGTGAGTCATAGAAGGATGTAACGGAGAGAATCCGCTCATTTTTCAGATCCAGATCATAAATAAAACGGAAGTAATGTAAGTTATTTATTCTTTCTGTGCGGCCCGGTACCAAACGACTCACAGACCGGTACCGGTCCGCGGACCGGGGGTTGGGGACCGCTGGATTAGAACATAGAGACTACGTTTACACGGACAGCAGTAATGTAATTATTGACCTTATTCTGATTAAGACAATATTCTGATTAAGGAGTTTACATGAGTCGCTTTTAGAATATTCCTTTCGTGTTCAGGTTTTAAGTGTTCTAGAACATAGATCGATTAACAGCACACGTCATTACGCCACTGCACCACGACGTCGGATATTCCCTCCAGAATTTCACGTATCGACATACGGTTGGTCTTCGTTATGGGACCGTATACAGTTTTGGGTGTTTTTTATTTTACATTTTTACGAACACTTTTTCAAGTGCAGTTAATTATTTGTCATGCTGTACGTGTAAATAGGCGACCGCTTGAAGCTGTGGGCTGCGTCCCGAACCGCATACTTACCGTCTAGATAGTGTAAATATGTGGATTTCTCTTACCGAATACTGTAGTGGGGAAGTATGTGGTTCCGGGCACTGTCGTGTGTGTACGTGTCCTGTCGTACAATGCGGTGAAAACTCTCACACGACGTTAATAGTGTGATTAAGCTGTATACATGTCTGTAACGCACGTCGATAATGCGACTAAAACAGGAATACGCCACACGTCTTAATTCCATTTGTTTTCACTTCGAGTATGACTTTAATCGGATTAAGATGGTCAATAATCGCTGTTTACGTGCTCGTCTCTTGATTACAATATCGTCTTAATATCGGATTATTTTTGTCCGTGTAAACGTACTGACTGTCGGGTGGTTGAAATATAGACGGACGTAAATTAATGTATGCGTGCTTAAAATGGTGTCTATTAAATAATCCAAAACTCAAACTTGTAATCAACGACCAGACAAAAGTCACGTTAAACTATGCAAGGCACGAAACTGAATCGAAGGGCAGGAACAGGGTTCAAAACAGTGAGCAATAAACTCGTAACGGAGCGTATTCTTCTCACAGAGCGAGTGAATGGAAAGTCCTTTCAAACTGTGGCTGTGATCGTGCTGGGAATCAGATGCAGGGGTGCGTGATTAGAATGAAGGTAGAAGTGTTCTGGGAATTGGAATTGTAGTCCGCAGTGCATGATGGGAAATGTAGGAAATGTAGACTCTAGTCGGTTTCTTTCCGGTATTTCCCCCGACACGTATAAACAGCTGTAACTACAGTCAGAGGTGCTGCGAACTGAAAATGAAGCAAAACCCCCAAAGAAATTCCTATTTTCCGAGCAACTTGACCATGATTTCTACAGAAACGCCCAGGAGAAAAGAGCGCCACTAGAGCAAGATCATAAACGGAGACTCGGTCCTTATTAAACAGAGTGATACGAGCAGCGTATCTTCAGTGGGTTTGGAAAAGAGAACTATCGCCGTGTCCCTCATCCATGTGAGCAATTCCAGCTGAGAGCATCATCACACAATATATCAATCATCATCTCTGGATGAACATTGGGAAGATCAGGCTCACTGAGCTCTCTTATTGCTCTGTACATTCTCGTGACTCTCCAAATAAAATCATTAAAACAGTGCTCCTGTACTACATTACACTCATGATGCAACACAGGAAGAATCTCTGTTTCGGCTATTGCTCTAGTCACGTTCAGTTGTGTTCGGGAAATGGCAGGATGTTGTAAGATTTCCAGCCAGAGGCATAGACCGTGTTCAGCGGTACAAAAAACATATTTGTACCTGTACATCAGCAGATCAGACCGGTTAATGTCCACTTCTGCAGGTTTAAAGGAATCTCTAGGAATGGGTTTTAAGCCGATTTCTTTATTTTTGTGGCGTTCCAACGAACGTAACGTGCTCCAAAACACACATAACGTACAACGTTAACAATGTGTAGAAAAATGACCTCGTTTTATTAGCCCTGAAGAATTGTACAAGATGTAATATCGAATATAAAATGATGAAACGTGACCCTGTAATAAAACTCACACGAAATGCACATGTGAAGAGTCTTGATAACAAACTGTCCACACACACACACACACACACACACACATAGACTGTACTTACACACCGGGGGTTCCTGAGAATGGAGAGCAGTGTTGCTTTGTGACAGGCAAGAACAAGCTATCAAGGGCAACTCATCTATCATTCAACAGCATGATAAATTTTTAGAAAGATGTGAGGGAGAGAGGGGGGTGGGGGCATGAGTGGGAGTAAAAAGGGAGAGGAGGGGATAAAGTGGGTAAAATACACAGAGAGAGAGAGAGAGAGCGAGAGAGAAAGAGAGAGAGAGAGAGAGAGGCGGTAGGGGGTGTTGAGGAGGAAAGGACAGGGTGGAGAGGGACAAATATCTCTACTGGTCTCTGTGAAAATCTGCAAATGCTTTAAGTGCGTGAGAGAGAAAGACAGAGAAAAAGAAAGCAAGTAATTCACAATCAATTCATGAAATAATCAGCACTACACACACACACACACACACACACACACACACACACACAAACAGTCCACTTTCTCAACATGCTTCTCTCCTCCCAAAAAACCTGACTTTTAGAAGAATTCTCACGGGGACACTGCTGTCAGGCAGAAATCTCTTCATTTATTCCATCTCTTTTTTGCTTTATCTACTCTCTGGTGCACTCTCTCTCTCATTCTCCTACTTTCTAATCCTATTCATCTCTCTTCAGAGTCAACTTCAAAGTCTTCTGCCCTTCTCCTTTGTTTTTTTTTGTTTTTTTTAAGTCAGCCTGTGTGTCCATCCATCCATCTGCCTCGGTCTTTCTCTATTCTCGCCCACAGAGTTTCCCCCATCCTTCCCCTCTCTATCTCGCAGTTGACGGTCCGCACATCCGTGTCTCTTGTGTCCTCCCTCTCTCTCTCTCTCTCTCTCTCTCACACACACACACACACACACACACAGACACTTAAATACTTAAAGCATTAAAGAAGATGAATTGAATGATCACCATTTACAAAAGACAGTTAAAGCTTCACCCAGAGCATTATTATGTGATAAATATAGAATAGACTTGAATAGAATAGAATCAACTCGAATAGGCTAACTGACTCCAGGCAGGAAAAAGTGAGAATAGGCCAATGCAATAATTATTATTATGAGAGTAACCATGATGAGAAGCCAGCTACAGTGATACACAGTAAGAGACAGAGAGACACGGAGAGAGACTGAGAGACAGTAAGAGAGACAGACATTGAGAGAGACAGAGACAGTGAGAAATACTGAGAGACAGTGAGAGAGACTGAGAGACAGTGAGACAGACAGACAGACAGAGAGAGTGAGAAAGACAGATAGACAGTGAGAGAGACTGAGAGAGACAACGAGAAAGACAGATAGAGAGAGAGTGAGAGAGACGGAGAGACCGAGAGAGACGGCGAGAAAGGCTGAGATAAAGTGAGACAGCGAGAGAGACTGAAAGACCGCAAGAGAGAGACAACGTGAGAGACAGAAACAGCGAGAAAGACTGAGATAGAGAGACCATGAGAGAGACTGAGAGACAGTGAGAGAGACAACGATAGAGAGAGAGACCGTGAGAAAGACTGCGATAGAGAGAGGCAGTGAGAAAGACTGCGATAGAGAGAGACAGTGAGAGAGACAATGGTAGAGAGAGAGACCGTGAGAAAGACTGCGATAGAGAGAGACAGTGAGAAAGACTGCGATAGAGAGAGACAGTGAGAGAGACAACGATAGAGAGAGAGAGACCGTGAGAAAGGCTGCGATAGAGAGAGACAGTGAGAAAGACTGCGATAGAGAGAGACAGTGAGAGAGACAACGATAGAGAGAGAGAGACCGTGAGAAACGCTGCGATAGAGAGAGACAGTGAGAAAGACTGCGATAGAGAGAGACAGTGAGAGAGACAATGATAGAGAGAGAGACCGTGAGAAAGACTGCGATAGAGAGAGACCATGAGAAAGGCTGCGATAGAGAGAGACAGCGAGAAAGGCTGCGATAGAGAGAGACAGTGAGAAAGACTGCGATAGAGAGAGACCGTGAGAAAGAGAGTGATAGATAGAGAGATGGCTAGAGAGACCGGGAGAGTGAAATGAGGGATACTTCAGGCTGAAGAGGCAGAGCAGGAGAGAGAACAGAGTCTAAATCTAAATTCTGCCATATGAAGATATTCCTGTGTGTATAATATGAATATAATATATACATGTGAATTGCATTTGTTTTATTATTTCCTGCACACCATCATCAACATTAGTTTTTCATTTCCCTAATTCTATTTACGGCAGTTAACTACATTTAACTACAACTTGTGTCGATAAAGCCATTTGACCTCACACCCTTTTAGTTAGGGGTTTATTTATTTATTTATTTTTTTTGGGGGGGGGGGTGGCATTGGCCATGACGTTTCAGTATGCATGGTAGACCCACTGATGCATCTGTGCTGTGAAGATGAGATAACAGAAGATAAATAGAACAGTGTCACGCTACGGTTACAACCTCTGGAGCAGTTTGGGTTTAAGCGCTTTGTGTTAGTGGCTTTGATCTGAAGCATCACCCTTGAAACTTCAGGCATTAGATTGACATCAGAGGTGCTTTGTCTTGGATCAAACCAAGAAGCTCTATCATATTGTGCTTCCTGGTGCTGAGCTTTAATCTACTGACCCTGATCCAGAGCCCCCAACCTTGAGCCCCACAGTCCCCACAATCCCCCACTGCCACATTACAGCATTTCTCGAATTACCTGCTGTGGCTTCACACGAACTGATGTAATGTTAACCACGTTCATTCTATTTAGTGTATAACTTGCGCTACAAACTAAAGGCTTGGAAGCCATTTTGTAGAAACAACCAAAGAGATCCAGAGTAATATGTTTACTAAAACACACAGCAATAAATGTACAGTGAAGTAACTGTGCTTCAACTATACATTCAGAATCATCTCTCTAATGACAATGGGACATATTTAAGACGTCATTTCATAAAGATCCAAAAGGTATTGTTGCGTGAATGCCAGTGCCAGCCTTTAGAAGTCTATTTCAAATGCTAAACCCTGCTTTTCTCACTGACCAGCCAAGTTCTTCCCATTGGAGCTCAACAGTTGAGAGATTACTGTGGAGGTCAAAGCATTTTTCATGACAAAACTTGACCAAATCTTAGAAAACGTGTTATGTTGGTTGTTGGCAAAATGCCGTAATTATAAAAAGATACATTGAGCATTAAAATACCACTACTAGCATGTGTGCCTTTGGGGTATAGTGTATGGCAGGCGTTATGAAATAATTCAGCCAAGGACACGCCAAGGATACGCGGCGAGGCACTCTGTTACACCGATCTTGATTTCCATTTAAACAAGTCCTAAAGAACATTTAAAGAAATATACCACTACGTTACATTCTGTAATGTACTATAGATTCTACATTCAAGAGTTTGTCATTGTCTTGGACAACAAAATAATTTTGATGTTGCATGTGAACTGAAGCTCTTATCCTGTTTCTGCATGATTTAATGCACTGGTGCCACATGATTGGCTGACTGGATAATTGCATGTATGCAGGTGCAGGTGTTCAGGTGACCAGTCCCCTCCAAAAGTCTTGGAATGGCAAGGCCAATTCTTTTGTTTTTGCTACACAAAAGAAAAGACATTTTGATCTCAAACCCAAAGATGAATATGAGACATGAGACGATAAATCATAATTTCAGCTTTCATTTGCTGATGTGTGCAACTAGTGTGTTAAACAACATGGCACTTTTTGGTGAACCAACCCATTTTACAACGGATCGAAAATATTGGAACATGTGACTGACCGGTGTTTCTTGTGGCCCAGCTGTGCCCTGTTAGAATGATTGTTTAAACATTTAATATCTCTGAATGTTTGAGCCTTGGGTTTCACCTGTGAAGACTGCATTTGTTGTTAAAAAGGATAAACCAGCATGAAGATCAGAGAGCTGTCTGTCGGAGAAAAGCAAACCATTCTGAAGCCGAGAAAAGAGAGAAGATCTATCAGAGACAATGCCACAAGCTTTAGGCATAGTCAATATAACAATTTGGAATGTCCACAGTGCAGGGGTGAAGATATCATTAATGGCGGTGTGTGCTCACTTTTGTTGCCAGCAGTTTAGACATTAATGCCTGTGTGTCGAGTTATTTTGAGGGGACAGCAAATTTACACTGTTACACAAGCTGTACACTCACTACTTTACATTGTAGCAAAGTGTCATTTCTTCAGTGTTGTAACGTGAAAAGATATAATCAAATATTTACAAAAACGTGAGGGGTGTACTCACTTTTGTGAGATACTGTATATAAAACCTTCTGCCTGTCTATCAAATTATTAAGCCAGTTGTTCCATATAAACAAATATATGCACGTACATATCTGCCTGAAACCTTAGCAGCATTCCTAAGAATTTCATCTGACTAATGATGAGCTGGAGGGAATATGAGATGCACTCAGCCTATTGAAAAAAAAAAAATAAAATCCCTCACCAAGCCTCAAAATGTCAGCTGATAACCTATGACTCAGACGTGTATACACTTGTTCGCATCCTTTACACTGGAAGCAAATGCAATGAGTGTGTGTGTGTGTGTGTGTGTGTGTATATGGTCTAGCATAAACAAACCACAAAACATGATGTCAAAATATAGTTATTATATTATAGTCATATAAATATACAGTAATGTTTGTGAACTCTTTAGAAAAAAAAAATATATATATATATATATAATTATGCCCAACACCTAAATAAACAGATTTTCACACAAATCCTAATTTAATGTATGTGAGTGGCAAAAGTATATGGACCTCTAGCAGTTAATTTGGAGGTGAAGTTAGAATCAGGTGTTTTCAATCAATGGGATGACGATCAGGTGTGAGTGAGCGCCCTGTTTTATTTAAAGAACAAGGATCTATCAAAGTCTGATCTTCACAACACATGTTTGTGGAAGTGAATCATGGCTTGAATAAAGGAGATTTCTGAGGACCTAAGAAAGAAGTTGCTGATGCTCCTCAGGCTGGAAAAGGTTACAAAACCATCTCTAAAGAAAGAGTTTGGACTCCACCAATCTACCGCCAGAGAGATTGACGTGTAATTGTCTGCGAAGTCACAAAGGAACCCAGGGTAACTTCTAAGCAACTAAAGGCCTCTCTCACACTGGCTAATGTTCATGAGTCCACCATCAGGAGAACACTGAACAACAATGGTGTGCATGGCAGGGTTGCAAGGAAAAAGACACTGGTCTTCAAAAAGAACATTGCCCCCGTCTGCAGTTTGCTAAAGATCACGTGGACAAGCCAGAAGACTATTGGAAAAATACTCTTGTGTATGGATGAGACCAAAATAGAACTTTTGGTTTAAATGAGAAGCATTTAGAATGGAAAGCATTGCATTCCAGCATAATGGTTTGGGCCTGTTTTGCTGCATCTGGGCCAGAACGACTTGCCATCATTGATGGAACAATGAATTCTGAATTATACCAGCGATTTATAACGGAAAATGTCAGAACATCTGTCCATGAACTGAATCTCAAGAGAAAGGGGGTCATGCAGCAAGACAATAACCCTAAACACACAAGTCGTTCAAATAAAGAACGGTTAAAGAAGAATAAAGTTAATGTTTTGGAATGGCCGAGTCAAAGTCGTGGAAGGACCTGAAGCAAACAGTTCATTCGAGTAAAACCCACCGGAGTTGAAGCTGTTTGCACTGAGGAATGGTTTAAAATTCCTCCAAGACGATGTGCAGGACTGTTCAACAGTTACTCAAATCAGATACTGAAAGCAAAGGTTCACATACTTTTGCAGCTCACAGAAATGTAATAGTGGATAATTTCTCAATAAATAAATGACAAGGTATAATATTTTTGTCTCATTTGTTTAATTGGGTTCTATTTATCTACTTTTAGGACTTGAGTGAAATTGAAATTCTGATGATGCTTGAGATCATATTTATGCAGATGTATAGAACACTCGAAAGGGTTCACAAACTTTCAAGCACCCCTGCAGTTACTGCTTCATCATTAACCCTGCTCATGTTTCTTTCCATCTGCCACAGGCACACCCTACACGAACATAATTTCTCATTTAGATGTTAATATTCTTTAGTGAACAGTATATGCTAATCTATGCTAGTCATGTACAGAGACAGAAATCAGCATATATAAATATTCATAAAGAATTTGTATTGAATTGGTGCTTGTAAAAGTGCAGTTGTGTATTAGAGCTTCACACTGATTATATTCCAAACACAAACAGACAAGCTGAAAAAGAAATAAGTTCACCAAGTCACCTTCTGTCAAAGTCACTCCTACTCAGTATTAGACATATTTAATAAAAACAAAATTGAAGTGACGCTCTAAACGGCAAATGAATTCTGGTGTACAGTGCTGTGAAAAAGTATTTGACCCCATCCTGATTTCTTCTGTTTTTGTGTACATCTCATACTAAACAGATCTTCAAACAAAGTGAAACATAAAACAAAGGCAACCTGAGTAAACACACAATACAGTATTTATTTATTTATTTATTTATTGAAGTAAAAAAAAAAAAAAAAATTAAATAAAAAAAAAAGTTATCCAACACTTATCACCAATCTGAAAAACTAATTGTGCTCTTAAATTTAAAAACTGGCTGTGTGACCTTTAGCAGCAATAACTGCATCCAAATGCTTCAGATAACTGGAGATCAGACTTTCACTAACTTCTAGGACTAGGACTTACTCCTATGCTTGGGTTCTGTTTTGCAGTTGCACTTGAGTTTCAACTTACGGACTGAAGACCAGACATTCTCCTTTAGGATTTTTGAGAGCAGAAGTCATGTTTCCCTCAATTACTGCAAGTTGTCCAGGCCCTGAAGCAGCAAAGCATCCCCACACTATCACACTTCCTCCACCATGCTTGACCATAGGCATGATGTTCTTTTTGTGGAATTCTGTGTTTGGACCCCTGGCCCGGACCCCTGTCTTCCAAACAGTTCCACTTTTAACTCATCAATCCACAGAACACTCTCCCAAAAGGTTTGAGGATTATCAAGGTGTGTTTTGGCAAAATTCAGACCAACCTTAAATGTGCTTCTTGGTTACCAGTGGTTAGTTAGCATTTGTGCCCAGTGTCTAGTGTGGTCATGAACAGTGACCTTTATTGATGCAAGAGAGGCCTGTAGGTAAGACCTTTTAACCAACTTCCTGCTGTTGAAAAAGTTCTATTTAAGTGTTGATGTGATTGATCAGGGTTTGCAGTAATCAGGCCTGGTTGTGTCTAGTCCAGCTGAACCCCATTATGAATGCAGTTTCATAGATTTGGGGAATTAGTAACTACAGGGGCGAATACATTTTCACACAGGCCCAGTTGGTATTGGATAATCTTTTCTGCTTCAATAAATGTTATTATAAAAACGGTATTTTCTGTTTAGTCAGGTTGAATTCATCTTAACTTAGATTTAGTTCGAATTTCTTAAACAGTTTAGTACGAGATATACGCACAAACAGTAGAACTCGGAAATACTTTTTCACAACACTGTATATTTGCTTTTCGTCTAAAGAATATCCAAAACTACAACAATGATTTTGCCGGGGAGAAATGGTCATTTATACGTGCACACTTGCACAAAAGGAAAAAATCTCTTGCTTTGGAAATGAGAGGATTCTAAAGTTTCCAGAGAAACAGAACATTTCGGAAATTTTACCAGCTGTGGATTGTTTAATGATAAAAATTCTGAAATGACAAAAAATAATAATACTCGGTCAACCATGTAATTCTTCTTGAAGGTGATTTCAGACAAATTGGCTCCTAATTCACTGAAAAGCTGAGCTTTGTACAATAATCACCCAAATCTACAGTGCTTATTAATGATGAGATGTGGTGTGTGTTTGTCTATCGGGGATGATCAGTGACTCCTGGGAAACCACGCACCATTTCTCCTCTATTAGAAAGAGGCTCTGGAGCAATTCTCATCATCACCCACTGCCTTCATTAACGGCTGCCTGTAGTACTGACTCTCTCATATCAAACACTGGCACCCAGAACCGGAGGTTCCCTCCAATCAGCAGACAGGATGCAATTATCACCACTCTCTCACTCTCTCTCTGTCACACACATAGAAAAAGAAAGAGAGAAACACAGAGAGAGAGAGAGAGAGAGAGAGAGAGAGACATGCATGGTGGGTCAGTCTCACCAGACTTCATTAAGGATTTAATACCAGTCTGTATGACCCACTGACACTCAGCCATGACGCATGTGAAGACCAACTGAGTCAGATGGGAAAAGTATGTGTGTGTGTGTGTGTGTGTGAGAGAGAGAGAGAGAGAGAGAGAGAGAGAGAGGGAGGGAAGAGGGGGAGTGTGGGGGAGTAGTTTAAACCTGGAGGATGCTGAAAAATGAATGATATTTAGAACTCCAGGTACCTTATTTGACCTGAGCCAATTTCTGAGGCACATTGGTTAGCGCGTTTGCCTCGCACCTCTGGGGTTGGCGGCATGTTCCCCCGTGTGCTTCGGGAGATTCCTCCGGGTACTCCGGTTTCCTCCCCCAGTCCAAAGACATGCACTGTGAATGGGTGGGAGTGTGTCTCCCCCGCCTTGTTCCCTGGGATAGGCTCCAGGCTTCCCTGTGACCATGTGTAGGATAAGTGGTACAGAAAATAGATGGATGGAACTCTAACGCACTTCTGATGTATGGCTGTAGAACTGGATACTACACAAGAACCCCTCGTTGCAAAGATAAACCTGGTGATATAGAGTAGAGTATATTGGAGTAGGCTTGCACAATATAAATTGTTCCCGGATTGTGGGAACATTGCATTTCCACCATTCTGTGTGTAAGGAGTGTAGTGGGGTGTAATAATATTACCAGCTTTGCGGTCAGGAACTGTTTCGAAACCTCAGCAGGACAGTGGATATAGGTGATTCTGCACTAACAGTGCAGTAAACAATAAAAAAAAAAAAAAAAACATCATATTTCACTGTAATGCTTATAAAAATCAGTTGTCTAATGTCCACGTAACCAATATTATTTATGTTGTATGTTACGAGTTTTTTTTTATGATGCGCACAATTTGAGCAGGAGAACACCAGTAAAAAAAAAATGTAAATAGTGTATTTACTCACTTCAACATCACTGTTAATTTTATTTACAATGTTAGCTTTGACATTTTGTTGTTGGCTGATTGAATCTTTTTGGGTCAAAAAGATTGGTTAGATTCCAGGAAGTGACTGATACTATTAGAGATGCACGATACTAAATTTCTCAGCCGATTCCGATAGCTGTTTATTCAGAGCGATAACAATAACCGATACCGATAGTTTGGTGGTGTTCTACCTTTTTGCCTTCTTCTAAATTAACTTATAAATAAAACTTTATTCTCTCTATTTCAACAGTTACTTGTTTCACAGTAACTGGTCTCATAAACAGATTATATTAAGAGTTCTTAATTTATTGAATATTATTCATTCATATTAACATAAAAATAAAACCTCCTATTAGTCTTACATTCATTCGCCCTGACAGGATTTGATTGGCAGAATATAATCGGCCCTGATCATCAGAGGTTTTTAAACTATCGGCCGATGGCGTGAATAATTGCGTTTATCGGCCGATACCGATTATCGGCCGATACATCGGTGCATCTCTAGTTAATATCGGAGCATATAAAAACACCTGCACAAATTGCTCCAGGATTACATTTCGACACGCTTTTGGTATATTTTGTACAGGCCTGCTCAGATGATTTGTGCACATTTTGTGCCTGTGCAAAATACGTAATGATTGACAGGTCTGGTAATATAATATAATCAGAGATAAACGTCACTGGATATTGTTGCAAAGTAATATCAAGAATGGACGATAATACTGTTGTATTATATTATACAAGCCTAGTTTGGAGTAATCAATGGTCATCATAACGGTATTATGATTAGAGGAAATTAAAAAATCTGAAGGGCAACCAGACCGGTGAATAAGCATGAACAAAGAAGACTAAACACTAATCCAAATTCTCTTATGGAGTCTTCTAAATAAATCTCATTAGTGTGACAAAATGCCTGTTTATCTACCTCTCTGCTGTGTGTGTCTCTCTTTCCCTCTGTGTGTGTGTGTGTGTCTCCCCTGTTTGTCCTTGGCTGAGTTTTCTAGTCCTGGAACACTTCAGTCATCTATCCGAGTGAATATTGAGCAACATCATCTCTGCTCTCAACTTGATGACTATTTTCAGAATTCCATCATTGCTTTTCATTTTAGGAAATCTCAGAGAAAAGGTCAACCATCTTCTCAAAATGGCATTGTTGAATTCCTTTTCACAGGCGGTAGACAAGAAGGTGGTCCAATTGCAGTTCTTTTATTATTATTTATTTATTCACAGTGAATTAGTTCAAGTACTATAAATATGTAATAATGTAGTTCAAGTGCCATAAATATGTAATAAAAAATTTATCAAAAATGTAGTTCAAGTACTATAAATATGTAATTATGTAGTTCAAGTACCATCAATATGTAATGTAGTTCAAGTACTATTAAAATGTAAGTATGGTATGTAGTTCAAGTACTATAAATATGTAATGTAGTTCAAATACTATAAATATGCAATCAAAATATGTGTTTCAAGTACTATAAAAGTGTAATTAGGTAGTTCAAGTACTATAAAAATGTAATGTAGTTCAAGTACTATAAATATGCAATAATGTAGTTCAAGTACTATAAATATGTGATGTAGTTCAAGTACAATAAATGTAATAATGTAGTTCAAGTACTATATGTAATTTAAAAATGTAATTCAAGTACTATAAATATGTAGTAAAATATGTAGTTCAAGTACTATAAATATGTAATGTAGTTCAAGTACTATAAATATGCAATAATGTAGTTCAAGTACTAAAAATATGCAATAATGTAGTTCAAGTACTATAAATATGTAATAAAATATGTAGTTCAAGTGCTATAAATGTAATGTAGTTCAAGTACTATAAATATGTAATGTAGTTCAAGTACTATAAATATGTGATGTAGTTCAAGTACTATAAATATGTAATGTAGTTCAAGTACTATAAATATGCAATAATGTAGTTCAAGTACTAAAAATATGCAATAATGTAGTTCAAGTACTATAAATATGTAATAAAATATGTAGTTCAAGTGCTATAAATGTAATGTAGTTCAAGTACTATAAATATGTAATGTAGTTCAAGTACTATAAATATGTAATGTAGTTCAAGTACTATAAATATGTGATGTAGTTCAAGTACAATAAATGTAATAAGTACTATAAATATGTAATAAAATATGTATTAAATAAATCAATAAAATTCTGTAGGTGTATCTTATTAGTTCTCTCTCTTGAAACATAAAATGTAGAACACAAGGTGCAAAATGTCTGAAATTACAGCAGTTTTTCTTACCTTGAAAGTGAAAAGCTGTAAATATACTATTAGAGAAGCCTAGTGTATTTTTGCTATGTAGGCCTGTTTCAGTTCATGAATGCACATACCACTGTTCCATTATCGCATGTTTTTGCCATATGGCCACAATTACACTTCACCGATGAACACAGTAATTGTTTAAATTCATCTCAGACAGTGTTTCAGTGGTTTTGCCTAAATATTGAAATATTCAATCATTTTTGAGAGCCCTCTGATGGGGATCTTCACCATGCAATGTGATTACCGAAAAGGAAGTACAAACAGCTCTTCCTGGTGGTCATGTGATGTGCCTTTTTTGTTATGTTATAGGTAAAGCCCCCTTTTTCCAGTTAAATAGGAAAATAGTATTATTGTATTATTGCCTATCAAAAAATTGGAGAGCATTGAATTGTCGCCAGTAAAGGGTTCAACTGATTTTTTTGTAAGGGTCTCATCAGTCCAAGTAAATAAATGTAAAATACCAGCTTTTCACAGATAACTCTGATGTTAGATCTGCTGTTGCAGAAAAGCTCCTCTAAAGCTCAGTCATAAACTCTAAACACAGCCTGATGTCACACAAGCAAACAGTTTCTGCTCTTTCTGTGCAGTTAGCTTGCGTCAGCGAGGAATCAGACCAAACATGGCTTCCTGACCGCTACACTTAATAGTTTGCTCACTCTCAAATACACGCACGTACACGTCTCCACGCCCTCGTCGTGCAGGTCATGTGCTTAGTATTATTATAATGCTGGGTTTTTACCTCCCGAGTTGATTAGGAGGAAACAACATGCTAGGAACGACGCGAACGAACCCGTTCGTGTGAGGAAAGAAGCGCTTGGCTTGCATGCTCCGCTTGATCTGCCTAACGAGCAGCCGCCTTATTTGAATCAATCACATTTCATGCTGCCTAATTAACACCGACGGAGGCTGAGCAGAGCGTGATCAAACACTACCCACTCACACACATGCAAAGAAACATGCGCACATGCACACACAGACACATGAGCTCATATCGAGAGCTGGACAATTGCAGTTGTGTGTGTGAGTGTGTGTGTGTGCGCGCTCCAAGAGTTCTGGGCTTGCTCAAACTCTCAAGTGCAACTTCAATATTATACACATGACGAGTCAAATTTGGTTACGTAAACCATGAACTGCATTACAACTCCAAGCATTTCAATGTAATCCATAGTGACAGTGCTCGCCTGTGGAGGAGAGAGCGTCAGTGTTTGTGTGTGTGTGTGTGTGTGTGTGTGTGTGTGTGTGTGTGCGGTTTGTAAGAAAGTGAGAAAATCTATGTGCAGTGACAGATTTAAGCACTGGGACAATCTGTCCAGTAACACCTATGGCTGCCATGATGTGGGTTTTTGTGTGCGTGTGTGTGTGTGTGTGGGGGGGGGTGTATGCATGCTACACATTAGGCTCATCATCAAATGAAATGTGTGCAGATTTGAGCACTGGGAAAGGCAGTCAAGTTTTCACTAAAAGTGCCTCCATCCTTCCTCAGATCAT
>CM022764.1:21888607-21946107 GCA_012411365.1 Ameiurus melas | reverse complement strand
TTGTCAACAAGTAACATTGAATGATATTTTGCACACCCCAATAGGTAGGGAGACAGACAGACAGACAGATAAACTGGTGTAGAAATAGTCCACACACTCACCTCTACTTACACGAATATACAAACACTGCTCACAGGAGACTCCCTGGATAAGCCCTACAGACAAGAATCCAGCTGAGTGGACTCAGCGTGTGTGCGTGTGTGTGTGCGTGTGTAAAAGACAGAGACAGATAGTATTCGGTGTTTAACCTAAACATGACCACAGGGCATAAAGCACCAATCAATCCACACAGCCGGTTCCACCTGAGGCTTGCTGCACGCTAGTGTGAATGATCTTTTCACCCCTACACACACACACATACACACGAATCTTTTTTCGAAGGTGAAGCATGAAATAAAGAGTAGGTGTAATGGGTCTTGACCCCACAGAGAGGAGATGGAGTGAAGGTAAATGATAGAGGGAAACCTGCTCTTGAGCCCGAGAGACACGCAGATGGAAACATGATGAGGTCTAAATGAGGCAAACTGTCCCTCTTGGTGACTGTCCTTCCCCCCCTAACCCTCCTACCACCCCATCCTCTCTCTCTCTCAAACCTAAGTTCCGTATCTCATGATTTCTCAAGGTTGCGCTAGAACAGAAGCCCGTGTATTCTGCATGGAGACACCCACACACACACACACACACACACACACACACACACACCCACACACACACACACACAATCTGCAGGTGGTTAGGACTTTAGGTGTTTGCTCAGGGCAGATGAATGAATCTTTTGCTCTTTATTCCATCAAAATGTCAAACGTTTCATGTGAACTACACAAACGGTTGCTCCGAACAACACTCCGTCTCAGGCGCTTAGTGAGTTCTCACATGAAGCTGTTCCAACCAGATCTGCCATCCAGAAGGCCATAATGATATGAATAAAACGGTCTTCTCAGTTAAAGAAGCTCTCAGGGCCTGCTCTTGGCTCCGAGTGCTTGTTCTGGGCACAGGCCAACTTGTTCAGAAGGGTAATTACAGGAAGCCAGAAGAAGTCTTAAACAGCTACAATCACGCTTGGGTTGAGGCGCGTAGCTCTCGGTGTCATTGACAACTTCTCACAGTGAATGACTCTTCTGCAATGAAAGAGAGGAGAAACTGTGTTTTCAGACCTAGCAACGGTTTAGAGAGGTTTAATGCATCAATACATATAGATAACGTGGAACACGAATCAGGTTGTTTTTGGGGGGGGTTTTCTGAATACTAGGACCTATCCATGAAAAATAACCTGTACCAAAGTGTGCTATAATTTTCATATTAAAGCAGTATTAGCCTGCTAGGATTTGAGCAAAGAAGCAAAGGCGGCTGAGGAAAAAATTGTCTTCGTTTAACCTTTCCATCTTTTGTTTTAAATACAATGCACAAAAATACTCTGCTCTCATAGATATCAAACAATTGCACAACACGACACAGGATTATAGGTGTGCAACAATTATTAGCACCCTTTTAGTCAGTGCTACCTCCCTCCGAGTCTTCTCCTATAATGCCCGATGAGGTTGAAGAATACATGCCAAGGGATCTGAGACCGTTCCTCCGTACAGAATCTCTCCAGATCCTTCAAACATCCATGTCCACGCTGGTGGACTCTCCTCTTCAGTTCACCCCACAGGTTTTCTATGGGGTTCAAGTCAGGGGACTGGGAAAGACCTTGATTTTGTGGTCAGTAAACCATCTCTGGTGCTCTATTTTGGTTTCATCTGACCATAGAACCCGATCCCATTTGCAGTTCCAGTAGTGACTGGCGAACTAAGACGCTCAAGTTTGTTTTTGGATGAGAGTAGAGGCTTTTTTGTTGAAACCCTTTCAAACAGCTTGTGGTGATGTAGGTAGACTTTGGATTGTAGTTTTGGAAACTTTCTGACCCCGAGATGCAAATAACTTCTGCCATTCTCCAGCTGTGATCCATAACATAATATTTCCAGTTGACTGGAACATCGTAATTATTGCCCTGATGGTGGAAATGGGTATTTTCAATTCTTTTTCTTTTTTTTTAAAGCCACTTCCCATTTTGTGAAGCTCAACAACCTTTTGTCGCACATCACAGTTATATTCCTTGGTCTTACCCATTGTTATGAATAACTAAGTGAATTTGGCCTATGTATTACCTCATATTTATAAGACTGTGAAACAGGAAGTCATGGTTGAACAATTTCCTGTTCCTAGTCACCGTCACAGGTGTACTAAAACAATGGGAATATACCTCAAATATATTTTTCTCATATGAATTCATAGTAGTGCCAACAATTGTTGTACACCTATATTTAACCTGTTTTTTTTTTTATTAACCCGTGTTGTGTTTGCAATTGTTTGATATCCATGAGAGCAGAGTATTTACTTCACTTTTTTTTTTAACAAAAGATCAAAACGCTTAAACAATAAAAGACGAATCTTCACAGCCTTCTTTTGCTCATATTTTCCAAGGGTGCCAACATTATCGGAGGGCGCTCTACTATACCATTCTTAGCTACTCAAACCAGTCTGACCATTTTCCTCTGACCTCTCTCATCAACAAGGCATTTCCACACATAGAACTGTCACTCCCTCAATGTTTTTTTTTTGTTTAGTTTTTTCCCCTCACACTTCTGTGAAAACTCTAAAGACTGTTTTCTGTGAAATTTCCAGAAGATCAGCACTTTCTGAAATACTCAAACCAGCCCATTTGGTACCAACATCTACGCCACGGTTAAAGTCACATGTTCTTCTCATTCTGATACCCGATGAACATTAACTGAAGCTCTTGACCTGTATCCTCATGATGGTATGCACTGCAATGTTGCCTCATGATTGGCTGATTGGATAACTGCATAAATGTGCAGGTGTACAAGTGTTCCTATTAAAGTGGATGGTGAGTGTATAGAATAAATACAACTGTAATCATATGCTAATGAAAACGAGTTAGCCTTACAGTTTATGGAACTTCGAGTGGCCCACGCAGCCCATTATACATATTTATGATTCTGTACTGAGATTTGATTGCCATTGTATTGTACATGCTCAAAGCCCTGAGGGTCTGGAAAAGCAACCTAGTGAAGATCATCTGCCTTCCTGTGTGTGCATGGTCGTGAGTGTGTGTAGCTAATTAGTCTGGCTTTATTAGCAGAAGTGCAGTTTGGTGAGCAGAGCTGCCATGGTAGACAGCCTCTGGGACGCAGGATGAGGATGTACTTGACACAGTGAGGGCAGCACTTCAGAGAAACAGCAGCTCTGTAAGACTTGTCTGTGTGCAAAGTTAACAGCATAAGAGTGGGTGTGTATTTGGAAAGACCTTGTAATATCTTCATACAGATGATAAAGAGCACATGGATGCTGACCCTGACCCAGTAACGGTCCTTAATGAAATCTACTCACTAGGGCTAAAAACACCCAACCCTTACACACATACTCACACATTCTCTTTCTATAAATAAATGACCTTATCGTGGAAGGTGAGACTTCAAACCTATGACCTAAAAATGCTCATTATAAACAGAAAGCGCATCATGTATGTAGCACGATCTGCACAAATCGATATACTGTAGTACTGTGACAGTACCGGTTTGTACTAAGGTGTCATTGTAGAGGTTTTTATTATGACTGTTGGCCCACAATTTAGAATGCTGTCGGACAGTCAGAGTTAATACATAGCCTTCGGTTAATTATTTGGCAGGAAAAGCTGAAAAGATAATATATCTTAGGAAACTAAACTCATGGCTTTAATATGTGTATCAATTTGTGGCTACATTTTATAAAATGAGTCATATTTTTAATGGTTTCCTTTTGTTTGGGTGTGTAACGCATCTGTTTGTGCACGTATAAGATCTGCAAAGTCACAAAGCTCGTAGTCTCCCCCAAAGGGATTTATTTATCCAACAGAGAACACTACTCCAGACCTGCCCAAAACGCCTCGCTCGAAGTCCAGATGTTACTTCCGTAACACATCTACGGCACAACGTGCACTATTAGCATAATCCCGCCCAAAGGCAGACGCGATGAAAGAAGGCGAGGCTTCAGTGCACTGAGGCGCCATGTCGTGGAGACGCTGTGTGTTTCGGTGCAAAAGCAAACCCACATTGTTTAGCCTTCTGAAAATGGACAAAATTAGGAATCGGTGATTACTGTATATTTATAAACGCTGTTCCTGAGCAGTACAACCCAAACGTTTGCTTGTGCACAACGCATTTTACAGAGAACAGCTTCCTGAACCTGGATGGAGTACAAGGCAATCTAAAGACAAAGGCTACTCCTGAAAAGTGTGGCGATTCCCATTTTGATCGGACAATCTCGCACTTCTGAATCAGATCCTGTAAGTAGGTTTGAATATTTTATGGAGTATCTGCTACTGATTGTCCAAATGAGGAGTTTTGTGTTGTGGCTCAGTCGTACACTTCTGCTAACATGCTAGCTAAAGTTTGCCAAGTTGCCTCAAGTGTTTGTTTGTATGTTGGTGGTCTGACAGAGATGTTGATTGTAGCCGCCATTTCGGCCAGCCCTGTTGATGGAGCCTCTGTGGGGCAACATCCTCTAACTTCGAGGTTCATGCGTGGTGTCAGGCGGCTGAGGCCCATCTGCAGGCCGGGCATACCTTCTTGGGACCTTTCTGTGGTCCTAGAAGGTCTGTCAGGGGCGCCATTTGAGCCCTCTGAGAAGCTTCTGACTTCTCTCAAGCAAGTAGGAGATCTACAGGCTCTCCCTGTTGCCAAGGCCGGATTATATTCCTAAAGTGCCTACATCGGCTGCCATCCATCTTCGCCTCCAATCGTGACAAAAGTGAAAATATCTTAAATATAGTCAAATGCATTTCATACTTCCTATTGTAAGATTACATTAAACCAAATATAAGATTATCAAATATTTCCAAACATTTTTACTAATGTCAAGCTATAAATTTTCTTGTTCTATTGGCAGATCATTTTTTTAAATAGTCTAAATGCTTAATATTTAGTTATATGCCAATAGAACTTCAAGTATTTCAAGTTTGAAATTAGAAAAAATGTCTAGAAATAGTTTTAATAATTTTGTAATTGGTTTATTGTAATGTTATAATAGGAACACTAGATAAATGTTAATAAATTCCAAATATTTTCAATTGTTAAAATTGAATTCTTTGCAGCGTGGCTCTGTAGATCAGATTTTCTGCTTTTGTTTAAAAAAAGAAAAAAAGAAAAAGAAATCAAACTCGCTCAGAAATTTTCAAATCAGATGTAGGCCACTTTCTTATCTGGTACTGAACTCACATACATATCTGATCTGTGGCATTGTGACCTCCGTCTAAACAGTTAGATCAGAATACATGAGAGTCCTGATGAAAATGTCCTGCCTTTGATCACTTCTCACAATGAATGTTTATTTCCATTTACATGCATGACATTTAGCAAGAAATAATGGCATTTTGATCGAACGTCCTGAATAAGTCCTCAATATAAATATGTGGCACCTTTAAACGATAAAAGTATTACAGGATTCAAAACTTTGGAATTTGAGTCACGCCTGTTTTGAAGCGAAACATCTATGCGACTCGTCTCGGACTACAGTTTCAAACTATTTCTCCCCGTGTGTGTTTGACGTTAAGAAGAGATCCAGAATCTTCCTGCCTTACAGTACAAAACAAGTCTTCATTTAAACCATATCTGTTGTTTTACCCCATCATTCTGAATAGTGTGCGTAAAATCTTCCAGATTCCAGTCAACGTTCACGTCAAACATCAGTTTGGAGAAAAACTGATCTCTGTGACTTTAACTATGGCACGGTTGTTGGTACCAGATGGTTTGAGTATTTCAGAAACTGCTCACACACCGCAGTCTGTAGAGCTTACACAGAATGAACCTACTGGGCCTGAACACCTCCATCTGCAACTGGATCCTGAATTTCCTGACTAGACCTCAGCCAGTCTGGATCGGGAACAGCATCTCCAGCATCACCACAGTGAGCACTGGGCTGTGTGCCCAGTCCACGACTGTGCAGCAATACACCGCTCCGATCACATCAAGTTCACCGATGGCATGACTGAGGTGGGTCTCATCAGCAAGAACGAGGAGTCAGCATACAGAGAGGAGATGCAGCGGCTAACGGACTGGAGCAGAGCCAACAACCTGTCTCTGATCGTGGACAAAACAACAAAAGAGATGGTTGTTGACGACAGGAGACCATGCTCATGTGGCCACTCTCCACTGAACATCGATGGTTCCTCCGTGGAGATCATCAAGAGCAAAAATTCCTTGGTGTTCGCCTGGCAGAAAACCTCACCTGGTCCTTCAACACCAGCTCCATAACTAAGGAAGTCCCGCAACGTTTCTACTTTCTCTGAAGGTTGAAAAAAAGTCCATCTCCCACCCCTCATCCTCACCACATTCTACAGAGGAACTACAGAGAGCATCCTGAGCAGCTGCATGACTGCCTGGTTTGGAAATTGCGCCGTATCGGATCTCAAGACCCTGCAGCGGATAGTGAGGACAGCTGATGAGATCACTGGGGTCTCTCTTCCCTCCATCATAGACATTTAGTCATTGTATACATCATATACATCGCTTTTGTCATTTAACACTGGTGATGTCATGCGTAAGAGAAAGGGAACAGACATTTTTTATTTGCAAGAAAAGGAGTAGTTTAGAAAGTACATACATAACATAGCATTTACAGAGTTGTGTTCATGTGCTGTTTAAAGGATACAGCACAGATGTTCACTGATGCACGCATCTGCATCACACAAACTAGTAAATATTGGCGAACGGAAAAAAGCTAACCCTCTGAAAGTCAATATATAATTCGCCCACTGGATGAACCACAAGAGCAGTAGGCCACACCGAGTTCCTCTCCTGTCAGTCAAGAACAGGAATCTGAAGCTATCTTGAGCACAGGCTCACCCAAACTGGACAGTTGAAGATTAGATTTATCCAGTCTTCAATTGTCCAGTTTGGGCGAGACGGTGGCCATTATAGCCTCAGATTATTGTGCTTGGCTGACAGGAGTAGAACCTGATGTGGTCTTCTGTTGTTGTAGCTCATCCACCTCAAGTTTTGACGTGCCGTGCGTTGTAATAAATATGTTTTTTCTGCTCACCACGGTTGTAAACAGTGATTTGAGTTACTATAGACTTCCTGTAAGCTCCTCTGATCAACAAGGTGTTTCAGCCTGCAGACCGTCAACACACTAGATGTTTTTTTTTTCCCCCCCTGCAGCATTCTGTGTAAATAATAAATAATAATAAATACCAAGGATATCAGTAGTTTCTGAAATACTCAAACTAGCCCATCTGGACCCAACAACCATGCCAGAGTTAAAGCCTCATTTTATCCTCATTCTGATGTTCGATGTGAACATTAGCTAACGCTCCTGATCTGAATCTGCATTTTTTTTTATTTTATTTTTTTGCATTGCTCTGCTGCCACATGATTGGCTGATTGGATAACTGCTTAAATGTGTAGGTGTACGTAATAAAGTAGAGTGAGTGTATTATTCAATATCCTGTAGACCTAATCAAAATAATAGTCAGAGCCAAGACTTGGTTCTACAGTAGATCAGCCCTGATCTCAATCAGCCTTGATCATATTTGTTTTCAACTAAATTTCTCTCGGTAAGAGCTGACAGCAGGTGTCCGCTCGCAATTGGCAATCGGCCTGCTGTTGGCAGAGAAAGCATTTCTTTCTAAAAGTCAAAGCTGAAGGATGAACATTCATAACAGCATCACTGTCCTATGTTTCCGTAAGAAATGATGGTTCATTTCTGCGCATGTTAATGTATGGGTGCTTACGGATGCACAGTGTCGAAAAAGCATTATGTAAATAAAATGATCATTGTACTAATGATGACCCGGTTGTACTTCAGTCATGAAAGTACACGCGGGTGCAGGCGAGATGAGACGGATGCACATGCAGTTAAAGCTTTTATTGACTATGTTTACACGGACAGCAGTAATCTGATTATTGACCTTATTCTGAATAAGACAATATTCTGATTAAGGTGTTTACATGAGTCACTTTTAGAATATTCCTTTCATATTCAGGTTGTACATGTTATAAAACATAGTTTGGTTAACAGCACACGTCATTACGTCCCCACTCCACGCCGTCCCTCCAGAATTTCACGTATCGACATACAGTTCGTGTTAGTTATGGAACCGTATACACTTTTGGGTGTTTCATTTTTAACTTTATGAAAGCCTCAAGAGCGGTTAATTATTAGTCATGCTATAGGTGCAAATAGACGACTGCTTGAAGCCGTGCGCTGCGTCCCAAACCGCGTACTTACCGTCTATATAGTAGCCGAAACACGTGTATTTCACCTACTATATAGCAGGTAAGTGCGCGGTTTCTGACGTAGACGTGCTCTCTTGTTTACCGCTAAGCTGTTGAGCGCTGCCGTGTGTGTACGTGTCCTGTCGTAAAATGCGGTGACATCTCGCACACGACGTCAATAGTGTGAATAAGGTGTGTACGTACATCGTAACGCACGTCGATAATGCGACTAAAACAGGAAAACTCCACACGTCTTAATTCTATTCGTGTTTAAGTATGACTTTAGTGAGATTAAAGTGATCAATAATCGCAGTTTACATGCTAGTTTCTTAATCAGAGTATGCTAGTATCGTCTTAATCGGGTATATATCGGATTATTGTTGTCCGTGTAAACGTACCGATGTTATATATATATATATATAAAAAAGACATTTGTGACATAATTCATGCAAAATAACACATTTTAACATTTTCACTAATGGTCCCGGATGTTTGGTATAAAGGAGATACATACTGTATAAATGAAAGTGGTGTATCCTGTATGTGCGTAACATAAGTGTGTTACAACAATTACGCTCAACCGCTATAGGGCCAATGAGAAGTGCTTGCCGAGTAGGAGGCAATGAGAAGTGTGTGTGTGGAAGATTATGAGCAATGAGCTGAGTGATAGTGACTGGTACAACCCTGCACTGGCAACAGTGACACTACAGCAAGATGACAGACTACACACACCTAGACAAAAGTACACACCGACCTTTCACTCGACTTCTTGCTCGAATATAGCATTTATTTGAATCTATCCTGCTAATTCACTCATGGTCAATGAAAGGGATGATGCACAGAGACCGAGATGGATAGACGGAGAGAAAGAGAGTGCTCTCGATTCCAAGAGAGGAGAAGATGCTGTAATCAAGCGCTAGAAAATTCGCCCTCTACCTATAAATATCTACATGTAGGATATAAGAGAAGAGCCTTTTTCATCGTTTGCATTCACACATAAGGCCACTCACATGTTGCTGATAACAGAGCTCAGAAAGCTGCTTGAGCCACTTCTGACATTATATTTTATTAGTTCATGGCTTGACATGGTACATGAGGTCTCAGGTGCAGCACAGATGAGCCCTATAACCGCATCTGAGCTGTGCATCTCAGGAAAATATTGTGATGGAGCTCGAGGACCAGAGAAATGTTGCTAAACAAAAATAAACTCCATGCCTGCACACACAGAGCCTCTTTGGAGAGAATTACGTAACAAGAACACTGAAGCGTGCGATGTGTTATACAGGTACAACAACACAATTAAGACGCATCAAAGCTTTAGCACATTAAGACAAGATTGCTCAGGAAATTAGCTCTCCATCAGAGGCTCATCGTGAGCTTAAAGAACTAATAAATGTATTTTATTAGGAAAAGAAATTGTCCACTTATATCCTGCATGGCCATGCAAAACAACAGTGTATGGATTTATCTCAAAATATAAAGAAAGGGAAAAGGATGTGTGCTATTTTTACTGAAGCGATGATGAATTCTGCTTTTTACTCTCCTTAATCGTTTTACAACTTCCCCAATAAATGACTATTTGATGATAATAGGCATCGGGATATATAAAAGTGTGCGGATATTTTCCATCTATCAGAAAATTACAGTAGAGAATAATAATCACGGTTAGTGCTGGTTGTGATAGCTTTTCCCTTTTGGATAGACATTCGCTGACTAACAAATCAACACAAGTGCTCTGAGGTATGAGGAAGTTGAGGAATTACCGACTGTAGAATTGTGAAACTATTCAATTCAATTTGATTTGTATAGCGCTTTTAACAATGGACATTGTCTGAAAGCAGCTTTAGAGAAACATATAAACACAGGATAGAGATTTTAAGTGTGTGAGTTTATCACTATTGAGCGAGCCGGTGGTGACGGTAGTGAGGAAAAACTCCCTAAGATGATATGAGGAAGAAACCTTGAGAGGAACCAGACTCAGAAGGGAACCCGTCCTCATCTGGTTGGCGACGGATAGTGTGAACATAAAGGAAAGTTCATTATGGTATTAACATGAAATCTGTTTGATGAACTAGTCCACTGTTCACTAAAAGAGACCGGAGTGCAAAACTGCATGTCCAAGGCCATAGTAGCAACCGTAGTTCCAGCAACCACAGTGAGAACATCCATATGGAATTGAGGTCCAAAACTTTTTCCATGGTACTTCAAGCGGTACCATCCTCAACAATCTCCAGGCTGTAGCCTCCAGTTGAGAGCTCCATCCAGAGGTAGTGCATCCAAACGGATCAGGCAGGTCCGGAGAGCAGAAAGGCTCAGGATCACTGGCATGTCCATAAAATCATGTGTGGTTCAACAGAAGAACTATGAAAATTTAGCACTGTGACATACTGTAGTACAACAGTTTAAGACATGCCCAAAATATCCAGTTCCAGTACTGGATTCCTAGATGGTGACAGTGCAGAAGACTTTGGTGATGAACCTGCTCTAAAACAACTGATTTTTCTGGGAAGTCACCAGATGCTACACGTGCTGGTGCATGATACTTGAGTAGGTTCACAGAGTGGATTCACTACAGACAGACTGTATGGACTTCACTAAAGATGGACTGCAGTTCTCCAAGCTCCAAGTTGAGGACTCCTTGGGTTAGACTCCAGTGTCTTATTTGCGAGACCAACAGTCAAAACCATTCAGTGGTCCATTAGACTGTGACTAAACTCCAGAAACAACAGCCTGGGCTGGGTATGGTCTGTAGGCTGCGAAGCCACACAGACCATACACATAGGCAACCAAAGTTAGACTCCTAGTTTGCACCTTGTACCAGTACTTACAGTACATACCTAAATCCATGCCTCTAATTGGGTCCGGAACATACCATTTGACTTTAGTATTCAAAAACGAATAATATATACATAAAACACAGTTGAAGTATCTCTACGTATGTTGACATTAATATACTGCTTTTCAGGACATATTATGGGTAAGTACCTATACCACTCAGGTACTTGTTCAGTCCCTTGTCATTTCAAGACCGGACTACTGCTACTCGCCCCGGGCAGATCTGCCCTGGCCAGCATTGGACCTCTGATCCAGAAAGAACCAGAATGCAGCTGCATGGCTTGTTTTCAACCTTCCCAAATTCTCCCACACCACCCCCATTTCTACACTCCCTCCTCTGGCTTCCTGTAGCTGCCCACATCAGATTTACAACACTCATGCTTGTTAACAAAGCCAAAACCCAGGACCCTGGAGGTGTGAGGCGAAAGTGCTAACCAGTGTTTTGTTTTTTTTTCCCCCCATACCATACTACCTCCCCTACAGGGTTTAAGACTGATAGGATGGTACTCAGAGTCTGTGACCTATTGAACCAGTACGAGGACGTATTTATTGATCGAGAGGTCAAAGCACTTCTGTAAGTCCCTCTAGATGAGGCCATTTATCAAATGCCATCAATATAACGTAAATGTATACACATCATTAATGTTTTAGACTACATACAGCATTTTAATGGATATACTCCGTCGATTCAACGTTCATTTAAAGTCTTCAGGTCTAGTACTCTTAACTGTTCTGGTGATGCTTCAAAAAAAGAAAAGAAAAGATGCTTAAAAAGCATATTTGAAATAAAAATGGCAGGTATGCAGTATTTTCCTCTTGTGCTCAAGGAAAACTATCCTCTGTTTCTGCTGAATTATGTCAAAATGAAAGAATAGCCTGCTAGATATACAGTCCCTAGACTTTACAGTGCTGTTGTAATCACCTCTCCACACACATTACTTTATATGGCCCATAACAGAGTTGATTTGAAATGGAGTTCATGACATTATTTCTTTGTGCAGTACTGGGCAATATTTATAGGCCACCTGATGAAAAAATGATATTTTATATATATATATATATACACACACACACACACACGACTGTTTCTGTTTCTGACTTCAATCACTGATAAAAACCTGTTTGCCTATACAGTGAAGGAAAAAAGTATTTGATCCCCAGCTGATTTTGTACGTTTGCCCACTGACAAAGAAATAATCAGTTTATAATTTTAATGGTAGGTTTATTTGAACAGTGAGAGACAGAATAACAACAAGAAAATCCAGAAAAACGCATGTCAAAAATGTTATAAATTGATTTGCATTTTAATGAGGGAAATAAATATTTGACCCCTTCTCAATCAGAAAGATTTCTGGCTCCCAGGTGTCTTTTATACAGGTAAAGGGAGTGCTCCTTATCTCAGCTTGTAACCTGTATAAAAGACAAATGTCCACAGAAGCAATCAATCAATCAGATTCCAAACTCTAAACCATGGCCAAGACCAAAGAGCTCTCAAGAAAAGCTGCTCAAGAAAGCACATATACACGCCCGTCTGAAGCTTGCCAATGAACATCTGCATGATTCAGAGGACAACTGGGTGAAAGTGTTGTGGTCAGATGAGACCAAAATGGAGACCAAGATGATCCCCTGCTGATTTTCTACGTATGCCC
The DNA here is from genome assembly GCA_012411365.1 of Ameiurus melas. Lineage (NCBI taxonomy): Eukaryota > Metazoa > Chordata > Actinopteri > Siluriformes > Ictaluridae > Ameiurus > Ameiurus melas. The sequence continues at coordinate 21,933,371 of CM022764.1, read as the reverse complement.
ACTGACAACGCAAAAAGGTTCTCTGAGGAACGCAAAAAGGTTCTCAAAGGAACGCAAAAAGGTTCTCAGGGGAACGCAAAAAGGTTCTCAGGGGAACGCAAAAAGGTTCTCAGGGGAACGCAAAAAGATTCTCAGGGGAACGCAAAAAGGTTCTCAGGGGAACGCAAAAAGGTTCTCAGGGGAACGCAAAAAGGTTCTCAGGGGAACGCAAAAAGGTTCTCAGGGGAACGCAAAAAGGTTCTCAGGGGAACGCAAAAAGGTTCTCAGGGGAACGCAAAAAGATTCTCTGGGGAACGCAAAAAGGTTCTCAGGGGAACGCAAAAAGGTTCTCAGGGGAACGCAAAAAGGTTCTCAGGGGAACGCAAAAAGATTCTCTGGGGAACGCAAAAAGGTTCTCAGGGGAACGCAAAAAGGTTCTCAGGGGAACGCAAAAAGGTTCTCAGGGGAACGCAAAAAGATTCTCTGGGGAACGCAAAAAGGTTCTCAGGGGAACGCAAAAAGATTCTCAGGGGAACGCAAAAAGGTTCTCAGGGGAACGCAAAAAGGTTCTCAGGGGAACGCAAAAAAGTTCTCAGGGGAACGCAAAAAGTTTCCTACGGGAACGGAAAAGCTTAGAATTTTTTTTTTCTCCCATCCCAAATTTTTTCCATTTTATATAGATGATTTCAATTTTGTAATCCTGGGACATTAGAAACTAAATAGGTATTATGGTTGCACTGATACTGATTATTTTTCTATGAATCTCAAAGCTGCTACTTAAATACACACTAAAATATACTCTATATAGATCACTATCACATGCTCAAATATCTGCTGCAGGTTTCCTCCGAGTCAGTATAACACAGGGCCTAAATCAGGATGTGTAAGGAAGGGAAGCCCTGTTTCCGGGAGGGTGAGGGGTTACTATAATTGACCGTCTTGCATAAAAAGAACCCTCGTTGAGTTTTATATAGTCCTTTTATTAACATATTGTCTTGCATTGTATTTTAACTCGCAATGAATTCACTACACAGAACAATATCACACACTGCGCCCTTTCCATACCAATACACCATACGAATACAGTTTCTCCGGCCTGCAGTTCTGTAGTGTTGAATACGTGAAACTGAAATGTTGATTCGACTCCTAATTTAATTCCACCCCACTGAAATTATACACTAGCTAACACGCATGTATTTGATATTTTATAAAAGCGTTCATTCCCCCATGCGAGCTGAAGTGATTTGTTACCGACTCGCAGGAAGCCACCGAGTACACACGTGTACACGCAGTGGCAGTCTTGAACAGTAAACCGTGGAGGTTTTTTTCCATCCACGTCACCTAATAAAATGACCGAAATGAAGTCGTTTTGTAGAGTTGTCTCTCTGGTCATGCTCAGCAGCATACGCCCGTTAGCATTTTAATTTAACGGTGGCTTAAAGGTCACGTTTTTTTTCTCTCTCTTGTTCGGTCAGGCTCTTTCACTCGCGATCTCGCTCATTTTGCTTGAAGTCCTAAAATCTCACCAGTTCCCCGTCTCCCCCAGACTTCACGGTCTGCCGTTGCTCATCGTCGTATTAGGATCCCCCCCCCCCCTCGTCCCACGTTCCTCTCATTCCCATCGCTCACCGGTGCAGCCTGAACGACGGCGGATGTGGATGGAGCGGAACACCGCTCCCACGGCATGTGGAGAGGAAAACCAGAGAGATAATGATGCAGCACTGAGTGGAGATTGCATTAACCCTAATAGTATTAAAGCGTGATTTGTCAAACCGGGAAAAACCTGAAGATGAACATGTGTCGTCTGCCCACGCAGCCTCTAGCCAGCAACATGATCACGATCCTCGAGAAGAAAGATCCAATTTGGTTCCCCAGCAAATAATCTCATTAGCTTAACATTTTCTGAACGTCTCGAACAACTTTTGCCTTGCTGACGACTACGCCGTCTAGGTTTCCCCCGTTGTAAGAAATAATCACACACCCAAACCATCCAAGCCATAAACCTGTCTATCCTTTAGTGTCTGGTAGGAGATACTGTAGCATAAAGGCCTAGTGCATCTACGAGACTGAAGGATGGTCTTCACGTCTTCACGTGTACTTTATGTAGAATGTATAGATCTGAATTCGTTCTCTCTGGTCTCATGTGGTTAGTGTGTGTTTGATGTAGCACCGTGGTCCTGGAAGAACGTCGGTTTTTTTTCACTATGTACTGTACCAGTGTATATGGCTGAAATGACAATAAAACCACTTGAACTTAAAAAAGCACCCCCCATTTGTATTAAAATGAGCCCATTGCAACGCAGCTTCTTATTTACGAAGCCCATATGCCAGCCAACAGGATTATCTGATTGCCCTCCAACTAAAATGCTAAAATCACATTTACATCTACAACACCCTTATTAAGCACTAGGGGTAACTTTTTCAAACTTTCACGCATGTGCCGTTGGTAAAAACAAACGGATCCTTTGCAAGAAATAAATAAATAAATAACTTCTGTAGCACAGATTACATTTTAGTAGTCTTATTTTAGTTGCACTTTCATTGAATGAGTTCCTAATACCTAATTGATCTTTTACCTTGTGTATAATAAGCTGTTCCCAGAATGCACCCGTTCTTCATATATACTTGTAATGATGTTTTATAAAAATGGAAGAAGTGTCAAATTGTATTTATTCCATGATTTATGTCACACATGCAGCTTCATCACAAATCTGGTTTCATTTCGGACAGATTCCTGGCCTTCAGAGTGAAGAACCGTTCGCCTTATCTCCATGGTAGAATTCATCGTTTGTGATTTCGATCACTTGGTGTCGTGTTTGAGGAATATTAATAGCAGTGTTGACCTTGACTTTCTTTCTTTCTAAAAGTCCACTCACTGCATGTGTGCTCACTGCTGCTGTGTTTACTGATGTACATATTCAGTGTGTTTGCTATAAAATTTTGCGTGTGTGTGTGTGTGTGTGGGGGGCTAATAAATATTCTCCAGTGAGCTTGCGTCTCATATCTCTTCAGTCGGTTTCCTAATGAAGGAGTTATTTACAGCTCTCTCGGCAAGCTGAGCCTCTTTTACCTCCTAACTGTCTCTGTCCCCTGGCGTCTCAGCTCTGAATATGAAGTACTATTATCTGATCCAGATAGCACAGGAACAGCATTGTAACTCATCCAAAATACAGTGCCCTCCACTAATATTGGCACCCTTGGTAAATATGAGCAAAGGTGGCTATGAAGATTCGTCTTTATTGTTTAACCTTTTGATCTTTTGTTAAAAAATAAATAAATAAATAAAAATCACATACAGTATCTCACAACAGTGAGTACACCCCTCACATTTGTAAATATTTGATTATATCTTTTAATGTGACAACACTGCAGAAATGACACTTTGCTACAATGTAAAGTAGTGAGTGTACAGCTTGTGTAACCGTGTAAATTTTCTGTCCCCTCAAAATAACTCAACACACAGCCATTAATGTCTAAACCGCTGGCAACAAAAGTGAGTACACCCCTAAGTGAAAATGTCCAAATTGGGCCCAAAGTGTCAATATTTTGTGTGGACACCATTATTTTCCAGCACTGCCTTAACCCTCTTAGGTATGGAGTTCACCAGAGCTTCACAGGTTGCTACTGGAGTCCTTTTCCACTCCTCCCCTACATCACAAGTTGTTCAGAAGGGTTTCAAAAAAAAAAAAAAAAACTCTCATCCAAAAACAAACTCGAGCATCTTCAGTTCGCCAGACACTACTGGAACTTCAAATGGGATCGGGTTCTATGGTCAGATGAAACCAAAATAGAGCTTTTTGGTAATAAACACCAGAGGTGGTTTTGGGGCACACAGAGAGGTAGCCATATGGAAAAGTACCTCATGCTCACAGTTAAATATGGCGGTGGATCTTTAATGTTTTGGGGCTGTTTTTCTGCCAGAGGACCTGGACATTTTGTTAGGAAGCATGGCATCATGGACTCTATCAAATATCAACAGATATTAAATTAATGCCTAACTGCCTCGGTCAGAAAGCTTCAAATGGGCTGTGGATGGATCTTCCAGCAGGACAATGATCCAAAACATACATCAAAATCAACACAGAAATGGTTTACTGACCACAAAATCAAGGTCCTGCCATGACCATCCCAGTCCCCTGACCTGAACCCCATAGAAAACCTGTGGGGTGAACTGAAGAGAAGAGTCCACCAGCGTGGTCCTCGAGGTTTCAAGGATCTGGAGAGATTCTGTATGGAGGAATGATCTCAGATCCCTCGCCATGTATTCTCCAACCTCATCAGTCATTATTGGAGAAGACTCTGAGCTGTTATCTTGGCAAAGCGAGGTAGAGTATTTTTGTGATTTTCTTTTTTTTAACAAAAGATCAAAAGGTTAAACAATAAAGACAATTTTTCACAGCCTTCTTTGCTCATATTTACCAAGGGTGCCAATATTAGTGGAGGGCACTGTAACTCTCCGTCACAGACCTGCCCTCACCAAAGGTCAGAGCGCACACAATATGTGTGGGCTGGTTGTTGTGTTATTGTGTGATACAGGACTCAGGACAAGAGAGCTCACCTCTAGAGAATGTTAAACACTTTACTGATTATACCTCACTCACGCTGTATAGGACACGTAGCTTATATTAAAATGCTATAAGGTTGTAAGGCACATGTGACATCTGCATACAGCTGGGTCCATAAGTATTTGGACAGTGACACAATTTTCATAATTTTGCCTCTGTACACCACCACAATGGATCCGAAATGAAGCAATCAAGATGTGGTCGAAGTGTACACTTTCAGATTTAATTCAAGGGGTTTAACAAAAAATGAGGAATGACAGCCATTTTGGTCAGATTTTCACCGGCTCAAAAGTAATTGGACAAACCAACTATTATAGATATACTGATTATTCTTAATAGTTGGATGCAAATCAAATGTATTCAATGTCTGCCTGAAGTCTGGAACCCATGGACATCACCAAATGCTGAGTTTCCTCCTTTGAGATGCTTCACCAGGCCTTTACAGCATAGTTTTGTCTTCAGTAGGTGAAAAGCATGCTCAATTGAGCTGTAGTCAGGTGGCTGACTCGGCCATTTAAAAACATTCCATTTCTTTGTCTTAAGAAGCTCTTGGGATGCTTTTACAGTACGTTTTCGGTCATTATCAATCTGTACTGTGACGAGCCCTTCATTTACTTCTCTATACTCTTCTCTTCCCATCGTTCTGGTACAAGTTCATCTTTTTTTCTTCTGTCCAAAGAGTCTTGTCCAGAACTGTTCAGGCTTTTTCTAGCCGTGTTCTAGCAAAGTCTAATCTGGCCTTTCTGATCTTCAGTGTTCCCAGTAGTTTGCATCTTGATATAAACCCTCTGCATTTACATTCATGAAGGTGTTTCTTGATTGTAGACTTTGACAACGATGCCCCTACCTCCTCACGAGTGTTCTTGACTTGGCTAGATGTTGTGAAGGTGTTTTTCTTCAACAAGGAAAGAATTCTACAATCATCGACTTTAGTTGTCTACCTTGTTTGTCCATCCAGGACTTTTAGTGTTGTTGAACTCACCAGTGCACTCCTTTTTAAGAATATACCAAACTGGTGATTTGGCCACACCTAAAGTTTCTGCTCTCTCTCTGATTGGTCTGTTTTGATTTTTTAGCCTAATAAAAGCCTCCATCACTTGCATCAACACCCCGTAGAACCGCATATTGAGAGTTCCCATGAAGAGCTACCAAATGCAAATTCAATGCTTGGAATTAGCTCCAGACCTTTTTATCTCCTTAATCAGTCATGAAATAACGAGGAAACAGGCCACAGCTGGCCATGAAGCTGCTTATCAGTCACGTGTCCAATTACTTTTGAGCCTATGAAAATGGAGGGACTCTGTAAAAAAAAAAAATGGCTGTCATTCCTAAACAGTTAATGCAATATTTTTCTTTGTTAAACCCCTTGAATTAAAGCTGAAAGTCTACACTTCAATCACATCTTCATTGCGTCATTTCAGACCCATTGCGGTGGTGTACACGGGTAAAATTCGAAAAATTGTGCCACTGTCCAAACACTTATGGACCTGACTGTAGGTATCGCATGCAGGTTATGTAATCATTACTGTATTCTCACAGACTAAACGCAAGCAGGTTATCACTCACCTGATTCAACAGGTGAAATGTTTGCTTGTGGATGAAAGTTCCGCTAGCTGGTGTGTCATTATGATGCAGGGTGTGCCTCAAGTAACACCTTTTATTTTTTTCTTCTTTTAAATGTCAGGGACAATTTCGACAAAAGCGGTTTAGATCAGTGGGACCGATGATCAGATGCTGACCTTGACCTGACTTTTGTCTAAAATGCAGGGGACTATGACTTATCACCACTAATAACTCTAGGACAGAGACTAAGCATTGGACTTCAGTAGCTCCACTGCAGTATGGATGTGGAGATTCAGTGCAGTAAATCTGAGCCAAAAGCAGATGTATACATCTGCACCAGTGTGGGTTTTTTCCTTTCTTTTTTTTTCCTCCTAGTGATGCTATTTTTAAACCTTTGATGCCCATTATTGAGTTTCTTTTTCTTCCTAAGGGTAGTGTTTGTAGGGATGTTTGGTTCATCACTAAGGATCTGAAAGACAAAGGAAGGTATTAAAAGCATGAAAAGGACCAATCCTGATGGTTTAGCATCTCTATTATTGTGTAATGCCGCGTCTTTTTGTTAGCGTGACGAAAGTCCGCCCGATCTTTATTAACACAGCTGCGCCCTACAGTGTTACCCTGCATTACATACGTTCGTGGTGTGAAGGCAGTGATTTGCAGACCAGTAAAGCAATGTAACGCATCCATCTTCTTCAGGGCACACACACTTTTCTCCCAAAAATGGGCGCGTTTCCTTTTCCGAGCTTCACCGTGCCTGAACAAGCACTATAAGAGAGGTTTTAGAATATTGTAAATATTTGAATAGTGTTGTTAATGATTTTTATTTCCTCCCAGCCAGTGAATGGATCAGTTTACATACCAAAAGAAAAAGGGAGCAAAAACACACAACCATCCAATTATTGGTAAATGCCATGGTTAAGAAAGCCTTTCTCTTGACTGCCCTTTCAAGCATGATCCTTGGGTAACAAGTAAGAGAAGGAAAGAAGACACAGACGCACATCATTAAGAGGGTCTGCTCACTCGTAAATCAGTGAAATCTTGTTTTTTTTCCCCTTCACGGCATCCTAAAGCGGCCTAGTCTATTAATGGACTAGTCTTTTTTTTTTTTTTGCAGCCTGCAGAATTTCTAAAGCTACTGTCTTATCTACAAGTCATTTTCTCTATTCCTTAACCTGTTTCCTTGATCCATCCATCCATCCATTTTCTCTACCGCTTATCCTACACAGGGTCACGGGGAGACTGGAGCCTATCCCAGGGGCTCGGAGCACAAGACAGGGAAGACCCTGTTCTGGGTGCCAACCCATCACACACATTCACACAACAATTACTACTATGCCAAACAACCTACAACGCACGTCTTTGAACTGGAGGAGCAAATCCCCGAAGCACAGGGAGAACATGCAGACTCCGTGCACGCAGGGCGGAGGCGGGAATCGAACCCACAACCCCAGAGGTGCGAGGTGATAAGCGTGCCCCCTACCGCTGCTTCCCTGATGTAGAATCAAATTTAATTTGGCTTATATGATGATTAAAAAAAATGTCTAAGATTTACGCTTTCACTTTGGACCTTCTCACATACCGACTTTTCGAGTTTTATTTCCCAGAACGCTTGCAAAAGGCCTGTCGTACAGACTCTACTCGAGTTGTACAACGCGGAAAATGATACGCTTCAGGGTGCAGTTACTGAGGAACAAATCACAAGCTTGTTTTCAGTGGCCAATAGTACTGCGCCAAGCAAATCTGATTTTAGTGGTGCCAGCTCTTGTTTAAGTGGCTTTAGACAGCTGATGGTGACAGAGACAGAGGAATGAGCTAGGCTGGTTTTTTTTTTTTTTTTGGGGGGCGCGGTCCATATACACGTGGTTTAACGCATACATGCAGATTGCCCTCCTGACCCGTGGGCAGAACAGAAAGTCGTAATCTTATGATAAGTGACTATAAAACTGTCTGCTGCAGTGTGTTTTATAGAGTCCAGAGCCAGGCTGGTGAACCAGGGCTGCGCGCCAGTCGATATTCTATCTCTGGGAAGAGGGTGCAAGTCGAGCAGTCACCTCTGAGCTTTACGGAGGACGCTGTCTCATGGAGTAATAAACCGCTCTTTGCAGAGACAGTTTAATTCAATGAGCAGAGAGGAAAAGGGCAAAAGGACACCAAAAGAGAGAGATTTTTTTTTTTTTTTTTTTAAAGAAGAGTGTGATGAAAAGAAACAAGAAGGATTGCGAAGAGAAGGTAAGTGAGACGGAGGAAGGGGTCTCCAGGTGCTCATAAATCTTTAGTAATTTGTTTATGGCAAGCAAAGTCTGCTTGGCTTTAGCTGTGGCCACTGGAGGTGGTGTGTGCGCGTGTGTGTGTGTGTGTGTGTGTGTGTGAGGAAAATCTAGGACATGGGCCTTAAAAATGTCACACTTTCAGGAGCAAATAGGATTCCAGACCCACATATGGTGACAGCCTTTTATTTGACATTGAAGGGTCGACTAGAAAAAGCGCGAGTGTAAATGTTCCGTGTTCAACATCGTGCCGTCTTTTAGGCCAAAACCATGAATTCTGTTTTCTGGTGCAGGAAAGCAGGCGTGAGAATCTAAGCTAAAGCATTGAAATGTTTCATTAAAACTTAAGCCGTTCGGTTGAACTGTCATTGGACGGCTTTGTTATTTTAATTACTCCTGGGATAATTGTTTTTTATTATTTAGTTAAATAAGGACCACGTGAAGAGCGCGAGTTATGATTGAGCGGTCACCCTACATAATGACATCAACCGTGTCTCGTTCACAGACGGATGACTAGAGATCAATTTGGTGTACTGTCGTAGATGGGTGGGTACCTCTACATATAGGATAGATAGATAGATAGATATATATATATATAGAGAGAGAGAGAGATAGAGATAGATATAATATATATATATATATATATATATATATATATATATATATATATATATATATATATATATATATATATATATATATATATATATATATATATATACAGTGGTGTGAAAAAGTGTTTGCCCCCTTCCTCATTTCCTGTTCCTTTGCATGTTTGTCACACTTAAGTGTTTCGGAACATCAAACCAATTTAAACAATAGTCAAGGACAACACAAGTAAACACAAAATGCAATTTGTAAATGAAGGTGTTTATTATTAAAGGTGAAAAAAAATCCAAACCATCATGGCCCTGTGTGAAAAAGTGATTGCCCCCTAAACCTAATAACTGGTTGGGCCACCCTTAGCAGCAACAACTGCAACCAAGCGTTTGCGATAACGTGCAATGAGGCTTTTTTCCTGGAGGAATTTTGGCCCACTCATCTTTGCAGAATTGTCCTAATTCAGTTACATTAGAGGGTTTTCGAGCATGAACGGCCTTTTTAAGGTCATACCACAACATCTCAATAGGATTCAGGTCAGGACTTTGGCTAGGCCACTCCAAAGTCTTCATTTTGTTTTTCTTCAGCCATTCAATGGTGGACTTGCTGGTGTGTTTAGGATCATTGTCCTGCTGCAGAACCCAAGTTCGTTTCAGCTTGAGTACACGAACAGATGGTCGGACATTCTCCTTCAGGATCTCTTGGTAGACAGCAGAATTCATAGTTCCTTTTATCACAGCAAGTCTTCCAGGTCCTGAAGCAGCAAAACAGCCCCAGACCATCACACTACCACCACCATATTTTACTGTTGGTATAATGTTCTTTTTATGAAATGCAGTGTTCCTTCTACGCCAGATATACTTGGACACACACCTTCCAAAGAGTTCCACTTTTGTCTCATCGGTCCACAGAATGTTGTCCCAAAAGTCTTGGGGATCATCAAGATGTGTTGTGGAGAAATTGAGACGAGCTTTGATGTTCTTTTTGCTCAGTAGTGGTTTTCTCCTTGGAACTCTGCCATGCAGGCCATTTTTGCCCAGTCTTCTCCTGATGGTGGAGGCATGAACGCTGACCTTAACTGAGGCAAGTGAGGCCTGCAGTTCTTTGGACGTTGTTGTGGGGTCTTTTGTGACCTCTTGGATGAGTCGTCGCTGCGCTCTTGGGGTAATTTTGGGCAGCCGGCCACTCCTGGGAAGGTTCACCACTGTTCCATGTCTTCGCCAATTGTGGATAATGGCTCTCACTGTGGTTCGCTGGATTCCCAAAGCTTTGGAAATGGCTTTATAACCCTTTCCAGACTGATCGATCTCAATTACTTTCTTTCTCAATTGTTCCTGAATTTCTTTGGGTCTCGGCATGATGTATAGCTTTTAAGGATCTTCTGGTGGACCTTACTGTGTCAAGCAGCTCCTATTTAAGTGATGCCTTGATTGTGAACAGGTGTGGCAATAATCAGGCCTGGGTGTGGCTAGAGAAATTGAACTCAGGTGTGGACAACCACAGTTATAGTATGTTTTAACAAGGGGGCAATCACTTTTTCACACAGGGCCATGATGGTTTGGTTTTTTTTCACCTTTAATAATAACACCTTCATTTACAAATTGCATTTTGTGTTTACTTGTGTTGTCCTTGACTATTGTTTAAATTGGTTTGATGTTCCGAAACACTTAAGTGTGACAAACATGCAAAGGAACAGGAAATGAGGAAGGGGGCAAACACTTTTTCACACCACTGTATATATATATATGCGCGCACATATATACACACACACATATATACATATATACACACAGATTAGGGCTGCAACAACTAATCGATAATAATCTATAATTAATACAAATGGACAACGAATTTCATTATGGATTATTCGGGTCAGTGATGTCACCGCGGATAAACCCAGTCAGTGATGTTACTGTGGATGAGTCTTTATTAATCACATACCCCAGCATGTTAGGAAGTTGGGGTCAGCCATGATACAGGGTCAGCCATGATACAGCGCCCCCTGGAGTAGAGAGGGTTAAGGGCTCATGGGCCCCAACAGTGGCAGCTTGACAGTGCTGGGGCTTGAACCCCCGACCTTCCGTTCAGTAACCCAGAGCCTGAACCACCAAGCCACCACTGCCTCACTATGAATAAAACCCATGTGTAAAACAGCGCAGGTCACAGAGTGAGCTGCTGCGGGAAAAGTGCACTATCCAGATCGTCCAAAAGGTGAATATTTTATATTAAGCGCTTCAAACAAACTTGTGAGCGTATTAACGTGGCTCGTCATGTCAGACGCTGTGACAGACGCGTGTGCCGTTTAATGTGTTCCAGACGCGTTTTCTTCAGCACAGAAATGACATTTTTACCTTTATATACTTATCTGTAAACGTTAGAAATTCACGCCGGTAATTTCAGTTTTACATGAAGGCTCGTCCTTCAGCGAGCGAGCCTCCGTTAAACTTCACCGAAAGAGCGCGTCAATCAAATGGAGAGGAAACGCGATAACTCTGTGTTTGTACAGTGTTTGAAGGACAACATCGGGCAGAATGTGAAAAAACACTTTCTTAAATGCAGAAAATAAAAACTGGCCTTTTAATCCAACTATTCGATTAATCGAAGGAATAATCTGCATATTAATCGGTTACCAAAAGAACCGTTTTTTTGCAGCCCTAATACAGATACAGACCTGCATAAAATCATCCAGATACAGGTCAAGAGCGTTGGTTAATGTTCATGTCAAACATCAGAGTGACCAAGTGCGATCTGTGTGACTTTAACCATGACGTGGATGTTTGTACCAGACGGGCTGGGTTGAATATCTCAGAAACCGCTGATTCCCTGAGATTTTCACATGCACTACTAGGAGTCTAGAGTTTACACAGCATGGTGCAAAAAACAAAAAAAACATTGAGTGAGAGATCACCTCGTCTTTATCCAGTCTTCAACTGTCCAGTTTGATCGAGTCTGTGCCCATGATAGCTCCAGACTCCTGTTCTTGACTGACAGGAGAGGAACCTGATGTGGTCTTCTGCTGCTGTAGCTCATCCACCTCAAGGTTCGATGTTTTGAGATGCTTATCAGCTCACCGCGGTTATAAAGAGTGACCATTTAAAGTTCCTATAGACTTCCTGTCAGCTCAGATTCAGACCGGTCCTCTGGTCTCGCTCATCAACAATGTGTCTCAGCATGCAGATCCTCCGCTCGCAGGATGTTGATTTTGTTTTTCGCACAATTCTGTGTAAACTCTATAGACTGCTGTGTGTGAAAATCCCAGGAGATACCTCAAATGCTACCAGCCCATCTGGTAGCAGTATCCACGCCACGGTTAAAATCACAAAGATCAGACTTTTCCCCCCATTCTTATGTTTGATGTGAACATTAACTGAAGCTCCTGACTTGGATCTTCATGATTTTATGCACTGTGACTGCTGACACATGATTGGCTGATGAGATAACTGCATGAAATATGCAGTGTAAGCTGATTAAAAAGCACGGAGTATATGCGTTTCGAATGCATTTGAGACGTAGGACGTAGTTACTAAATATAAGATATATATTTATATCTTACGCAGCATAGAGCTCCGATGGTTTTTACCCCGCCGAGTTGTGGAGTTTTAGTCGTTAGTGATGTGTTCGTGACCTGGTGAGCGCCGTCACAATCACGCTGAGCATTTTCGCAGTCTCGGCGAGCGCTTTCGAGTGTTCCCAGACCGCGTGTGTGTGGTGATTCGCTTCACTGAGAATCCTACGCTGTGTTCGGCTTGAGGGGTCGAGCCTGGCTTTACTGCTCGCCACCGTTCCTTTCGCTCAGCTTAGAGCAAAAGGTCACACAAACCCCATGTGGTTCAGAGCAGCTCTACAACAGGCTTAGCGTTTGAATCGGCGCCCAGCTCAAACAGTGAGAGGCCTGCAAACATGGTCTGCTCACTGGCACACGAGCGACTGAGGAAAGGAGATAGGGAGAAGGGAGGCCTGTGCACAATAGCCGTCGTTACGCTTCAGCTATGCCAGTTAGTGCTTGCTCACCAGGCTGCATAATGCCACACATATTTTAGTGGCATGCGACGATTGTTCGCCATTTCCCACTGGGTCCTCATGGTTCCCTGAAATTTACTGTATTTCCCTCCCGGTGATCACACCTTCTGTTAATATGAAGTGTATCGGATGAAAAGGAAAGAAATGTTATCTTTAAAAAAAAAAAAAAAGATAACATTTTATTGATTTTAACATTATCATTTATTGATAATGTTTTGGCATTCAATACTGAACTATTTCACAATATCTGTTGTTACCCAGATGAGGATGGGTTCCCTTCTGAGTCGGGTTCCTCTCAAGGTTTCTTCCTCTTAAAACATCTTAGGGAGTTTTTCCTTGCCACCGTCGCCACTCAGTGGCTTGCTCAGTTGGGATAAATTCACACCTTTAATATCTGTATACCGTGTTGATATTTCTGTAAAGCTGCTTTGAGACAGTGGCTATTGTAAAAAGCGCTATACAAATAAAATTGAATTGAATGTACAGCATATTATTCAGTGATGAATGAGTCAATGACGGATTCTTTCTTCTAGCCTAATTCAAACTGGTAAGACCTATAGAAAAATCTCTTGAAAAGAGAAGTGTTGATAAGTAAGTGTTATATGTAAATGAAAACCATCTCATACACTCTCTGCTAATGGCGTTGGACGTGAGACTGTATGGAAATTATAAAACAAAGTCAAATTGAACGGTTTACGTTCACAAACCATACATTGTAATCTTGAGAAATTCTCTCATTATGACTAGATTAGATTATATAGATGATAACTGGGCAGTTGAAAGGTGAGATTGTGGAATATCTGGATGGGAAATAAGACTTGCAAAAACTAGGCTTTCTAAGTCTTACTCTATCATGTACTAAGTGAAGCACCAGGAACATTACATAAATATGTATTATTTAATGGACTGTAAAGACGACGCCATTTGTAATTGTGGTTAACACACATTTGTAAAATGAGCAGAATGATATGTGCTCTACAGCCAGATTCTCAAAGTGAGAATCATCATCATCATTATTATTACCGAAGGTACGAAGGCATACTATTGTTATTCTATCTCTTCTTCTTCTGGCTAGGGTGTGTATGGCAGCCCATAGATTTGTCTGGTAAAAAGTTGTTAATTTTGGCACACTGATTGGGTTGGTCTTAGGAACATTATGACCACATTTGGGTCAAGTTCTGCCAACGTTCTAGCGCCACCATTGGGTCAAATTTGAGCCTAATTTAGATGTATATTTATGGTCATAACTTTTGAACTGTGTGTCCAAATTGTAAAAGCCAGGCATCAGTGGATTCCCTGGGTCCAGTCGGGTTCAACACACCCTATGACATTAATTTCCAGTTTTTTCGCTACTCCTCCAACAAATTTTGTCCAGTCATCACCCATTATTACTAGTAGTAGTAGTATTAGTATCAAGTATTGTTATATTTGTTAAACACAGTGAAAACAACAAATGTCAACTCAAATCTAACAGAGCCGAAACTGTTATTTAAAAAAAAAAGAAAAGAAAAAAAAGGAAACGTTTTATATAAAGCTGATGTACAATAAAACATTTGACATGATTTAACTGGGTTCTGCGACCGAACATTGTAGGAATGCAACGCTCTAAATGACTCCATTTAATAAATATAAGGGGTTCGTATTTACATAATGTTCCTAATATGTGAAACACTTGATTATACTGCTCATACTAATGAAATCTAATCATGAAATCAACCACAAGGGAGCCCTTGAACTTTGTTTTTAAAACAAAACAAAAAAAATATCGAATAACTGAAATGAGACTTTATTTAGCCCGAGATTCTACCTTAAACGACAGCCATATAATTAGAAAACAGCAGCCAGTGAGCCCTTCTATCCTGCCCACAGTCACGTCATCATCCAACCATCCATATCTCCATCTGTTCTCATCATCTCTCCTTCACTCCGCTCCCCTCTCTCAGCCATACTGACAGGATCTCACGTCGGAATCGCAGCTCCCTGATTCTCAACTACACCACTTTCTCTGCACGTTGCCATCTGTCTCAGTCATCAACTCTCTTCTTTCTTCTTTCACATAATGAACTGACAGTCTCTCCTTCCTGCTCTCTCTCTCTCTCTCTCTCTCTCTCTCTCTCGCTCTCCATCCCTCTCATACGCACACACTCGTTCAAAAGCCGCGTTGCCGATTTATGGTGCTGTGTCGGGTAATAAGCGTTAGGCATCAGGTGGCTATAAACAGAGTGTAATGAGTAGAAAGTGGCAAATGGAGAGCGCCGCAGAGGTTCTTGGGAATTCAGCACGCCTTAGGAGCACTGGCGGGAAAAGTGGAACAGCCGGCTGGAAACCTCCAGTCTTCCAGGAACCATCTTTGTCTTCCTTTCTTAGTCCCCTGCTACTTCTACATCCCACACTCTGACAAAAACACACACATACACAATCAAGACCTTATCTGTAATAGGAAATGAGTCCCTGCGCACGACCTTGGGAAATGCAAATGCACAGAATGAAATATTAAACAGTATTATTACATGTTCTAAATATTTTATGGCACTAGAGAGCATAAACACAGACAGTGAAGCCAGATGCTTGTGGGTTTGGTGTGAGCCACGGTTTGTTGTGATTAATTCGGTGAACTGATGACGTTCTTAAGTAAGTATCGGTCCACACCGTGAGACCCTCCTGCGTAAAAAAAACCTCGGCTGACGTTTAATCCGGACGCTCCGTCAACAAACCTGTAGGACGTCTGTTTTGACTGCAGTAGGTGTATGGAAAACATTAAAGACGGAGCGATGGTCTCCAGGGATCCGTAAGCAGCACAGCCCGAAGCACGAATGATTCAGCACTTTTGCCCAGGAATAAAAATATCCACAGATTCTGCACATCATTATGTTTCTCTACAAATTAGACACACATGGTTTGCTGTATATAGAAAGTGCAGGTGCACCAGGTATATTTCTGTATCTGGATTTGTTACTCAGATGTTCATCTAGTAGAGCTCGTCGTCCATAGCGCCTATGGGTTTACGCTCCTGTCCTCAGCTGCTGGACTTCTAGTGGTATCTAGAGTTTTATACGGAACATGCTCGAGGTCATTCGGATCGTTCAGGCTCACTTTAACATCATCTGTTCAAGTAAGAATATGTACTGTGGAAATCGGGGTATCATCCATTCAAATCTTTATCCATCCATTTTATGTACAGTATTCCCACACAGGGTCCTCCACTTTGTGCCCAGAGTTCCCTGGGATAGGCTCCAGACTGGATGGATAGTCCTCAATTTACTGTTTACAATGGAAAAGCTGAGAAATCAGGATCGGATCGCTTGTTTTACATGAACACAAATAGGATTTTTTTTTTTTCCTATAAACACCTCTTTTACATGGTTGTATGAAACTAGACCAAAAAAAAATAATCCTTTAGGATTAAGTGGATGACGCGCAGATTCGCTGGCGTGCTGTATTTCACTTTGTCTTTTTTTTTCTGAAAGGTGAAACTTTATTTATAAATGTATTGGGGGGTAAAAGCTTATTCTTCCAGCTACACTCGTTAATCCTGACCTCTCACAATGCTGCGCCGTATTTCTTTAACAAAACATTACGTAATGCTGGGTTTTACATTCATCACTTGCTGTAGTCATCACGAGCATTTATACGAGTTATTCCAGCTTTTTCATTTAGAAAGCGGACCATGTCAGCCGATAAAATTATACAGAAATACGTCATGAGCAGCTAGTAAAAAACCTACAATGATGTGCTCCGAGTGTAGACCAGGTGCCACCTGAAACTCTCCCCTGCTGGCAATCATGAGGTCATTGTTCTTTCATTCAATTCATTCATTCACTTTTAGACCAACATGCATACTGGAGATGGACGTACTTTATTGATTCCACAAAGGAGCAAAGTGCACGTGATGCGTAATGCTGTCCTGCTCGTTTTCCACTCAGCAATAAGGGCTGCTTTTAAAAAAGGTACAATGATACAATCAATCACATCAAGCTTACTTACTCCTTTTATTTACTCGCTGGATGGATGGTATTTAGATTCTGCAGTAACAATCGATAGAATTAAAAACACGTCCATCTCGGAGTGATAATTTAATAGATTAATAATAACCCAGCATACAAATTCTTATCCTTTTAAAATAGATTTTCCATCAAAACTGTAAGCACATTTGCTCCAAGTCACGTGAAATGATATTGGAACAGCTTAACATCCAAGATGAGGATTTATTACACGTCTGATGCAGTCACACTCATTCTCTTTTTCTCTCTCACACACACACACACACACACACACACACACACCAAAGCTGATAATTATAATATTTGTGTGAAATGCCTAGACCCTGGATGATAAAGCTCATTATCAAATAATGATGTAAATGGATAGCAGAGAGAATCAGTGTTTGTGTGTGTGTGTGTGTGTTATTACTGTACACATTACTATGTCACACGCGGGATTTAATAAATAAATAAATAAATACAATACGTGCCTTCATTGAATTTTAAAAAAGTTGAAACTGCTTTATATGTGAATGACTGTGTGACTGGTCTTGTATGTAACTATGGAAACACACACTGACGAGCAGAAATGAGCAAAAAAAAAATAAGGTGTTGTCATATTTACAGTAGCATTGTATTTGCTCATCAAATTTCCTGCTTCGTATGGTGACGAGAGCTGGTGCTTTCTTCTTTCTTTCTTTTTTTTTTGGTGTGGCTTAAATATCTAAGTAAATATCCAAGAGCTTGGGAATCAATATTGACAGAGTAAGAATCATGACAATGGCAGCATTGTATTACAGGACTGGGTTGGGAGAAATGCGGGATACCAACAATAACCGCAGGAAACGGTGTGGTGTACCTACAAGGGAGTAGGAGAAACGTCTAGAATATCTGAACGTTTATTTCACGTATTTTCTCTAGATTTGAATCCTATTTCAATTCAACGTTGTCAGAAGTAAGGCGGTTCGAGTCCAGAAATTTGGGAGTCGAGTCCACACCATCATTTTCTCCGGTCTCGATTCCAAAAACTACAGGAAAAGACATTGTGCGAAATAAACAGTGCAATATTATTTAAGCACATGGAATGGGTTTGAGCTGTTCTGTATTTCTACACACAGCTACTGGTTGGTTGGTTTTTTCAGACTGAACACACGACCAGTTATTTATACTTGGTACTTTGTGTCAACCTTTGCTCAAGGTTTAAGCAAACATGTATGATCATCATAAACACATATACATACATACATACATATACACACACACATACTGTATGTATCTATATAAACATGCAGGCTAGCATACACTAAAACATGTCATTCATGAAACTGGAACCATGGCACTATGGTCTAGAGCAGCGGTCCCCAACCTTTTTTGCGTCACGGACCGGTTTAAGATCAGGTGATATCTTCACGGACCGGCCTTTAAGGTGTGGCGGATGAATACAAAAAAATTAAATGATACGACCGGCATAAAAACTGGGGTATTCTAAAAATATATATATATATATATATATAATAATAAACGTGAATCCAATGTGAAATTGCAACATTATTCACAGCGTCCTCATAACATCACGCCAACAACATAACACGAGTAACATCCGATCTACCCCCCTAATGCTTAACGTGACTGAGTAACGCATGACGTGACCGAGACAAGCACAGTCATAGACGGATGTAACGGACAGAATCCGTTCAAAATAAAACATCGTCCAGAGTCAGATAATAAATAAAATGGAAATAATGCAACTGATTTATTCTTTCTGTGCGGCCCGGTACCAAATGACCCACGGACCGGTACCGGTCCACAGCCCGGGGGTTGGGGACCCCTGGTCTAGAGAACACCACAAGCTACAGTCAGTCAATTAACCCTTTACAGCATGATGTTGCCATATGGCAACAATTAATTTATCTCCAATTTTGTGAAAGTAAAAATACACTAGGCTTCTCTAATAGTATATTTACAGCTTTTCATTTTCAATGTAAGAAAAACTGCTGTAATTTCAGACATTTTGCACCTTGTGTTCTACATTTTATATTTCAAGAGAAAAAAAAAAAGAAAAAAAAATAATAAAAAAAAAGATACCTCACCTAAAACAAGTTTGGGTCCAATTTTTGTATGTGTTTTAAGTGAGTAAATCCGTCCACATAGTTTTTACAACGGTAATTCCAGTCTAGAAATATAACTTATATGCTTACTAGGTGGCAAAACAAAACTCTGCAACTTATAGTCTGGGAAATGCAGTAATTGGAATCATACATTCCACCACTGCACATTGTTGCCATATGGCAACAATAATTTTTTATATATATATATACACACATTTGTTATTGCTTGAACTAATTCAAGTAATAAAAATTCATTTTTAAAAACCATTTTTTTAAACCCAAAAACAGGTTTGTTTGTTTTTTTTTTTAAGGTACAACCACAACTCCATAAAAGTTGGGACGCTGTTTAAAATGCAAATGAAAACAGAATGCAATGATTTTCAAATCTCATAATCCCATATGTTATTCACAATAGAACATAGAAAACGTATCAAACGTTTAAACTGAGCAAATGTACCGTTTAAAAAAAACAAATGAGGTAATTTTGAGTTTGATGGCCGCAACACGTCTCAAAAGAGCTGGGACGGGGGGAAAACTAAATCCTGGAAAAGTAAGTGTTCGTAAAAAGAAACCGCTTTTTAGAGAAACATATTAGATTGAGCACGTTGATAGAAACCTGTGATTTGCCACTAATGTCAGACCTGTGCTGATATACTGAAGTAACAAACATTTTTTGACCAGTCAGATTTGAGAGTTCGACTGCGCTGTGGTCTGACTTTCGCAATATGTACAGTAACGTTTTTAGGAGCTCGTGTACTGTAAGTGAACACACAAGGGTGTATAAGCACCACTGAAGGGAAATTCGATTGAAGATGTTTTACATCAGCGTGCGCTAGCCACTACAGATTAAAAGAACATCTGGGATTAAAACATGAGAATCGCCTGGGCATTGGCAGGCGCACCCTGATGAGACACTTGTGGATGGACGGCTCTGTGCTGCTGGAGTGTTTAAGAGCTTTATTTAAGATCAACGCAAAACACAGTTATGGCAGAAGGAACGCACTTAGAGCTTCAGACCCTCTTTTCTTTCCATTATGCCTCATGCCATCTGGGTCTTTCTCTTTCTAGTGTGCGCATGTGTGTGTGTGTTTCCAATAGAAAGTAATGAGTGAAGATCTGGAACAGAGCTGTCCAACTGAGAAGGATCAAGAGTAAGAACAAAGAGCACCATGCAAATGTGTGCCTGTGCGTCTGTGTGTGTGTGTGTGTGTGTGTGTGTGTGTGTGGTGGGACTGAAAGTAGGATGTGGGTAGAGAGCAAATGAGTCTGTCTGATGTTTGAGCTGTCTCTCAGGGAGAGATCTGCTCCATTTGGGCCATGTGTGTGTCTGCACAGCCAAGACCCTATCTCTGTATCTGACCCCTCCCTGTACACAAGCACCATTTTGTCATCTTATTTATACACACACACACACACACACACACACACACACTATGCGCTCATGGTGTCATCATTCACAGGTGTGTCTGCGTATCTTCAAACTCCAGTGCGGTTCATTTTACCCTGGGGTTTCTGTAGACATGTCAGTACACACCTGTGGCACTCTTCGTGGGTGGGGGTGTGTGTTGGTAGAAAAGCATCTATATCAGCGATATGTTTATATTGTCCGTTTGTGCATGCCAAACGCGCGGCTTCAATCTCCGTCGTCAGCCCTTCACGCCTGCCATCGCTCTCGCAGCCCATTACCCCGTTTCACCCTTCCCTTCTCTTCTCTGCTCTTCTCCCGTATCACACGTTATCCTGCACCACTGGCCACTAGTGGGCAGCGCAGTCCACAAAACACTCAAATGAACAATTAGCTACCGTCGAAAGATATCGTCAATACACATCTATAAAACGTTTAATAACACGTCGTAAAAACGATACATAGAGACCGTACGCATCGACCTCAGCGGCTTCAACATTTGCCCAGAAGAGAAAACTAATTAAAAGCAATGGTCAGAAACGCACACGGTACAGTATAAAAGCTATCAAAGTCTCAAAGCTCAGCATCTTCTAAACCTGTAAAAGTTAATAACCGTTACTAATCGTTTAAATAGATTGTTGTTGCTGAAAAAAAGAAAAATAATAATAATAATAATAAAAACCTAACTAACTCTCATCCTCAGCAGATTTAGAAGTAAAAGCCCGTGAAAGTAATTATCCAACAAACCGCAGGCATTACAATGCAAGCTGTCATGAGCCCGATATAGACAAGTCGAACATGGTTATATAAAGCAGAACACGTTTCACGGCCTGATCAAAACGGCTGAATGTGAGACAAGTGTTGTAGCTATGACAATCGTCTCCTTGGTGTGAACAAACCGAGCGGCAACACCGATGGCGAGAAATGAAGAAGCAGTGAAGAACTAGCTCTGCGGTGGATTGTTGGAGTGCGAAGGAAAACTAGAGCTGATTAAAGCGACGTGGGACACGGATCATATTCTTTACAAGTCACCTTTCGCTGAATATCTACGGAAAGGAGTGAATAATCTCTGTAAGAGACTGGAATTAACAAAGACCTCAAAAATGTCTTGTAGAATTGAGCATGCGATGTGAAAAGGGCATTCAGAGGTATATTCTCGCCGTCCTTCTCTCGTTCTTCATGTGACGGTTTAAGAATGTGTTATAAAATGCATTCACTACGAAATTCACTGGAACGAAGAGGCCCAAACCTCTTCCAGCATGACAAAGCTCCTGTGCACAAAGCGAGCTCCATGAAGACAAAGTCTGCCAAGATTGGAGCAGAAGAATTCGAGTGTCCTTCACTGAGCCCTGACCTGAACCCCAGTGAACACATTTGGGATGAACTGGAACACCGACTGCACCCCAGACCTCCTCACCCGACATCAGTACCTGATCTCAACATTACTAATGCTCTTGTAGCTGATTGAACACAAATCCCCACAGCCACGCTCTATAATCTAATGGAAAGCCTTCCCAGAAGAGTGGAGCTTATTATAACAGCACATGAGGAATAAATCTGGAATGAGATTTACAACAAGCACATATGGGTCTCAAGGTCAGGTGTCCACATACTTTTAACTATATAGTAGAATGCAGGGGTGGGCGATATGACTAATACATCATATCACGATACCGTGAAGACATTTCTACGAGACAGAATATGCATCACAGTACTGTTCCTCTATCATCCTCACATCAGGAGTTTGAATCCTGACAATGGGGTGGTTAAGGCTGTGGGTTACTGCTCGGAAGGTCGTGGGTTCAAGCCCCAGCACTGTTAAGCTGCCACTGTTGGGCTCTTGAGCAAAGCCCTTAACTCTCTCTGCTCCAGGGGCGCTGTATCATGGTTGACCCTGCACTCTGACCCCAACCTCCTGACATGCTGGGGTATGCGAAGAAAAGAATTTCACTGTGCATAAGTATATGTGATGAATAAAGACTCATTATCATTATGTTGGGAGCCTACAGGGCACGGCCATGCCCTCATACAGTATTCGCTCTTCCCGGTCAATCACATCAACACTAGGCAATCTTGGACGTCTGTGAACTCATATTTGTGGAAGAAGGTGGGTAGTGCTTTCAGCAGAGGGTGTTGTACTGCCCTGTGATGCATCATGAGCAGAAAGAAATGTGGCTGGGTGGCTTCACATGTCTCAGTGCAAGCTCGTTAGCCTTCACCCTCCCGAGTTGGTAGTCACATGATAGGGGAGGGATTTGATTAAACTATGGAGAAAAAAAATCCAAAACAAAAAAAAACACAAATAATAAAAAATTAAAAAAACCTTTCAGATTACTAAAAAAGAAAAGAAAAAGATGCACTGAAAAGGAAGCAAAATTAAAATTCTGGTCAACAAATCTGGTCATTGTTACTAAAAATACTAAAACAGTTCAAGAAACCTGTAGATCACAATACACCAGAAACATCCACTGTGACATAATTTACCACCAGATTGATATGATATCATCATACAGCCATAATGATGGATAGAATGACATAAAATGTCGATAGAAAATATTACCAGGGAAAGAAGAAATGTAAAGTGCGCATGAGAGAGAGAGAGAGAGAGAGCGAGCAAGCAACCAACCAAGCTGAAGAGATGGCACTCATTCAGCACAATCGGTCTATCTTGCCAGATCCTTTCTGTCTCTATGACACACACACAGCAACATAGCAGCTCGAACACCAATAATTACCGTCGCAAAAACTCTCACACAATCACTCTGTACATTACCGATACGACTTGTGCGTTTCTCACCTCATCCAGGGTTGGTGAAAGGGTCGTTGAGGGAAGACGCAGCACGCAGGAAGAAGCTGTTTACACATCCAAACTCTACATTACTTAAACACGGACCGACATATCAGTCAGCTGGCAGAAAACCACCAATATTAATGTCCACAAAATGAACGTTATCAGACTAACGAAGCACCATCACTGTTTAAACTTGAATATGAATGATCCACACAATAATAATGACGTGCATGTAAACATACACAAATCAGTAATAATGATTTTTTATCACCAGGTAAACCACCTCAGACCACATTTACTGATGTGTGATATGCGACAGGAGATCCAACTCAGCACCATTACCTTTGAGAGAAACTCAATGAATTATTTTTGAGATCGAGTGATAGAGAGAGGCAAGAGAGAGTGAGAGAGACAGAGTGCGAGTGAGAGAGAGAGAAAGTGAGAGAGAGTGTGTGAGGAGAGAGAGAGAGAGAGAGAGAGAGAAAGTGAGAGAAGAGAGAGTGAGAGAGAGAGTGTGAGTGAGAGAGAGTGTGTTGAGAGAGAGAGAGAGTGTGAGAGAGAGAAAGTGTGAGAGAGAGAAAGTGAGAGAGAGAGAAAAGTGAGAGAGAGAGAGTGTGTGAGTGAGTGAGAGAGCAAGAGAGCGAGAGCAAGAGAGCGAGAGAGAGAGAGAGAGCGAGCGAGCGAGAGAGAGAGCGAGCGAGAAAGAGAGCGTTTTGATATACCAGTGGTTAATTGTAGATGATTCATCACCACTAAAGTTCTATAGGAAAGTGATGTTTTGAACAACAGCCAAACTCATACTGACATCTTAGCAAGTGAAAATATCCCGAATATACTCGATTTGATCCGAAATTTCTTACAACACCTTACACCTATTTTAAGACATTTTATTTCTTCATTTCAAGCTTGAAATAGTCTTGTTCTTTTCTATTTTTAGGCATTTAGCCTATTTCTCCAACAGAACGGTTTGAGGAACATGCCTCGACGGCTCAGAGCTGTTTTGACCTTCACCATATTGGGCAGGTGGTTTTAATGTTATGGCTGATTGGTGTAAATTTATCTATTCCTATTTTGGTTGAGTCTCATCGGTAATAAGAATAGATCGAATATATTAACAGTTCAGATGGGGACCTGAGAAAAAACCCCTCGATGGGACTAAAACGTACAGTAATATGCAACGTCCGGATCTGAGCGTGGAGTGTTAGCGCGGTGTATCTGATGCCGTGCATCTCATTAGTATCTCTGTGGTGACAAACGATGCATAAACCATTAGTTGCTCATTTTAACCTACGTTAATGGAATCCTGACGTTAATGAAATCGTTAACGTTACTCCACATTGAGACGGCTGACAAACGAACAGACAAAATCATCCTGAGTGTCTTATAGGTGCTGAGCCACAATGAGCTTCCAGAATAACTTCAACGTGCTTTGGAGATCGATTCTACAAGTCTCTAGAAGTGTACTGGAGCCATAATGAGCACCATTCTTCCCAAAGATATTCCCTCAAATGTTGTGGTGATGGTAGTGGAAAGCGCTGTCGAACGCGTCCATAATCTCCCATAGATGACTCCACATGCCGAAGTGTCGTTGGGCAAGACACTGAACCCCAAGTCGCTCCCGATGGCAAGCTAGCGCCTCGCATGGCAGCTCTGCTACCATTGGTGTGCGTGTGTGTGTGTGTGAATGGGTGAATGAGAACCAGTATAAAGCGCTTTGTAGAACTTCTAAGGCTAAAAATGTGCTACATAAGTGCAGACCATTTACTATGGTCAGTTAGGCTGAGATCTGCTGACTCTGAAGGCCATAGCGTATAGTTTACATCATTTTAATCCTCATTCAATTATACAGCAGTCTGAAGTCGTGTCCCTTGACTGAGGACGTCCCTCTAAGGGAGGAAGTGGAACCAAACCATGCCAACAAACAGCCTTTCGTTTTTTTGTCACTACCTGTACGTGATATTAGTTAGAGCATCAAGCAGCTAATGCGAGTTTTATTTTTGCATATAAACCTAAATAAAAGGTCCATTGGGATTTTACTACTGTTACTTGTCACGACACGATCCCGATAAAATCCCGGCCGAATTTGAGAACAGGCTGTGCGAGAACAAGTGTCCTTCACGTTAAAGTATACGATGAAGACCCTAGACCTACACTAATGATGATCATAAAGAAACGACTCTCTTACGCTCTGCCATACTGGACAGGATGTAAATTTCACACTGTCAAAAAACAAATAACACAAACGGAATTAAGACGTATGGAGTATTCCCGTCTTAGTCGCGTTACAGACATGTACACGCCTTAATCACATTATTAACGTCGTGTGGGAGTTTTCACCGCATTTTGCGACAGGACACGGACACACACGGCAGCGCTCAACCGTTTGGCGGTAAATAAGAGAGCACGCCTGCGTCCCAAACCGTATTTTTGACTACTAAATAGTAGGAGAAATACATGCATCTCGGCTACTATATAGTAGATAAACACACGGTTTCGGACACAAAACTGTATACGGTACCATAACAAAGACCAACTGTATGTCGATACGTGAAATTCTGAAGAGAACGTCGGACGGCGTGGCGTGGGGACGTAATGACGTGTGTCGTTAATCGATCTATGTTCTAGAACACGTAAAACTGGAACTTGAAAGGTATATTCTAAACGCGACTCATGTAAACACCTTAATCAGAATATTGACTTATTCAGAATAAGGTCAGTAAGTACGTTACTGCTGTCCGTGTAAGCGTGGTCATCGTGACCGGGCACACCTCAGACACACACACACACAAGAGGCTCTTTGTTTACGGGGAGGAAACTAGATGGAACATTTCCTATTTGTCTTTCCGTGGCTGTTCAAAAGCACTTGCACGCCAACATGACAAACCTTGACGTACACGCCGACACGTTCTGTCGAAATCACCAGTTCACAAAACAAAACAGACACGCACATTAATCAAAGGCTGAGCGACGGCAACGCTGGCTAAAGCACTCGCACCTCCGGAGACTTTCGTTACGGTGTTGTTTTCTGAAACTGACGTATTCGTCATGCTTCGTGTTTTTGATATTTTGACACCCATTTTTTATTTATTTATTTTTAACACAAAATGTTCTCACGTGCTTTAAACCCTTTATACAAAATGTAAAGTAGAATCGCACAAAACCAAAGAGGACGTAAAGGGCGTGTGCGAATTCCGTGTGAATTACATTTTTTTTTTAAGTATTATACTTTAAGAGCAAGAGTCGTACCTTGACGTGCGTTCGTGACGACGGATTATTAAGAACTTAACGTGGTCGTTATTTATGCACGAATTCACAAGACTCGCGTCATCGTTACAATTCAGTCCCAGGTTTATGAGATATGAACAGAGTGTAGCATTACTGCTAATACTACACTGTTCTGCTTTTGTCACTAGAACATACGTATTTTTATTTTTTTAAGTATTTGAACACCAAACTGGTTCAATTACAATTTGAATGCCTGCTTAGAGGAATCTGATAAAGGAATCTGTTAGTACTAACTGGCAGAACCTAGCTAGCAGAGAACGTTATGTATTATGGGTTGGGTTTATTTTTCCCACATTCAAGAGGTTTGCTTTCTTATTGTTAAGTTTAATCCATTCATTCATCTTCATGAACTGTTGGAACACTAAGTGCTTTATCCTGGTCAGGTCCAGGTTTTGGGTTAGTTTACACACCTCTACAAAACACACACACCAGAAGTAGCGGAGTCTCCAGGATATTGATGCTGTGTTCAACTAGACTCGTAACTCGTGATTCCTGACCTCCGAGCAGGAGAAGCTAAAGAAATTCCTGGGTGTAGTCTTCTGAACTACAGCTTCCTCCGAGTTCAGAGACCGACATCACATGAATGTGGCTGATCACAGCACCAACTTGCAGTTACAAAGCAGCAGGTTTTACCTTTAAATGAGTTATACTGCATACGTATACAAGTATTTGCTGATCAATCAATCAACATGCATACATAAACGCTTAGAAGTCTGTAGCTAACTATATAGGCGGCTGTTTTGAGGAGGGAAAATATACATCACTCGTCGCAGTTAGCTGGCTAGCTTATTTTTAGCAAAAGACGAACATGGAGGCGTCCATGTTTTTTTTTTTCCACACTTTGTAGCTTGACCTTCGACTTCCCACTTCTGAGGTGAGTCAAACGCACCACACATACTTTATGAATAATCTTAAAATGGATGGATCCATTTTCTTCTCTTGCCTTCTTCATAAAAGTTCTTCTCTTGCCTTCTTCATAAAAAAAAAAAAAAAAAAAAAAAAACAGTTTTCATCTCCTATGCTTTCTCTCTGTCTCCCTCTCCCTGCGTCTCTGTCTCCCTTTCTGTCTCCCTCTCTCTGGGTCTCGGTCTATCCTCTCCCTCTCTGTGTGTCTCTGTCTCCCTCTGTCTGCGTGTCTCGGTCTCCCTCTGTCTGCGTGTCTCGGTCTCCCTCTGTCTGCGTGTCTCGGTCTCCCTCTGTCTGCGTGTCTCGGTCTCCCTCCCTCTCTGTCTCGGTCTCCCTCCGTTTGTGTCAGTCTCCCTCTCTGTCTCCCTATCCCTCGATTTGTGTCTGTCTCCGTCTCTCTCGGTCTGTGTCTCCGTCTCCCTCTGTCTCTCTCTCTCCCTCCCCGTCTGTCTCTCAGTCTCCCTCCCTGTCTGTCTCTCTCTCTCTTGTCTGTCTGTCTGTCTGTCTCCCTGCCTGTGTGTCTGTCTGTCTCCCTCTCGGTCTCTGTGTGACCTTTCAATCATGCCAGCATGTCCTCTCTAACGTACACTTACTTCTGTCACTTGTTCTATCTTTCACACACACACAGTGTGACGTGACTGCTTAAAGATACTCCTGTCAAAAAGGACGGACGAACACTAAGAGGACAAGGAGCTCACAAATATCCAAGCCGCAGTCAGAGCCCGTGTACACACAAATAAACACACAATTAGATTTCTGGGTTTGGCATCTAACCATCAGCTGCAATACTGGATTGAGCTAGACATCAACTCCGTTAACCCTTTAAACTCCTGGACATAAACTCCTTGCTCTCATAGCTACACACCTCTCCTGTTTGTTTAAGGGTGAATGTCATGTTGGTTCAAGTTTAATGATTTGCATTCTTTGCGTTTACTCACGTTATCTGTATCTGGGGTGGTTTTTCTTCCTTCTCTGTACATCTTTGCATGTCTTTTGTTTAAACTATCCTGCTTCTCTATAAGATCTGTGAACTCTTGAGGCTTGATTTGAATTTCCCTTGCACTTTCCTTTGTTTATTAAAAGGCACCATATTAATTATGATGTCTATTATTGAAAGTTTCAATTTTAGATAATACAAAACAAGTCCTGTTTTGTTACTTCCAGATCAATCTTACTTCCAGTGCAATGTATCTGGAGTTAATGATACAGTATGTGCGAGTTTATACGATGGGCGATTGCGTCAATATTTCATCTCATTTATTCAAACACATTATTACAGATGTTTGCCAGGATCACCTCTAATTATTTGAACCCATGCTCACTTTTGATGTCATATCAATGCAGGGAACACTTTCTAAGCGCAGTAGTGGCTCAATGGTGAAGGCTCCGAGTTGCTGATCGGAAGGTTGGAGACTCAAGCCCCACCATCATCGAGCTTCTACTGTTAAGTCCTTGAGCAAGACCCTTAACTCAATGGGTAAAATATCATCTTTGACCTCAGCTTCCTAACAAGCTGGGATATATGAAAAAAGGATTTCACTGTTATGTCCTCTCATCAACTGGAGGCTACAGCCTGGAGATTGCTGAGGATGGTAACCACTTGAAGTGCCATGGAAATGGGCTTGGACCTCAATTCCACATGGACATTTTCGTTGTGGTTGCTGGGACTATGGTTGTTGCGATGGCCTTGGGACTGCACTTAACACACAGTTTCACTCAGGTCTCCTTGAATGAACAGTGGACTAGTTCAACAAAACAGACTTCATATAAAAACCATAATGAACTTTCCTTTACTTTCACACTATCCGTCGTGACCCAGATGAGGACGGGTTCCCTACTGAGTCTGGTTCCTCTCAAGGTTTCTTCCTCGTATCATCTTAGGGAGTATTTTCCTCACCACCGGCTCGCTCAATAGTGATAAATTCACACACTTAAAATCTCTATCCTGTATTTATATGTTTCCTTAAAGCTCATTTGAGACAATGTCCATTGTTAAAAGCGCTATACAAATCAAATTGATGTACATGTGAAAAATAGTTGCTTCTTCTAACTACATTTTCCAATCTGCCTCCCAGCCCACAAAAAAGGCCGCCACAGACACCAGTTCCAAACGGACATGGATTTATTCATTTGATCATTGTGTCCGATACGCAAAACACAAAAGGTATGCAAGAGGTACGTACAAAGGCCTTAATAGAAGTGGGTTGAACCACAGTGTTAATCTATTAAACGTTGGTAGATAGTAATGAAAAAAATAAAAAGAATAAAAAATGATGAATGAAGCTGCACGACTCTCGCCCCAGACATCACTCCGGCGATGTTTTCCAGTCGATCGTGCACTCTTATTACTGTTACACCTGAGCTGAGAGTAGAGATGAGTCAAAACACACAGACACACATAGGCAGGTGCTTATGCACAAAGGCTGTAATTAGCTCTTGTAGCAGATTAAAGCAATAATCACTCGTGCAACGTTTGATCTCCGACATCGCTCTCTTTCTCTCTCTATCGTATCCAAGACGTGTAAATGAAGTCAATGTCTCCCAACCCCAGCACACCTCTGAAACGTGCAGGGTCAACCATTGGGAGGCGTAGACAAAGCAGAGATGACAGCGGCGCTGCTCCCTCATCCCTCACGGGACCCCATTCACACTGCAACCTCCCTTCAGCAGCTTTGCACAGTATTTCTCTCTCTGCTTTTATCATCATCATTTAGCTGTAATGGCTTGGTAA
Source organism: Ameiurus melas (assembly GCA_012411365.1). Classification (NCBI taxonomy): domain Eukaryota; kingdom Metazoa; phylum Chordata; class Actinopteri; order Siluriformes; family Ictaluridae; genus Ameiurus; species Ameiurus melas. The sequence goes on along the minus strand of CM022764.1, from coordinate 21,903,171 downwards.
TCTTGTCATTACACACACACACACACACACACTCCTCTGGCTCCTTCAGCTATTTAAATTCCCTCTGACTACACATCCGTGTATTAAGCTACCATAGCAGTTTGCTATTAGCGACACTTTAAATGCAGACAGGAAGCATGCGAACAAAACCACCTGCTACGAGAGTCCAGAATGACAGCTTTGACATTTAGCATAATAAACCTTCAAAGTGAAGCGTGACGCTCCCTTTTCAGAGAACACAAACTGCTATAATTAAAAAATATATATAAGAAAAAGGGATATTGGTTGGAAAAAGCAAATAAACTGTATTCTTCAAGGAGATAGAAATGCACTGTGACATGCACCGTGATGGACTGACGTCGCACCCAGAATGTGCTAGGGTCCAAACCAGACAAGGATCAAGTGGCTACTCAAAATGAATGAGAGGAGATCAACGTTATAGCATTGGCAGGGAGAACATGTTACATGACCGACACTTTGACCCTGATGCCTCAGATACGGCTTCCATTTGGATACTGGTTCAACAAGATCATTTAAAGCTCCAGGACCGTTGTGTTAAAAGAGAAATAAAATACTAATTGACTGTCAGTTCTCCGTCATGGGTTTTCGGGTCGGAATTGGGGAGGAAATTTGTGTCATGTGCCCGCTCTAAGGCTGTATGACACGAAACTACAGGCATGAAAGAAGTCCAACTACACTGTGATTGGCAGGCACCAGAGCCAATCAGTGGAGAGAGAGGATGTACTTGAAAGTATAATCAAGCAACAGGAGGATGAGAGAGTGATCCTACCTTAATCTGGAAATTTCTGAAAGCTGCATTCGCTCTTCGTCTACACCGGCGAGATCAAAAAAATGACTCATCCACACTGAAACAGCCAAAAACACTTACACTCCAATACCGCGCATGCGTAAAAACGTAAGAAGCTTTGGCCGGCATCGGTTTCCTGAGACGTTTATTTACAAATGCAATCTGAAGGTTATACGAAGTGACGCTATCAAACTATAGAGTATGGGTATAACCCTGGTGACCTGGTGTAACTTCCCCACTGGTCCTTCTCCATCATGGCCCCCTACTAATCCCCATCCCTGAACTGACATCATCACTCTCTCCTCTCCACTAATAACTGGTGTGTGGTGGATGATCTGGCGCACTATGGCTGCCGTCGCATCATCCAGGTGGACGCTACACACTAGTGGTGGTTGAGGAGAGAACATACAATGTAAAGCACTTTGAGTGTCTAGAAAAGAGCTACATAAATCCAAGGAATTAAACCGGACAGCGGTGCAACATCGTCCACTGACTTGTTTGTTTCGAGTTGAATGGGTCACATGACGGCATCACGTGTCTGACTATCGTGTTTGAATATCTTCCTTTCTCAGGCCACAGTCCAACACGAAAATGCCATTTTCCCCCAGTGCATCTACTTGGAAGAGCGTTTTTGAAAAGCTGCGTTTCCACTGGACAAAAACGCCGTCTCGGTGTGGACAGAAAGCCAAAACGTAGGGACAAAGCTGCGTTTCCAAATTTATCCGGATTAATGTGGATAGAGCCTGAAAGACTTTGATACACTGTAAGAGGAAAAAGGATTAAGGATCGACTAAGTTTAGCTAAACATGTTACAGATAGAAAAAAGATTTCCAAAATGTCCAAAAGGGGCTGATCACGAGGATTTATTCTAGTATTCATTAAAAATTCAATCGTCCTCTGCCAGGTCAGATCTCACTCTGCCCGTTTTCACCATCAGTAATAAATAGTGTCTGGTTGCCGTTATTGCCATGATGCCATGTGCTTCGAGTGTCATCTGATTCATGTAATAATAAATTCCCGGCTTGTTAGCCAGTGATATTACCGAGTCATCCACAAGGTCCTCTCTACAGTTGAACCCTTAACCGGCTCAGACATGATGTGCAAACACTGAGGAAATAGAAATATCTCGGAGGCTGAATACAAACATGCACTGTCGTGCTTTTGTGTTCTGTGTATGTACACTACAGGGCATCTCGTTATATCAGGAAATCTGCAATGTTAGCATGTATGCTAGATTAAAAATTCATTAAAATCACTGTTCCTCAAAATGGCAGCCTGGTGGTTCTCAGATTAGAGTCAGTATGCGGTTTCTGTGAATGTGTCCATGTCGGTTTCCTCTGGACTTTCTGGTTTCCGACCCCACCTCCCGAAAACATGCCAATAGATGGATTGAAGACTCTAATCTGCCCCTAGGTGTGAATAAAAGTGTGAATGTGCGTACAGTGCTGGCATTCCATCCAAGGTGTATTGTTTCCTTGTACCCAGGACCAGGATAAAGCAATTCCTTAAGTCCTTAAGATGAATGGAATTAATTACTGTTCGCCAAAGTAAAAACGCCACAGGGGTGGTTTCGCTCACGCTGGCGTGCAACACTGCCTCTCCATATGCAATAAAGAAAGCGGGTCAAATAGGGATAGTTCTCAGACTATACTCACCCTCCCTCTTAGAGTCGCAGCTCTTTTGTCTTGCCTAACTCTCACCTGGTTCTTGGCTGGCCTCTTTTTTGTCCCCCTCTCTCCGTCTGCCTTGCATGGTGATCTTTTAACATCTACATACGGTCTGAAACTACATTTCAAACGCTCAACCCAGTCTCAAACTCTCGTCTTCTGGGAAACAAGTTAATATCTTCTGTAGCTTCTGAAGGGCAGTACTAAATGGGGGGATACGATCTTTAATCAAAATAATAACAGTTTACACCACTCATCCTGCTTAAAAGTTTACACACCCCGGCTCTTCATTTATCACGTTGCCTTCTTGAGCATCAGTGAATGTTTGCACCTTTTTTAACAGTGTACGAGTGCCTCAGTGTGAAAAGATGGATCTGAAGATCATATAGTCGCTGTTGGAAAGGGCTAAAATATGCAGAAGATGCCGGAAAAGAAAAGAATGTGCAGTACCTGGAGGATTTTTCTGAAGAACAGTGGGCGGTTTAATTTGCCCCATCCTGTGTTCTTCTCTTTTTTTTTTTGTATATCCCGTACGAAATTGTTTCATAAATGACAACGAAATCTAAGATAAAACAAAGGCAAGATGAGTAAATACAAAATACAGTTCTTAAATAATGTTATTTGTTGAAGCAAAAAAAAGTTATCCAATACCAACTGGGCCTGTGTGAAAATGTATTTGCCCCCGTTGTTACTAATTCCCCAAATCTATGAAACTGCATTCATAATGGGGTTCAGCTGGACTAGACACAACCAGGCCTGATTACTGCAAACCCTGATCAATCACATCAACACTTAAATAGAACTTTTTCCAACAGCAGGAAGTTGGTTAAAAGGCCTTACCCAGTAACACACAATGCGCCAAAGTTGAAAGAATTGAAATGATGAGGAAGAATGTGACTGAAATACATCAGTCTAGGAAGGGTTACAAAGCTGTTTCAAAGGCTCTGGGACTCCAAAGGACCACAGTGAGAGACATTATCTCCAAATGGAAAAAACTCAGCACAGTAGTGATCCTCCCCAGAAGGCCGACCTTCCTAAAATCCATCGAGAGCACAGCGACGACTCATCCAGGAGGTCACAAAAGAGCCAGAGACAACAATGAAGGACCTACAGGCCTCTCTTGCATCAATAAAGCTCACTGTTCATGACTCCACTATCAGAAAGACACTGGGCAAAAACGGCATCTGTGGAAGAGTGGCGAAGTGAAAACCCCAGTATGCTCGTTCCAGAACAGCCATATTCAGCATATAGAAGATGCTCCAGATAAGCTGCATGCAAACTTTTTTGTTCTTTCTTTTTTTTCCCCTGGGAGATTGTGTTGAAATGTTATGCTCATTACTAGCTAGACTACATCTGTCTGGAAGACGAGAGGCAGGCAGAAAAATAAAAACAGCTTCGGTAAAATCCTAGGATCCATCTGTGGGTCTAGACTTCCATTCCTTCCTTTCAGTTCTACGTACATTTCCGATTTGTTTCATCACAATTAAGCTGCTCGACTGAATAATAAGTTAACAAAGAGAGAACTCTTGCGAGGTGAATGACAAATCTTCTGTAATGAGCACAGACGCAGGATGCGTGGCTACATACAGTCTGAACAGTGTCCTAGTTTCGCATCGAACTCTGTAGTGATGGTAGAATATATCCATGGAACTATGACTAGGAAAAACATCATCTGGATATGGACTCTGCAACCGTTCTGTGCGTAGACACTAAAAGCCAAACCCATAGGTCACGTATTGAGTCGAGTTCACTAGCAATACTGTACACTCATCTAATATTCATGATGATTAAAAGGCTTAAGTTTAAAGTCAATTTATTATGTCCATGATTCATTTCATAAGAGCAACACTGGATAGAACAGAGCTTAAAATCAATGTCTCTTCTCGGTTATCCTTCGTATAATAGCTTTCTGCAGGTTTCCAATTACCGTGACACGCCAGGCTGGCTTTCGGGGTAATATCACAGTGTAAAGTGCCAAAGAAAAGAAGTCCCAGAGTTCCTCTCCGTCATTACGGATCACACGTCTGTATCGATTATCGACAGTAGGGACAGTCCATGGTGGCAATTTTTTATTGTTTCTCTCGCACCGTGTACATATCTAACGTTCTCGCTCATTCCATCTTTAGTCTGGCTTTCCTTGCTCCCTTTACCCCTGCCTCCCACGACACACACCAACACCACCATGATGAACAGGACTTCATGAATAATGCATGAGCTGTCAATCATTCCTTTCCTCTCATCTCCTCTGCTGCAACCATGACGAGACACACACACACACACACACTTCCACCTTCTGTATCATTCTGAACCACTGCATCCTCAGTCTGTCCCGAACACATTATCAGTCAATGTGCCGAAATGCGTGTGTACACACACCTGTCAAACACAAGGAGTTCCACGAATCACATTACGCACATGGAAAAAGTAATCAATAAAATGAGTGGACAGTCTTCATTATGTACAGTGTGTAGATAGCTTGGGGTGTGTGTGTGTGTGTGTGTGTGTTTAGTCACTTAACATAAGTGTCCACTGAGGACCTGTATAAATAAATATTAGACACTCATTAGTTAGTGAATTAGTCACCGTTTCTTTGTATTTGCTTTCCACATCACTGTCCAGCCCTGGCTTGGAACCACCTGTGAGGTTCTACAATCATATAAGCTAGTTGGTAAAGCGAATAGAGGAAAGGGAATCGGAGACTATTGAAGACGTTGACGGGAAAGGGCCAATCACGTATCATGACACAGACTTCTAAGGTTTGCCAAGTTTCATTTTATCGATCATGGCGCCTAGCGTTATACAAATGTGTGGTGGCTTAAAACGTCCATTATTATTATCCAAATGTCTTTGGCTTTATCTTCATTAAAAGGATCATACACTACATGTTGTCCCGAAAGTCTCCATATATAGAAGAAATGAACACTTTTTAGATAAATGTCTTCCAAAAATGTTTATATAATTGTATTTATTTTTGTTTTCTCTTCCCCAGATAGCCTTTAAGGACACCTATGACAAAAGAAGAACATATTGAAATCGTTCTCACGGCTGGATCGGGAAGCGGTCGCAAGGTTGCGATGGAGTTGAACAGGAAACATGGCGAGCACATCACACACACACACACAGCTGCCAAACTTAACAAATTCGACAAGACTGGAAGTGTCGAGGACCAACCGAGAAGTGGACGTCCACCAACATCCACTGACGAAGACACAACTGATGTGGTGCTGGCAAATTGTACATACTGTAGTCCCCTATGTATGGAGACTTTTGGGACACCCTGTATTTATGTAAATACTGATTTACGTAGCAGACAAGAGGTGAAATTTCATGAGTCTGGTAACTCTAATCATATGTCATAAAAAACTAATTTTACACATTCAATTTTACACATTAGCCTCACACCTCCAGGGTTGGGGGTTCTATTCCCGCCGCTGCCCTCTGTGAGCGGAGTTTGCATGTTCTCCACGTGTTGTAGGGGTTTCCTCTGGGTACTCTGGTTTCCTCCCCCAGTCCAAAGATATGCATGGTATGTCCAAAGTAGAGTATGAATGTGTATGTGATGGTGTCCTGTGATGGATTGGCACCCCTATAGGTTCCCCTCGACCCTATAGGATCAGCGATACGGACAATGGATGGATGCATAGAAGGTGCTGCACATAAAGAGCATGCAACATTTGTTTTCTCCTGTGAGATTGGGTTGGATTGGTCAGAAGGTGTTGATTCATTTTCTATAACAACAGCAGCTCTGATAATAGTTCCATGTTAGGTTCATTTCAGTTCTATTTAGTTACATTACATTAGTGTACACACACACACAGTGTCAGCACTTTGTACCAGTCAGAAATAGAGCTGGAACTCTAAAAGGTGCATTAAGTATGATTTTGCACAAAATTTGCCAAGGTCTCTTACGCTTAAATGTTTAGAGTTGAATCAGATTTTAAATTATTTTATTTTTTTTACTCTTTAAAAGCCACACCATCCCTCACCCCCAATCCCCCCCCTTCCCACTTACCAAAGCTCCGCCCACAGAATTTATAGGAGTTCGACTAGAGTTAGCACCTTAAATAGAGATAGCATTAGCAAGGACTGCCATGACATCAATGTCAAGGTATTTGGACATTTAGCAACTTGAAAGGTGAAGATATAACACTATAAAGACACAAAATTACGCATCATACTAATTATTGATATTCATGATTGAGGCCACTGTACTTTTTTTTTCCTACTCGATTGATTATGTAAAGCTGGCCATTCAACCAATTTCAAGCTTGTACATTCCTGTCCCGGAGCAACGTCACTAATTCTCACCCTAAATAAATTACTTCATCTTGGAAAAGTGCTGCCATTGCTTATTCTGGTAGTACTGTGAGTGATATTTTTTTTTTTTTTTTGCTCACAGGAGAATTATCTGGCTGATTGCTCACAGGATAATTATAAGACTGAGAGGAGGGCAGCATGAAGGGGCATTGGGGAGTGTCTATAAATGACTGACAAAAAGCCATCCAAAGACTCAAAGTATTCTGAACTGCAAAGTAGTTTTCCAAACAGGTTTCCTCATCCGCAAAAATACGCTTGAGCTGCGGCCATAACTTAAACCAGTGCTCACCGACCCTCTTCCTTGAGATCTACCTTCTTGCAGGTTTTGTCTCTAACCAAAATGTAACACACCGGTGATCTAGATGATTAAGAGCTTCTTAAGGCAATGATTAGATGGACAGGTAGGCACGATTATGGTTGGAGCGAGCTGAAGTCTCCAGGAATAGGGTTGGTGACCACTGCCTCAAACCATTATTTTTTAGCATGCTCTACATATTCTTCCATGTTACTTACACTGGTAAGAATTTTTTTTTTTTTTTTAATGGACTATTGGACCGATTTGTCTTAGACAGAGAAAAAAATAAATAAGCTGGTGAGGGAATGACCGTTTATAGCTATTACTCTATAACAAAAGTGATAACTGGACCTAAAGTGTTTTCCAGATGTTCCATTACAATAAACATAACTAATTGGACATAAGGTATGGTGTGTCGTTCTTTAATAAATGGAAGATTGCTAGCGGTGGCATATTACTGTCGCATTTGAGAAATAGAACACTGCAAGACTTGCAGTTATACAGTAAGTGATTCATCACCACCTCCTCATTGATTAGTTTCCTCCCATAACAGCATGCCATGTTGGTTTTTATTCCTTATAGACAGTACTTACAAATTATGCTCATTACTTACAAAGCAGTTTATTCTGTACATTACCTTCTCTGAAGTGTTTCTTAAATAATTTAGGAACAATTAAATTTGGATTTCTCGCAATGCTAATGCTAGGTTTTGGCCATTTACCTCAACAGCGAGGAAAGCAATATAGGACATGTTATTTGGAGCTTGTGGTGTCGGAAGATGTGCAGCTTTCGGCTGTAGGCTTTGCCAGTTTGTTTAAACGAATTGTGTTATTCTGGATTTAAAGTTTAAAGAGATTGAAAGAGATCATCACGTTGCAACTGCATGCTCGGTGTCAGTAGACTCTGCTTGAGAAGAACTGTATTGTAACAACTACTAGACATAATCATTCATAATCACTATATGAAATTGTAGCACATCGGTATGAAACCCAACGCTTACGTACACACAAGTTGTAAGCAAAGATTTGGCTTTGACGAACACAAACGTCCATAAGCATGGTGAATTCACATTTGAAGACGTCTTGTGAAATTCCTCATGGATCCATTTCCTTTTTTGCCTTTGTTTATTTATTCCTTTTCATATGATTCATTTACATGTGATTCATTTCCATGTGATTCATATCCATTCATATCCATTTCCAGTAACGTTTTTAAAATCAGGCAAAACTTCCTTAGTCATGTCGTGTAAAATCCAAACATTTCATGTCTGGATCTAAACAGGATCACGAATTGGTTTTGAAGACCATAAGAAAAAAAAGTTTGAGATCTCTAAATCTCGATGTCTTTGTCACGAATGCGGAGACGGAAGCACGTGCAGATTCAATGTTTGATAGGAGTACAGACGAAACACTAAAGACACTGCGCATACTTGAACAAGGGAAAACAAAACAGAAACCAGTACCTAGGACAAGGGAGAGCATGACGTGAAAACATGAGATAAATAAAGCCAGACACTGAGTGCTGTACAGATGGTGACTTAAATACATACAGGTGCTCGGTAACCTGAGATGGGATGAGATTCAGGTGCGGGTGGCCAAGTGACAGTGAAGCAGTGGTGCTGCTGGGAGTTGAAGTCCATCATCCCTTCCGAAGACTGAGAACAGCCTTAAACCAGGTCTTATACGTACAGCATATGTACTGTTAAAACATTAATACCCGCATCCTTACACCTGGAGTTTAAAGTCAAGCCTCGACATGTAGAAAAAGACACCAGGAGAGAAATCGGGGAAGGAAATGCCAACAGGATGATTTTTCAGAAATGACTGTCTATGAAGTCAACTGAATGAGTGCACGGTCAGACAGGTCAGCACGGAGCATATGGGGGATCACAACACTGTTTCGACACTGAATGAGGAATGTGCTTAGTCTATATTTCACGCTGTCATATCTTTATTGAACAAACGGATTAAACAACCGACGTCATATCTCAATGTCGGGCCTCGGACCTCCGGGGCTGGGGGATCGAATCCAGGCTGCACGCTGTGTGTGTAGAGGTTGCACGTTCTCGTCGTGCTCTGGGGGTTTCCTCCTCCCCCAGGTCCAAAGACATGCATTATGGGCTGACTGACATTTCCAAATAGTCTGTAGTGTGTGAATGTGTGCGTGTTTGTGTCCTGTGATGGTTTGGCACAACATACAGGGTGTCCCCCCACCTTGTGCTGCAAGTTCCCTGGGATAGGCTCCAGGCTCCCTGTGACCCTGTGTAGGATAAGCGGTATGGATGGATGGATGGATGGAGATATATAGATACATCAAATATATATTATATAGGAACCTAGGGCCTTTATAAATCTTTTTTTGTAACCCGTCAGTCTAATGAGCGTTGACATCATATCCCTCCTAGACCTCTTTTGATCAGGCCGTTCTAATCCAAATACTTTTCAAACTAACACAATTTCTGTTCTGTTCCAAGAAAACATAGGGGTGGTCCAGGGCCCTAAGCGACCAGACATTAACCAGACATCAATGTGCATAACGGGTGATCCGAATTGTAAGTGGACGATGTTAAGTACAGTGTAGAGTGAACGCATAAGCGTCTCGAGGCATCCCATACAGCAACAAAGGACGTCTAATTCACTGCTTTCCGTAGCATTGGTCCTCGTCTCGTCTCCTGTTCGTATACAAGTTTCATTCAGGAGCTAACCCCGCTTCCTCCAGCGGAAATGACGTGTAAAATCTGATCACAAGCGGTCCCTGGAGACGACCTCAAATTTCCAGCCGTAAATAACTACGTGCTTCAGTTGTCCACTTGTGATCAGATCACTCAAGACGGATTTTAACGCCAGGCGTGATCGGGACCTGCGAGACTTGAATTCAAGGCTGTGTTTCCAGTTTCTTCGCAGGGTGGCATGGTGGGTGCAGCGGGTAGCGTTCCTGCCCCACAGCGCCAGTTCAACCCCGAGCTCGAGTCGCCGTCTGTGTGTGTGTGTGCGCGCGCGTCTCGACTTTTCTCCTCACGTCCATACAGTTGTCCTCGGTGTTCTCTGGTTTCCTCCGCCCTCCAAATAAACACGTAGGTCAACTGGCGATGCTAAGTTATCTCTAGGTGTGAATGCGTGAGTGGAATTGTGTGCGCATGCTTCACTTAGACAGTGATGCCACCCTGACAAGCATGAAGGTTACTCAGGATAATTTTTTTTTTTTTTTTTTTAAATGAGCGAAGGAATGGATGGAGTGCCCAGAAATGTGTGCAAGCTCTCAATTGGCTAAATAGTTGCTCCTGGTGTTTGGAACACCTTCCAGGTTTGTCTATGAGCCCCTGATCAGTTCAGAGCAATAAAGCTGGTTAAAAAAAAGACGGACAGAACCAAAAGGGAAATAAGATCTTGAAGAACGCCTGGTTCACGTGACCAATCCATCGCGTCCTCGTGCGCCGTAATACCGCCCACGAGCGACACAGCCAAGCGCCTGCGCGCGCGCACACATACACACGCAATCTCGCGCCCAATCGCTCCACCTTGAGACGCGCCGCGAATTCAGAACAAGCAGAGGCACCGGATACGCGCCGCGAGCGCTTATAGCATCAGTGCAATAATAATAATAATAATAATAATAATAATAATAATAATATAATCACGCGCATGGGTGCATTTACCTGTGCACAGAGAAAGTCTAAGACAGGGGTATTGGGGTGTTTGTAGTGCATATGTATGGGGGTACTAATAAAAAAACAATCACAAACGGTCTCGTGGATTGTGCAACATATGCACCAGTGCACGAGCGCGTGCAGCGCTCCTTACTGTTATCACAGATACACTGCACAGAGCCGTTACCTCACACCAAAAAAAAGGGGGGAATGGAGCAAAGCATTACTCCGTTTTGCCTGCCGCACCGTGTGCGTGCGTGCGTGTGTGTGTGTGTGTTGCGCGCACACACACACACACGCGCGCGCACGCACGCACTGTGTTGAGCAGCAGGTGCTGCTTGTCTAACCCGAAGCTTTCGCTCCTAATAAGCACTCAGTCCCCCAAAACACCGCAAACACACATTAATAATAATAATAATAATAATAATAATAATAATAATAATGTCTGCTTTTGTTTAAATTGTAATAGCGGTCCCCTGAACGTGCGGCCCCCTCAGAGGGAGACACCGTCCTATAAGCAAGATTGCTTTGACCTTGCGTTCCCACGTCCTCTCTTTCCAAGTCCCCGTTCTGTCTTTAACGCTTATGTAAGAAGTCACCTTGGGATAAATCGATGGCACGCGGTTCAGGTGGCACACCACCGGGCAATGTCACGCAGCTTGCCCGCGTACAACTGGATCCTGAGGGGACACCGTGGCCGCTCTAATGACCCCTGCGTCTCACAGGTGCTTCTAGGCAAAACCCCAAATCATGCCCGAGCTCCTGCGGTGAGGGGATCGTACAAGACACGTCCGGAGGAGCGCTGCGCTCAGGGTTCGCGCGCCTTACCTTTGTTCGGCTCCTCTTCTCTGTTCAGATACATGGCTCGCGGATCCGCGCTGCGACGCCGGAGACGTTCCGTCGGTGCTTAATTGTACTCCTCCGGTGGGGAACTCTCGCATCCGCGTCGGTCCCTCTCTCCTCCTGTCTCTTTTATTGGTGTTTATTGTGGTGTTGCTCGGCGAGAGGACGCGCTGCGGAGTCCTCCCAGAATTACGCACGGGCAGGTAGTAAGTCTCTCGCTCTCTCTCTCTCTCTCTCTTCCTCTCTCTGCGTGTGTGTGTGTGTGTGTGTCACATGCACACACTCTCTCTCTCTCTCTCTCTCTCTCACACACACACACACAGCTTGAGAAATACAAAGTCTGATTTCTACACTCTGAAAAGAATGAGGTTTTTAAAAAATTCCCAGAAAGAACCTTTTGAAGAATTGATTCACCTTGATAGGTTCCAATCAAGAGACAACCGGAAGAACCATTTCAAAGATCTTTTTGGATACTGTGTGTGTGTGACAGGTAATAGTGCTAAACATTTAGAGAAAGCTGACTAATGTATTGTTTTCGTGCGACGGTGCACTCGTGTGAGAGCAGGAGCACTAATTGAAGGGGCGTGGCCTCTTAACCAAGCTCACAACACCGGGCAATTAGAGGCGCGTGCGCGCGTCTCCTGGGCGAGTCTCCCCGCTGGGAACGGGCTTTTTCGAGCAGGTGGATCCCACGTGACTCTGCCTTCGTTACACGCACAGCTCTTACCTCATTCACTTCGGCATCATTCACAAGGGGGGGTGGAGGGGAGTGTGTGTGTGTGTGAAGAGAGAGAGAGAGAGAGAGAGAGGCAGGCGCAGGCTGTGCGCGCTGTTCATGCCTGTGGAAGGAGATCAGAAGTTTACGCGCCAAAGTGGTGCCGTCTAGCGGATTGTGTTTGCCATTGCAATCCGCGTCAGCATCCATACGTGCTGTCCTTTTTGGGTGTTTTGGGTTTTTTTTTACACTTTGTGCAACCTCCGAGGTTGTTCACACTCATGCAGTGTGTGCATGCGGTGTGTCGGTTATTCTGTAGTAATTGCGTTAGGCTTTGCGCAGCAGTAACCCTGAGCGTTTTATAATGCTGTAAGACAGGACTAATGACCTCCATTACGATGCCGAGAGCAGAGCACCTTCCTTTGGAAGTTCTTCATCTCATTGGTCAGGGACTTTCATTGGTTCCTGAAAAGGGGCTTAGAATGGAATGAAATAAAACAACACCCTGTCCTGTCAGAACAGGGGAGGAAGATGACTCTGTCACTTACAGCCATGTGTTTGTATGGGAAGGATGGCAGCTTAGGGTGGCATGTTGGCATGTTGGCAGTACCAATACCTTCAGAGTCATCGGTTCAATCCTGAGCTCGGGTTACAGTGTGTGTTTAGTGTCTGCTTTCCTTGAGTTCGTATGAGTTCTCTCTGGGTTCTCCTAATTGTTTCCTCCCTAATCATGCTGGTAGGTAGATTACTGGTGTTAAAATTGTCCCTACGTGTGTGTGTGTGTGTGTGTGTGTGTGTGTGTGTGTGTGTGTGTGTGCATGATGCCCTACAATGGACTTGCGTCCCATCCGGTGTGAATTCTCCTGCCTCTCACTGAGTGTTATTGGATTAGCTCCGGATCCACTGACGACGTTTACACGCGCATCAAATTCCGTTCAAGGTCTATATTCGGGTTGAAGCCGTATTCCGAATACGATGGTCATATGCGTACAGGCATCAGAATATTCCTGTTTACATGGTTGATGTAAGTACACCTGCGTTTGCCGTTCCTGAGTCTACAGCTACGCATCTGCTAGCACCCACAGTTCCTTGCAGATCGATCATGCGCATATATCTCCTTTCAGTGGATTTTTCTCAGTAAGGTGTGTACATGTGAGAAATTTCCGATTAAAACTGGAAAACATTCCAGGGGCAGGAATCAAAATTTGTGGAATTGATGTGGATGTAAACGCAGTCGTGGACTGGCAACGGACCGGAGTCTCGTCCGGAAAAGAATTCTCATGGCTCCCGCCGAGTGTTCCCGGGATTAGCTGTGGATCTGCTGCGAAAGCGGACGAAATGAAGAACAACTTTCACAGCTAAGAAAAAGATCCTCTCGAAACAAAGCATCACCACAAAATCTTCTATCTAGGAAAGGATTATCTAAGAAAAGAGTGTGTTCTGGACCTGGACCTGGACCTGATGTCCCTGCTCAAACTGACTCGATGTCAAAAGGTACGTCTCAACCAGCTCGCGAGTTCAGTAGTCAGGGCGCCGATCAGGAAGTCGGCCATTTTAAAGGGCTGTCTCGATCGCGAAATCCTTCCAGTCCACTAGAACGTTCGCTCCCTTTAAAAAAATCCCACGACGCATCGCAAAAACCATGTGGACGAACTCTCAGCCAACTTCGTTTACAGATGTAAGTAGCTTGTTTTTGTTGTAGCTCTCAGATGATTACTTGCATTAGCGATTTTGAGCTTTATCCGACGTGCAGACAGGTATCACTGGATTGAGGAGGTGTCTCTCCACAAACCCCCTCCCCCAAAAAATCCCCCCCCCCAACCCACCAATTTATTTGCTCAGTGGAGCAGTGGCTTTTAAAGTTATGATATCTCTTAGTTGTCGGGATGCCAAGACAGATGAGGCAGCAATAAAATTAATGGGCCTGGATAGTGATTGCAAGGTAACAAAGTTTGCGAGTATGCAATCTCATCACAAAGTGTCTCTCTTGGCTTTAGAGCTTTCCATTAAGAGATGTTGGAGATACTGGCGCGTTCTGGAAACGAAAGGTGCAGGCGCGTGGGTCCCGGGTCTGTTAAATCCAATGACAAGCTGAAATGTCAGGTCAAGGAGAGCTCCTTGTGAGGCACAAACCCGTAACCGGAGATCCTTTACACACTGCACTATTACAATGATATCAAGTCAGCGTGTTTATCACGCACAGAATGCTGTTTAGTTTGGTAAATCTGCTGCCTGTAAGGCTTGGCGCTTAGTACGTTTGCCTGGCACCTCCA
>CM022764.1:21838607-21883607 GCA_012411365.1 Ameiurus melas | reverse complement strand
CAACAGACTGCAAAGAAACCGCCGACACGGCGCGATTAGAAGGCGAACCATGGAAACAATCTTCTGCTGTCCCGACTTTGCAGCTGTCTGACCCAAAAACTGTAGTGTAAATAAAGAACTGCATCGTGGTATTAATATTAGAACTGTTCTTGTCTAAAGGGTTCATCACTACCAGGAGGCTGTGAACCAGATTCACATAAAACGCTTTCTGCTTCCCAGTTTCCGATTCAATGTGAAGAGTAAAGCTACGCTTAAATGGCTTTTTCCTGTCGAGCATGCTAATGCTAATGCTAAACGGCTCATCTACAGAGAAGTAGGCAGGCGCATTGGTCTTTTGAGTAGGGATTTGGTCCGGGTTCATTTGCTAGTCATAAAACTGTCTCTCTCTCTCTCTGTGTCTCTCTCTCCCTCTCTCTGCAAGAGAGCGTCATGAAAAAGTCTACAAATGCTCATCGTTTAGGACTGGGCGATATATCGATATAATATCGATAACGTGATGAATGATTACGTGATACACTTTTCTGAGATATCATTGGTATGGTGATGTTTATTTAATAATTTTATTTTTTTTTAATAATTATAAATGAAATGTTACGGAATGGATGACTTTTTTCATCTTAATCTCGTTTGTCTTCGCAGGCATTAAAGAAAAGTGTCGTCAAAGCCAGTGTAATGTTATTTCGTCTATTTTAGTTTTGCAGACAGTTTGATAGCTAAATGATGCGCATCATGTATTGTAGAAATGTTCTCAAGTATCGTGATGTGATATTATTGTCATCACCCAGCCCTATCACCTTTGCATATACATATACAGTGGAAAGAAAAAGTATGTGACCTTTTTGGAATTTCATGGTTTTCTGAATAAATTTGTCATAAATGTGATCTGATCTTCATCTAAGTCAGGGGTATTGACAAATATAATGTTCTAAAATAATAGCACAAAAAAATTTCTGATCTTTCGTGTGTGTGTGTGTGTGTATGTATATGTGTATATATATATATATATATATATATATATGTGTATGTATGTATGTATGTATGAGAGAGAGAGCTCAGACTAACGGCTGCACAAACATTCGAACGCTGACCCGATTTCATCAGCACTTATTCTAGCCAACAGCAGAACTCTTTCTGTTTGGAAAGTCTGTACTTCATCTGGACAGTGAGAAATGCACCAACTGTTCCAGATTCACATGGGGCCTGTCAGATCTAACGCTCCTGGATTCAAATACCGTAAAAAAAAAAAAAAAAAAAACATTTTAAGAGAGCATGAGGAAGAGGGTAGGGAAGTGTGCAAAATAAGCTACCATTTACACAACAAAATCAAAAATATAATCTGCACATATTCATTAAACACTTAATACAGACAATAAAACAACTAATACAAATATATAATAATGTGTGTGTGTGTGTGTGTATATATATGTGTATATATATATATATATATATATATATATATATATATATATATATATATATATATATATATATATATATATATATATATAAATAAAGGAATCTTGATAAATATGATTTCGCTCCCAGCAGATAAGACAGAATATTTTTGAAATCTCACTCAGCATGTGCTTTTGCCCTTTCACTACACAGCATTGAAAAGACATCATATGATTAGCTATCACTCTTCAAAGTCACCTTCATCTCTCGTTAGCCAATAAGAGCCAATACAACTCACCGTGTGCACGCAATGCATACCTGGGGGCTGAGATACGAGAAAGAAATAAAAAAACTACGTTAACGAACTTCATCAAGATTTCACTGGTTAAAAAAAAACCCCTACGACCATCCTATCGAGAGTTGCTTTAGTCATTTGTCCGTTTTTAAGACAACGTATTCTGCATGGCAGTTGGTCCAGGAATCTCCAAATAGTCCCTACTCATAAAGGATAATTACCCGATTGCTTTGGATCTGGTTTGTGTGGTAAAAGAACTCAAGATAACGCTGCAGCGTTAAAAGCCTGTACTGTAGGAGAAGTGAAAAGGGCTTCGATTCGATGTGCTCTAATTACGCTAACAATAACTAACACTACAAAGAACAGATTGGTACTCTTTTATAAAAAGAGGGACGGCTCAGCATGCAAACGCCTTTTAACTGCCGCTCTCCTTTACTCACAAGCCCGCTAGCAGCCAGCTACTGTAATGTAATAAGACTTTAAACACCAGCTCATGAGAGCGAGTCTGCTGCCAATCTGAGCAGGATATGTGATTACACATAGGCAGTGTTTGTGCTTTCGGGGAATTTTATTTTATTTTAATTTTTTTTACATTTAGCGCAAGGATTACTAGGCGAAAAAGAAAAAAAATTCTCAAAAATATCAATAATGTGATGTGGTTGCTGTGGTTACTCTCGGAGTATGTATGAAGTCAATGACAATAATTCGGTTTTCTGTGACAGTTCTTAGTGCAAGGGCTCGCTCTAGCCAGCAGGGAGCTGGTAAGCGGAGTAGGATTACAACTAACAAGTCAAACTGGAAAGTGCTACTTATAGCTCTTCGTGACAAAGCCGTAGCGCGTATTCGGGTTATTCGAACAGAACTGCTCTCCGTGACGTAGCGCATAATGGACTGTCTCTGCACAGATGGAAACGCTGTAGTGTGAGATGGCTCTCGCTGATATGAGTCATCTGCATTCATCAGACTCAAAGCTCAGCATCGTGTGTGTGTGTGTGTGTGTGTGTGTGTGTGTGTGTGTGTGTGTGTTTACCCAGACCAGCAGTCAGTCTGAGACAGTAAACGACTATCGCATCACACACACACACACACAAAACCTTCACAAATGAATAATGTCTGAAGGTCATTCAAGGCCAAGCAAAACATTATAGGCTTGTGAGGATTCATATCACAATAATGAGAAGCAATTGATTAAGGTAGCCCCCCACCACCACCACACCCCTACCCCACACGTTATTAAAATCACTGTTTAAGTTGATAAAATCCCAATTTGTGTTGAGACTCTCCATAAACCGCATTTGACGACCTGTGCTTCAGCTGAGGTCTCACAGGCGCCTGTCAGGATTTGGGAATTTGGCAAAATAAAATCTCTTCTCATCACCATTTGATTGTCACATTCATCCCAGACGAAACGTACAGTACATTCCAATAAAATCAACACAACGATAAAAAAATAAAATAATAAATGAATAGACAACAAATAAAAAGCCCTCCAGGCAACACATTCGGTTGAGGCGGAGGCAGTAGGGAAGAGGTCATAACTGGTGCAGTGTAGATGGGAAGGCAGAAAGCAGAACTGATTGCTTAATTGTTCCGCTTGGGTAAAAAGCTGAGGATAAATTCACCGACACCCAGGAAGTAGATGACCTGAGCAATCCCGAAGAGCGGCGCGATGACGAGAGCGCGGCAGTACGCGCCTTTCAGGAAGGCAGAGGGACCTTCTTTACGCAGAATCTTGCTGTAGTGGACAAGACAGTTGAGTAGGAGTGACATTAGACATAGATCTGATACATCTATACAATCAGAGAACCTTTGCCTGGTGACCACAGTAATTCCCACAGCTCCTAGTGATGGTAAAAACTTGATACAGCTAGACTCATGAGCATAATTGAAATGTGATCTTATTAGTACCAGGTTTATTGTACCGTAGCATAGATGAGATTGTTCTAGAAACGCCACTAATGAGCTGCACTGTGTGCTACTGCAGTAGGCAGATATCAATATAATTTGCTAGTATTTTTATTATTATTATTATTGTTATTATTATTATTATTATTATTATTATTATTATTATTATTATTGCTATTATTGCTATTATTGCTATTAGTATTATTAAACTTTTTCTTATAAAGGGGCCAAGCAACAAAGGTGAGTAAGCACCTTATTATTATTCTACCTTTCCTTCTTCTACTTCTTCTTCTGCTGCTGCTGCTGCTGCTTCTTCTTCTGGCTAGGGTCGTCTATGGCAGCCCATAGAACCATCTGGTAAACAGTTGTGAAATTTGGCACGTCGATTGCAGAGGGTCTAAGGAACTTTCTGACCAACGCATTAGCGTCACCATCTGGTCAAATTTGCGCCCAGTTTGGAAGTATTTTTATGGTCATAACTTTTGAACCGTGTCCAAAATGTAAAAGGCATCCCAGGATTCCCTGGGTCGACACACCCTATGACGTTCATTTCCACCTAATTAGATTTTCCGCCATCTTGGATTTTGTCAGAAGCTGGGTTTTTTTCGCTACTCCTCTTACAAATTTTGTCCAATCATGACCAAATCTGGCTCACGTCATCTTCAGAGTAAGCCTCACAAGAGTTCTTTTAAAAGTAAGAATTTTGAACACTCCAAACGGTATGTAGCAAATTTCATGCCAGCACCACCTACTGGTCAAAAGTTACAATAACATGTTAGAAATGGTTGCGTCTACCCGCTGTTTATGCTACTCCTCCTCCAAATTTTGTCCAATCTTCACCAAATCTGCCTCTCGTCATCTTGAGACATGTTTGCCAAAAGTTTGTGGACACCTGACCATCCCACCCATATGAAGTTCTTCCCCAAACTGAAGCACAAAATGATCTAGAATGTCTTTGGATGCAGCAGAATTACAGTTTCCCTTCACTGGAACTAAGAGACCCGAACCTGTTCCAGCTGTGCACAAAGCAAGCTCCATGAAGACCCGGTTTGCCAAGGTTGAGCTTGGACCTTAACCCCACTGAACACCTTTGGGATGAACTGGAACAGACCTCCTCACGTAACATCAGTACCTGATCTCATTAATACCAGAATGAACACAAATCCCCACATCCATCCATCCAAAATCTAATGGAAAGTCTTCCTAGAATCGTGGAGGTTATTATAGCAGCAAAGTGGGGACTAAATCTGGAACGGGAGCGCATATTGCTGTGATGGTCAGGTGTCTACATACTTTTGGCTCTATACATAATGTACAGTATATATGAAGAAAGTCTAATATTGGATTGGAGGATTCCCGGGAATTTCTAGCTGTATGTCTCATACATGGCTTGATTTTATTTTCTCGTTTATAATAAGACAGCCACAATTCTCCAATTCTCCAAGATATCATACAGTACATGTAAAGAAGGTCGGTGATGGCGGTCCTGCTCTTGAATCGTCAATCGTAACTTTAATATAGAAGATCTGGCTAAGGGGATTCAGTCGTATGCAGAACAGTACCTTTAGTATTTTATTTCTGATCTGACTTGCAGTTCCCAAATATCGCATCTCATCACTAATCTTTATCATTTATACTAATAGCTCTCAAACGAGTCCTCAGCGCCCCCAAATGGACAACATTTTTTTTCCTCAATTTGTCCATGTGCGAGTTGTTAGCAAAAATATGAGCACCCTGAGGATGCGTCTGGGAACCACTCGCTTGTGCAAAACATTTTGAAATGGTGCTCATTTGGAAATAACGCTAACAATTCCTGGAACAAAACCAGTGTAAGAACTGCCAACTCGTATATTGGCAGATAACAGAAACCGACGGATCAATTCTGACCTTCGCCTGGCGATATACACGAGTCGGACGTCACTCCGAGTAGCCAATGAGAACAAAGAGAGATTGAAGTCACCTGATGCAGTCAGTCACGCCGCTGTATGTGTCCTCCTGACTGCCACGTGTTAGCGACTGCAGCCTGGTTTTTATCACTGTATTGCAAAACAAAACAAAACACACACACACACACACATGCATTAGACCTCTAGAGAACCTGTATCTCTATCCTGAACCTCAGTATTTAGCTGCCACACATCCAGGGGTGGTTCAGTAAAAAACCCTTTCACACTTCCACTTTAATGCCAAGAGATTACATTTTTACGGAAGTCAGGTTTGAAAACTCAGCTCAGTTGATTTTTATGAAATTCCCGTGTGTAATCCGAAGCCGATAAATCACAGGGAAATACGCCTGATACTTCCCACGTCCCACTCAAACCTCTCCCATTTCCCATCACGCTGCTCGTCAGCAGCTAAACCCAGAGTCACGATAGTCTACACACAGAAACCCAACAGCGTCTGATAAGTCGATATCCAGTCTGCCGGCTAGAAAGGTGTTAACTCGTTCTATACTCACATTATACTATATTCACCAGGAAATAAAAACCAGTGGGGAAAAAAAGTCCCTCTCTTGACCCTTTCTTTGGAACACTGTTTTGACAGGCATGTTACATTCAAGACTCGGACGTAAACGCCCACTGCTATGATTGGGTCATTTTTAACGCCCCCACCATTACACGTGGGGAATATGGGTCGTTTCGGTTAAAAACGTATAAATACATATCAAACGATCTGTAAGAGACAAAGCAATAGTTAGACATGGTTAAAAAAAAACAAAAAACACTTCGTCGAACCGTGCCCGCGAAGTCTGCGTCGAACCGTGTCTTGTTTCCGCGGTAACAAATCCGCGGTAAAATAAAGCGAATATACGAACAGTGTCTTACTGACGCGATCTAGGATCACGAGGAAGGCAATGCAAAGACTGTGATTTTCCACGATTCAGCATTGCACAACGTCTTCGTCTGCGGGGCAGAGGAGGCAATGGTGGTGGGCGGGGCTAAAGAGGCAATGATGGTGGGCGAGGCTAAAGAGGCAATGGTGGTGGGCGGGTCTAAAGAGGCGATGGTGGTGGGCGGGGCTAAATAGGCTATGGTGCTGGGCGGGGCTAAAGAGGCAATTGTGGTGGGCGGGGCTAAAGAGGCAATGGTGGTGGGCGGGGCTAAAGAGGCAATGCTGTAGAAGTAGGCGGCAATCGTCATACTGAGAGGAAATATGACCCTTGGGTTGAATAAAAGCTGTTTGTTTGTTCTTTGGACTAACGAGGACGTTCTGAGTTCTGAAACGTACAGGATGTTTTTATACTACAGTGACCTCTTATATGTCAAAAGATCAAAGAAAATTAGATGACCCCTCACAACTCATGACCCCTTTAATGACAAATGTACGTGTATCCTCAGCTGAAACACTCCGTTAATACCCTTGCCTCACCATTGAAAAAAAACAAAACAAACCTTGAACAAAACGGCGTTTAGCTTTTGCCACGGTTTTGTGATAGCTCTCTGTGTGGACACACTAATGATTCAATCGATAAGTAGTTTGTTGGCTGGAATTGTGTTCCTGGCTGCTCCTTCACTCTAAATGTCATCCCCGTGCTACTCTCTCCTGGAGACGTCAATACCTGGCCTGGCCTGTCCTACGCACAAGGATTCGATGGATGGTTAACGGCGCTAGCTTTCTAAAGCGGCTCGACTTTTTTTCCAAAAAGAGCTAAAACTGACCCCAACCGGTTTTGGAAAGGAAGTCTGCGTCGTGGTCGTTATACATGTAAGAATCTTTCCCTATTCCCTCAGAAGAACTAACCGAACAATCTTTTAGGGGTTAGGTGGAGTGTATCCGAGGGCAGGAAATCTTTATTTGAATCTCTAGGTCTGAATCTCACTCTCTGGCACTCACCGTCTACAGGGTTGACTGCTACAGCAGCCGTACTGCCGGCGATACAGCCTGATACGAAGGAGACGTAGAAGGGGGCAGGACCGTCCTTTCCCCTCTTCCCCAAGTTATTCAGATTAGCAAATAGAGGAAAGTAGATGATGGAGAAAGGAACATCCCTGCAGTGAGAGAGAGAGAGAGAGAGAGAGAGATGAACAATGAGGGAATGAATCAGAAACAGAGAAAAAAAACTTGCCGCGTGTGTGCGTGTGTGTGTGTGTGTGTGTGTGTGTGTGTTTAGTACCTGAGTAGAGTGGCTCCCAACCCTTTATAGAGTCCACCAATGCCTTTTTCTCTCAGCAGCTGTCGTGTGAGCTGCATCGCAGTCTGGCTCTTCACCTCCACAGAGCCACCAGCTGACACGGCTTCTGGCATCAGCTTCCTCTGAGCAGCTATGCATATACACACACACACACACACACACACACACACACACACACACACACACACATAAGAATCACCAGAGCTAGCAGTGACTGAAAATATTTTAGCCCAAACATACTAGTCTTTTCCAGTCCTGGCTCCATTTTGATATTTTTCGAACACACACAATCCACAAGTGCCTACTACTTGGACATTTTCATTTATTTCTCATTTATCTCTCATGTGTCTGCTGCAGATGCTACTCCAGAACCAGGATTCAGAAATTCAGCCTAACTTAGACGATGAGTCACGTCTGGGGAAAAAACACCCTGATCTATTGCATTTATTATAATTGTACACTTTACTGCAAGTTGGGTTTTTTTTACGAGCTATATATGATGTTGGCCACGTGAGGGCAGTGTTTTATAATGGACCGTTGACTCTGGCCCACTCCTTCTTTCCTTTTCCGTCTCCACACTTGAGTGTTTGTTTCAGCCTTATTCCAGCACCTCGACTCTAAGCGGCCCTTATTCATCAGTGAGGCACCACTGAGGCACCACTGAGGCACTCTGTTCCTAAAGACGGTTTTAGTCTGAGGTCTGAGAGAATAAATAGGATTTTTCTTAAATATGGGAGCCTAATATTTCAATCAGAGTTTACATTCATTCGTGACTTGTTCCATCCATCCATCCATTTTCTATACCGCTTATCCTACAGGGTCACGGGGAACCTGGAGCCTATCCCAGGGAACATCGGGCACAAGGCGGGGTACACCCTGGACGAGGTGCCAATACGTCACAGGGCACAATCACATACACACTCACACACTACGGACACTTTAGACACTCCAGTCAACCTACCATGCATGTCTTTGGACTGGGGGAGGAAACCGGAGAACCCGGAGGAAACCCCCGCAGCACGGGGAGAACATGCGAACTCCACACACACAGGGCGAGAGGTGCGAGGCGAGCCCCTTGGTTTCCGTGTGATTGCAGATGATCAAATACTTCCCTTACTGTGTAGCATATACTGTATACACACACACTTTAAAAGAAGACCTGTACCCGTCATGTGGCAGCGGCACAATGCATCAAATCACGCAGACGCAAGTCAAGAGCTTTAGTTCATGTTCACAGCAAAAATCCACTCCTGTAAGTCAAGAGCAGGGATCTGACGAGAGCTTCAGGCTCACAAAAAAAAAAAAAAAAAAAAAAAGAGGAGCTGACGATCAGGTTAGAAAAAAAAAGAAAAAAAGAGGTGATGTTTTTCTGATTTTCACCTGTCCCGTTTCAGCAAGCCTGTGCCTGGTGTAGCCTCAGATCCTTGTACACACATCATTCTCAGCACTCAAGCTTGGTGGATAAAAGAAATAAGGGTCAATATTCCCCTGGGGCCAATAAATATATAATTTATAAATTATTTATTTATTTTTTTAAAAATTAATAAAATAATTATATTAATAAAATATTTATCATATTTTTTTTAAAAATTTTTTTTTTCTTTTTTTATAAAAATTTTTATTTAATATATAAAAAAAAAAAATTAATAAAAAAAATTTAATATATTATATAATATTTAAATTTTTTTTTTTTTTTTTTTATTTAATTTTTTTTTTATTTTTTTTTTTAAATTTATATTATTTTTTTAAAAATTTAAAAAATTTTATATATTATTTTTTTTTTATTATTTTTATTTATATTTTTTTTAAAAAATTAATTTTTATAAAAAAAAAAAAAATAAATATTAAAATTATTTAATTATTTTTAAAAAAAAAAATAAATAAAATTATATAAAATTTAAAAAAAAAAAAAAAAAAAAAAAAAATAAAAAATTAAAAAATAATACTTATTTAATATTTTTATTTTTTTTTTTTTTTTTTTAAAAATTTTTTAAATATTTAAAGTAAAAAAAATATTAAAAAAAAAATATTAAATATATTAAATAAAATATAAAATTTTATATTAAAAAAAAAATTTTTATTTTTTTTTTTTTTATTATTAAAATTAAATTAAATTTTTTTTAAAATAAAAAAATTTTTTTAAATATAAGTGTTTTTTTTTTTTTTTTTTTGTAATGATTATTCACCAAAAACCCCAACTTTTTTAAAAAAAAAAAAAAATTATTTTAGCAATTCAGGGATTATTAGGGGGCCATGATAGAGATGGGCCAATGGGGGAACTTCACCAGGGCACCGGGGTTATACCCCTACTCTTTTACCAGAAGTATCCCGGGATTGTTAATGACCACAGAGATCTTGGATAAACGTCTCAGAGGCAAGACAGTGCTGTTTTTATAGTATAGTGTCCCCGTCACTATACTGGGGTATTAAGACCCACAGAGACCACAGACTGAGCCCCCCCTGCTGGAATACCACTTCCAGCAGTAACATTAGTTTTCCCCAGGAGGTCTCCCGTCCAGGTACTAACCAGGCTCGACCGTACTTAGATTCAGTGGGAATCCAGGTAAGAACTGCAGGAAGATCATTTCCTTTGTATTTATGGTTTGTCATGTTATGTTCCTGGTTTTAACATTTGTGCTATATTGTACGTTTTCGTTCTTTTTTGTATATCGCTGGTGCTGTCAATTAGAAATTTCATCCTCGGTTGCCACAAAAGTTGCGTTGTATTGTATTGTATTTTATTGTATTGTATTGTATTGTAGTGCATCCCTCACCAATTCTTCCTGCATCCTGCAGCTGGATTTTCAGCATCTCCATAGGTGTTGTAACAATGACCTGCAAGTCACAGACAAAGACAGATAAAGTAACTCTTGTCATGACGAGAACATAAAAATAAATAAATAAAAAGAAAGAAAACTCTAACAAGCTTTCGATCGGAGAGTTCTGGAGTGAAGTGGGTGTAGCCAGACCAATATGGCACTGATGACGGTTGCCACATGCAGAATGAACTCGTTTTCTTCTGAGAAGATGACAGGATGTGGTTGCCATGGGATTAACATGTACACACTTAGCAGAGCCATCCAACTGTAATTAAGACCATTGTACTCTGCACTAGTATCTCCTGAGCAGCTCTTTCACATCTGGCATGGTTGTTTATCTCCTCATTTCAGCAGGTTATAAAAAAGCTAACGAAGATTTTCCATGTATTTTTTTTCCCCTGTCAAGATCACAAAGTATGCTAATTGGATAGGTCCGAGATTAACGCCATACGAGAGCGTGTCAAACTATCGCAGTCACTAACAGGAAAAGAGCCAATACTGTGCACAGAGGCTGCACTCAGGCAGATGCTGAAACTCTATCTTGGAGATACAGTGGTGTGAAAAAGTGTTTGCCCCCTTCCTCATTTCCTGTTCCTTTGCATGTTTGTCACACTTAAGTGTTTCGGAACATCAAACCAATTTAAACAATAGTCAAGGACAACACAAGTAAACACAAAATGCAATTTGTAAATGAAGGTGTTTATTATTAAAGGTGAAAAAAAATCCAAACCATCATGGCCCTGTGTGAAAAAGTGATTGCCCCCTAAACCTAATAACTGGTTGGGCCACCCTTAGCAGCAACAACTGCAACCAGCCGCGATATTACGTGCAATGAGGCTTTTTTCCTGGAGGAATTTTGGCCCACTCATCTTTGCAGAATTGTCCTAATTCAGTTACATTAGAGGTTTTCGAGCATGAACGGCCTTTTTAAGGTCATACCACAACATCTCAATAGGATTCAGGTCAGGACTTTGGCTAGGCCACTCCCAAAGTCTTCATTTTGTTTTTCTTCAGCCATTCGGTGGTGGACTTGCTGGTGTGTTTAGGATCATTGTCCTGCTGCAGAACCCAAGTTCGTTTCAGCTTGAGTACACAAACAGATGGTCGGACATTCTCCTTCAGGATCTCTTGGTAGACAGCAGAATTCATAGTTCCTTTTATCACGGCAAGTCTTCCAGGTCCTGAAGCAGCAAAACAGCCCCAGACCATCACACTACCACCACCATATTTTACTGTTGGTATAATGTTCTTTTTATGAAATGCAGTGTTCCTTCTACGCCAGATATACTTGGACACACACCTTCCAAAGAGTTCCACTTTTGTCTCATCGGTCCACAGAATGTTGTCCCAAAAGTCTTGGGGATCATCAAGATGTGTTGTGGAGAAATTGAGACGAGCTTTGATGTTCTTTTTGCTCAGCAGTGGTTTTCTCCTTGGAACTCTGCCATGCAGGCCATTTTTGCCCAGTCTTTTCCTGATGGTGGAGGCATGAACGCTGACCTTAACTGAGGCAAGTGAGGCCTGCAGTTCTTTGGACGTTGTTGTGGGGTCTTTTGTGACCTCTTGGATGAGTCGTCTCTGCGCTCTTGGGGTAATTTTGGGCGGCCGGCCACTCCTGGGAAGGTTCACCACTGTTCCATGTCTTCGCCATTTGTGGATAATGGCTCTCACTGTGGTTCGCTGGATTCCCAAAGCTTTGGAAATGGCTTTATAACCCTTTCCAGACTGATAGATCTCAATTACTTTCTTTCTCAATTGTTCCTGAATTTCTTTGGGTCTCGGCATGATGTGTAGCTTTTAAGGATCTTCTGGTGGACCTTACTGTGTCAAGCAGCTCCTATTTAAGTGATGCCTTGATTGTGAACAGGTGTGGCAATAATCAGGCCTGGGTGTGGCTAGAGAAATTGAACTCAGGCGTGGACAACCACAGTTATAGTATGTTTTAACAAGGGGGGCAATCACTTTTTCACACAGGGCCATGATGGTTTGGATTTTTTTCACCTTTAATAATAAACACCTTCATTTACAAATTGCATTTTGTGTTTACTTGCGTTGTCCTTGAATATTGTTTAAATTGGTTTGATGTTCCGAAACACTTAAGTGTGACAAACATGCAAAGGAACAGGAAATGAGGAAGGGGGCAAACACTTTTTCACACCACTGTAAATAGCAATTTAGGATTATTTCGAATGGAAGACTCTGTTTTTAACTGCGCATGGTCCTTTCCTTTCGTCTCCCCTCTCACCCTGAACGCTCGAACATGTTGACGGGATTACGGGTCAAATGGATCCGGAAGTGTCGGAAAGCCCGTGTGGTCAATACAACTTAATCCACATGCTGTCTAGTGTTGTAATCCCGTCGTTTAGTTCAGTGTAGCTCCAGTCCTATTTACTAATGAGGAATCCAATTCTGTTGGACTGGATTGTCATATGAGCTCATCAGAAAGAAAGACAAGACGACACGGCTGTCAATACCATACATGAGAACTTCATCCATCCATCCATCCATTTTTCATACCGCTTGTCCTAAACAGGGGAGTCACAGGGGAGCCAATCCCAGAGGACTCGAGGAACAAGGCAGGATGCCAACCAATCACACACTCATTCACACACTATGGGCAATTTGGAAATGCCGATCAGCCTACAGCGCATGTCTTTGGAGTGGGGAGGAAACCGGAGTACCCGAAGGAAACCCCCAAAGCACAGGGAGAACATGCAAACTCCGAGCTCACGGTATTCGAACCCCCAACCCTGGAGGTGCGAGTTATATAATGCTCAGTTATATAATCCGCAGTTATATGACATCTATGGCTCGGGGACTTCAGGTAGAAGACTGGGCCTCATTTAGCAATCTTTGAGTAAAGTCGTGTATAAATATGTTTAGTAAGCTAAACCAATCAAAAAATTTCCGAGAACTTTCCGAAATTCATACTTACCCACTATCTAGCAGGCGAAAAGCAGTACGCCAGAGGGGTAGTATGACCGAATTCTCAGTATGCGAGAAACGGTAGGTGAGAAATACCTGGATGGTGTACTGCTTCCGGTGAGATTTTGCAGTATGCAACCGATGTGGTGGCTTAGCCACTAGCGTTTAAGGTCGGGGGTTCAAGCCCCAGCACTGCCAAGCTGCCATTTTTGGGGCCTTGAGCAAGTCCCTTAACCCTCTCTGCTCCAGGGGGCGCTGTATCATGGCTGACCCTGCACTCTGACCCTAACTTCCCAACATGCTGGGGTATGTGAAGAAAAGAATTTCACTGTGCTCTACTGTATACATGACCAATAAAGATAATATCATTATCAAGATTGTTGTGTTTAAGATGACATCGAAGGTCACATGACAATGCTAACATGGCAGATGTAGTATGTCCGGGGTTGGAGTCATAATACACACACATATTGATTAGTACGTCCTGTTTCTGCGGCTGTGCAGTCCGTACTGTCACAGTGTACGATTTCAGAAGCAGCCTCTGAACTTTCTTCATACTCACGTGTACACCGCATGTTGATGCCAATCACCCGTAAATTGCCAGGTACGTGCCCGGCATAGCTGATTTCAATTTAGTGACGCCCACAAAACACCATAAAAGGTAAAGCTCACAGAGCTGAAATGACGAGTAAACGTCTAAAAGTGCTTTCTCAGAGGCAGATGTGGGAGTCAAAGAGAGAGGATGAAAATAGCTGTTCATGCACAGGGATCTTAAAATAAATGAATAATCGAAAGCGTGTGTGTGTGTGTGTATGTGTGTGTGTGTGTGTGTGTGTGTGTGTGTGTGTGTGTGTGTGTGTGTGTGTGTGTGTGTGTGTGTGTGTGAACTGACCTGACATGTGCCTGCACCACAGCCTGCCAGCATTTCTCTAATAAGTGTGAGCTTCTGCCTGAAACACACAGAGGATAAATGAGCATGTGAGAATGAGTGAGATAAAAGCCCACGTTCCAGTAAGACCATGTGATCAGGTTCCGGTTACGTTATATCTAAAGAACACTGCCGTGAAATAAACCCTATGAATTGCATTGCTCCAACAGTAATGCCATTTTGATTTATAATATGTTCATGTATAACGCATTCAAATGTTCAAGTCTTCCAACAGGAAATAGAAATATGGTATCGTACGATGGACGTGCCATACGGTATAATGTACCGTACTGTATACTGTAAATATCTTATAAATTGTATTCAAATAATACACATACTCATTGGCTCGTGCACACAAAAAGAAAACACACACTCACACACACACACACACACTAGTACAAGTGCAGTCCAGAATTAATAATTCACATTGTGTCAAGTCAATAATTTACTGGCCCCGTTTCTGGTCACTATGGAGATACGCGCCAACGTGCGACTCGGTCAGTGAAGGTCGAGCGGTCTGTCATTTGAACAGAGACTTTTGGGTAGTGTTGGTGAACGGCCTGTGTTTAATATTAATGTTTGACATACAATAGCAGCCCATGCTGTGTAACAACACACCATCCTTTATAAGCAAGTGATTCCAGATGTTCTACCGTGTAGGCATGTACAGCAGCAATGGCAGGCCTGTGTGAATGAAGGATGACTGTGTTCTTCTGACACGCACACACACACACACTTCTTTCTTTTGTGCATGCATACATTTGTGCAACTGCAACCGAGACTACTAGTGTGTATCACAACGGGGTGTTTTGTGTGTGTGTGTGTGTGTGTGTGTGTGTGTGTGTGTGTGTGTGTGTGTGTCTCACCCGTCCCTGGAGAGATATTGCCTAAAGAAATCATTGGCAGCCAGCTTTATGGCTTTCTCCGGAGTAACAAGGGTTAAGTTCACAGCAGCACCTGAACACACCACAGGGGGAAGACGCTTACATCATGATACGCATGAATGCATAAATAAACATCCCAAAACCTCATACTAACCGGCTTCATCAAAACTAAATTGTTAAAATGCAGTGTGGAATGCGGCTGCAAACCTAAATCTGTGACTGCTGATTTGGGACTGAACACCCACCTCTGTACATCCCAAAGTATCCTTCTGAGCGAATGGTTTTGATAAGGCAATCGGACCTGGAAAAAAAGAAATCGATCAAAAGCACTCAGAGACGCACAGACACAGAAAATATCAATAGGGACTGGAGAATGTGAAGACACTACGTTCATCGTTTGTGGCCGTACGTACATGCTGGTGTAGAGGCGAGAGCCATTCTGCTGGTTCTGTAAGCGGGTCTTGGCCAAGTCGATGGGAAACACACAGGTAACACCGATCAGGCCAGCGATACCCCCATTTATTAACTTGGCAGGCAAACTGGTAGAAGGCATTAATCAAGAAGTGAGACAGAAGACAAGGCCAGAGCAAGAAGGGTCTAACGAAAGGGGTGAAGATATCATCTATATCTATAATTCAATCGCATTCAATGGGAAGGATAGGACGCACACTTACCTGATCTGTTTGTCCGCCATTTATATCGCCAGCGCCTCTTTAATGTGTGTTAGAAAGGTTCGTTGTACGTATTTCGGTTTTCTTGTTTAGTCGGTAGGGATTCAGCGTGTGTGTGTGTGCTCATTCACATTGACCAGGGGTACCTAAGAGAGACTCACAGACAGATAGGGATTTACACCCGGCAAGAACATAGTGTTCTTAGATACCACCACGATGCATGTGTCTCGGAATAGTTCATTGTTGGCTGCCTTTGATCTTTTCCTTTATTTTTTCACTCATCACTCTCTCTCTCTCTCTTTATATATTGACTCACATTTGACTTTTATGTGTATAATGTGACCTTTTGTTAAATAAAGGATTGTAAAAAGTCAAAAAAGTATCTCTCTCTCTCTCCATTTCTCTCTCCCTCCATTTCTCTCTCTCTCTCCATTTCTCTCTCCCTCCCTCCCTCCCTCCCTCCTTCTCTCCCTCCCTCCCTCCCTCCCTCTCTCTCTCTCCCTCCCTCTCTCTCTCTCCTTCCCTCCTTCTCTCCCTCCCTCCCTCCCTCTCTCTCTCTCTCTCTCCCTCCCTCTCTCCCCTCCTTCCCTCTCTCTCTCTCTCTCTCTCTCTCTCTCTCCTCCCTCCCTCTCTCCCTCCTTCCCTCTCTCTCTCTCTGGCTGTTATAGTGGAAGTAATGAATAGTTCCCAAGGCTAACCAGACATACAAGCCAACACACACACACACACACACACACACACTCAGCATACCTACCAAGCACAGTGATTTTAGCTATTGTCTTTCACTGGAGACCATTCAGATCTCTGGAGGATTGCATGATAACTGCAAAGTACTCCAAGGTAATAATAAAATAGATTTTTAACAGAGCCCCTTATGCCCTTCTCAATCTTTCGCTCTGTATTATCATAACCTTTTAGTTTATTTCCAACATCGCTAAGCGATTATTCCTATGAGTGTCTATAAGACACAAGTCATGTGATCATGGACTTTCTCTGCCTCTGTTGCTGTTTGAAACTTCAGTAGAAGTTGAAACTACAAGCTAACTACAGAACTGTGCGTATCGTCCCGAAGTGCACCAGTGCACCGTCTACATTACGGGCACGTTGTGTTTCTAAAGTTATACTGAAGAGAGGTAAGCCCCACTTCACATGTCCTGACCTTCAGTTAGATCCACACATTCTGTATGGGTTACCAGAATATACTGACACATGAGAAAACTAGAAACCAAGAAACACACAAAGCTTATAACCCTGTCAGTATAATATAGGGGACAGTGACCAAGCACCTATATAAGAAAAAGAGATGATGTACAAGCAACAGCAGATTCTGAGGATTTATTTAGGAGATTCTGAAGAATTTATTCTGCAAAATTACGGAGATTTAGTGTGTAAAATTCCTCAAATTTATTTTATAAGATTCCAAAGTTTTGTTCTGTAAAATTCCAGAAAAAAATTCTGGAAGATTTCAAAAGTGTATTTTGTAAGATTCTGGAGATCTATTCGAAAGCTTCTGAGTTTTATTCTGTAAGATTCCAATTTTATTCTGTAAGATTCCAGAGTTTTATTCTGAAAGATTACAGTTTTAGTCTGGAAGCTTCTGGAGTTTTATTCTGGAAGATTACAGTTTTAGTCTGGAAGTTTCTGGAGTTTTATTCTGGAAGATTACAGTTTTAGTCTGGAGGCTTCTAAAGATTTATTCTGAAAGATTCCAGTTTTAGTCTGGAGGCTTCTGGAGTTTTATTCAGGAAGCTTCTGGAGTTTTATTCTGACAGATTCCAGTTTCAGTCTGGAAGTTTCTGGAGTTTTATTCTGGAAGATTACAGTTTTAGTCTGGAGGCTTCTGAAGATTTATTCTGAAAGATTCCAGTTTTAGTCTGGAGGCTTCTGGAGTTTTATTCTGACAGATTACAGTTTTAGTCTGGAGGCTTCTGGAGTTTTATTCAGGAAGCTTCTGGAGTTTTATTCTGACAGATTCCAGTTTCAGTCTGGAAGATTCTGGAGTTTTATTCAGGAAGCTTCTGGAGTTTTAGTCTGTAAGATTCTGGAGTTTTATTCTGAAAGATTCCAGTTTTAGTCTGGAGACTTCTGGAGTTTCATTCTGTAAGATTGTGAAGTTTCACAGAGTGTAGCTGAATGCCCAGTAAAAGTGTAACTTGGCAGCGAACCACATAAATCTCTGGCTCTAATGCTGATCAGATGTGAATCTAAGGATTTGGAAGGTGTTTCACTTTGGCAGTCTCTCCACCCCTCCATGCAACCAATCATTTTACCCTCCATCTCCTCCCCTCTCTCCTTTTCCTTCCTCTCTCTTTCTCCCCCTCTAAACACTTAAACAATTTCATACACTCCTCCAGCTTTCCTGTCACCATTTATGCTAAGTCATATTTCCGTCTCTTTCCAGTCTCTCATGGTCATCACTTCTTGTACACTCTCTCTCTCTCTCTCTCTCTCTCTCTCTCTCTCTCTCTCTCTCTCTCTCATTTCAGTGCTCTCTATTCTTTACTGAACATGTTTCCGGAGAGGGGAATATGCTGACTCTAGTGCCACTCTTGCTCCTCTCCTCCTGAACTCTTCCTTTCACCTTGTCCTTTGACCCAGTCTTTACCTTTCTCTTATCTCTCCCTTCTTCTATTCTTTGCTACCTTGAACCTCTGAACAAATTCCTTCTTGTACTTTAGTGTTCAGTCATTCTCCCTCCATGCTTAGAGTCTCCACCATCATACTTGAATAAAAGCTTGTACTGCAACACATGTAACTACAAATCTGTGACTATTTTCCTGCTTAATCTTTTGCAACTTTATAATGTAATACGCATAATCCATGGACAGTCTGTAAATAATGTGTTCCAGACAGACAGACAGACAGATAGATAGATAGATAGATAGATAGATAGATGGATAGATGGATAGATGGATAGATGGATAGATGGATAGATAGATAGATAGATAGATAGATAGATAGATAGATAGATAGATAGATAGATAGATAGATAGATAGATAGATAGATGGACAGATGGACAGATGGATAGATAGATAGATAGATAGATAGATAGATAGATAGATAGATAGATAGATAGATAGACTTCTGAGACTTCTGGCCAAGATGTTAGAAAAACAATCAACAACGGGTGTCCTATCTTATGCAGCGTACACAAAACGCTGTGTTTTTATCCATTTATAGCTACATGTTACTTGTCGTGGAATGTTTGTAGAACAGATGAGTTCCTGTCATCGCTTATTGCAGCTAAAAACAGTCGTTTCCTTAACCAGCCTCTCTATTTTCTCTCTCTTGAAGTTTATAATACAAAAAAAAAGTGGTTTGTAACCGAGAAGCAGCAAAATGCAAAATCTCTCACATGGTGGGAAAACTTAACGGAAGAGCCTTAGCTATGACTGTTACAAAGTGCTGACACTGGAGACTCCTTCCAAAAACGTTAGAAGTCTCCAACTTATCCGTGATGACACGTTTTTATTTGCTAAATAACAACATGTTTATGAATTCATTTATTATTAAGCATAGATTATTGAGCCATATCTGCCACGAGTACCTGTGAAATTACTCTTACAACAGAAATGATGACGTATTCGGACATGTGCATTAATATTAACGCCAGAGCTGCTGTTAAAGAGAATTAATGAACATCTTCTGACCAATCAGATTTGAGAATTCAACAGTGCAGTGAAATAATTAAGTAGCAGCCAACGTGAAGGACTAATAGAGAACCAAGAAAAACACACAGAGTTCTATGTTAAACTCCAGCAACATCCAGCTCACGATAGTAAAATTCAAAAGCACGATAAATTTCCAGATCCAGTCCCAAGAGGACATAACGACGTGCTGCTGTATCAGCGCACAGAACCTGACTGTTAGCATGAGAATAAGGTCAGTGTTGGCAAGTGAGCAGAGCACTGCACAAACATGACAGCTCAAACGTTACGCAACAGAACTGCCCACAATTGCGTGTGTGTGAGTGTGTGTGTGTGCTCCTACTCATGAAAAAGAACAAAAAACTTCGATTGAAAAGTGAATGCAAAGAATCAGACCTACCAGAGACTGAAATTGGTTCAGCAACTGCAGAAAGAAAAAGAAAAAAACAGACTTTAATTAACGCAGACACTCTTCAACACAGTCCCACGGAGAGAGAAAAATGACAGACACGTGGGTCCATTTGAAACAGAAACAGATAAGCAACGGGAGAGATAATACAGGTCGCAAATAAGCAACTTTAGAATGAAATCAACCTTGGAGTGAGACAGGAGGGTGTGTGTGTGTGTGTGTGTGTGTTGAACTTTGAAACCGTTAAGAAACTTCTGAACTTTGACTATCAATTCACCTCATGCACTGCACATTTACAAAGTGCTCTTATTAGGACTGTCCCCCGTTATGATCACATAATCACCTGAATGATGACTAACACAAGAACGATCAACAGGTTATATTCCTGAGCTTATTGTTTTCCACCGCTCCCAGACATCTCTTAGATCTAACCACCAGCTACTTCTTGATATTCCTTAAAGGGTCAAGGAGATCACAGAGTTGTGGAACGGAGCACCCGATGTTTATTAGATCCTCGAACCTCTGTGAGCATGTTTAAAACCCGTCTCAGGACGTATCTCTTCGATCATCAGGTGTGGAATGGGGGTAGGCCATTTGTGGCGATTTCAGTATTTTTCATTATTTCTTTATATAAATCTTCTATTTTGCTGTAATTCCTCACAATCGTCTTATTCTCGATCGCAGGCTTTGATCTAAAAACTGCCATTTTAGCCATTCATTATCGCTAGAAAACGAATCGTGTTTTGTTTGTTTTCTATACTGCACTGTTTCCTGTTCAGAAATGACCGTGTGTTGCAGTAATAGGTTTTAAAATGGTTATATTCATTTACAGTTTGTCTCATGTCTTCCCTTTGTAAGGTACTTACATGTTTACCGTCATTACAGTGCATCAGCGCGGGAGATAAGAGTGAAACAAAGTGAACAGGAAAAGGATTCAATGAAATCAAAAATCGCCTTTGTGCACGATCTAGCACCAAGAAGAAACGGTGTGAACTGTGCAAGTGGGAATTCTTCTCATCATTTTCTCTCTCTCACCTTTTTTGTTGTCATGGTTTCAGCTGCAGTAGTGATCTCAGTGATTTGGACCGTGGTATGATTGTTGGTGCCAGACGGGCTGGTTTGAGTATTTCTATAACAGCTGATCTTCTGGGATTTTCACTCGCAAAAGTCTCTTGAGTTTACTCAGATACAGAAAAAACATCCAGTGAGCAGCAGTTCTGTGGATGGAGACGCCTTGTTGATAAGAGAGGTCAATGTGGGAAGGTCAGACTGGTTTGAGCTGACAGAAAGGCAACAGTAAGTCAGATATCCACTCTGTACAACTGTAGTGAGCAGAAAAACATCTCAGAACGCACAACGCACATTGTCGAACCTTGAGGTGGATGGACTACAACAGCAGATGACCACGTCGGGTTCCACTTCTGTCAGCCAAGAACAGAAAGCTGAGGCTGCTGTAGGCACAGGCTCACCAAAACTGGACAGAAGACTGGAAAAACCTAGCCTGGTCTAATAAATCTCGATTTCTGCTGAGGCACACAGATGGTAGAGTCAGAATTTGGCACCAACAGCATGAATCCATGGACCCAACCTGTCTCGTGTCAACAGTGCAGGCTGGTGGAGGTGGTGTAACGGTGAGGGGAATGTTTTCTTGGCACACTTTGGGCCTGTTAATACCAATCAATAATCGCTTGAATGCCACAGACCGTCTGAGTATTGTTCCTGACCATCACTTCACATTCACATTTCACATGTTACCCACCTGCTAAATGCACCATGTCACAAAACAAAAGTAGTCTCAAATATGAACATGACAATGAGTTCGGTGTTCATCAGTGGCCTTCTCAGTTACCGGATCTGAAGGAACTGCATGATGCAATCATGTCAACATGGACCAGAATCTCAAAGGAATGTTTCCAACATCTTGTGGAATTCATGCCATGAAGAATTGAAACTGTTTTGAGAGCAAAATGAGGTACACATTTAATAAAAGCATCATCAAACAAATACTTAGAAGTAAACATTTTTAATGCAGTGCTGCTGTTTTGCTGGCAGTTTATTAGGAATCCTGTACATCATCATGCATATCGTGTATCGTAGAAATACCTTGAAATATTGTGGTATGATATTTTTGCCACATCGTCCACCCATAATGCCCAGGACAGAATCAGGAAAATTCCAGTGCAAAGCTGTTATGTAAATCTTCAAATATATAAGTAACACTTACACACATCAAGGGAAAATAAAGAAGCTAGTCTGACTTTTTTATATATACTTTTACGTGGGATATGTGGACGGAATAGCACATCTCATAGCCAAAATATTGCCCAAAGACTTGCTGACCTCTTATCAGGAGTGCAAACATAACACGCTACTTCATAAACCTTGATAGAAGAGGATAGTAATCATATACTCGTTACATTCCCTTTGTATCCATACTCTTAACTAGCTCTCTATATGTTATTATATTACATTAACCACCAGTTTTTAGCTTAGCACACTGGAGCTTTTACTTGTCTAATGGGTTAGCTAATGGACTTATCATTTGTCCAAGAAAAACAAACAAACACCAAAACGCAAACACAGCTGAAATTCCACACTCTGCCCTATTTTATACGAATGCATCCTGTTGTATGTGTTGAACAGATGCACTCAACAGTCAGGCACTCAAATGGACCAAAATGTTCTTCACTACAATGCCCTCCACTAATATTGGCACCCTTGGTAAATATGAGCAAAGAAGGCTGTGAAAAATTGTTTATTGTTTAACCTTTTGATCTTTTATTTTTAAAGAAAAAATACTTTGCTCTCATGGATATCAAAGAATTGCAAACGCAGCACAGTTTTATCCAATATATATGTTAAATATAGGAGTTATTGGCACCCCTATGAATTCATATGAGAAAAATATATCTGAAGTATATTCCCATTGATATTTTACATTTTTTAGTACACCTGGGAGATTATGAAGAGGAAACTGTTTAACCATGACTTCCTGTTTCACGCCAAATTCCCTTAGTCATTCATAACAATGGATAAGACCAAGGAATATAGCTGCGATGTGCGACAAAAGGTTGTTGAGAATCACAAAATGGGAAGTGTCTATAAGAAAATAGCACAAGCGTTTAAAATAGAATTGGACGCGTGTCTATATCGTCTCAACACACTGTGAAGAGGACGGTTTGAGTGGCCAAAAAATCTCCAAGGAGATTGGAGAATTGCAGAAGTTAGTTGCGTCTTGGGGTCAGAAAGTCTCCAAAACTACAATCTGAAGTCACCTACATCACCACACGCTGTTTGGAAGGGTTTCAAGAAAAGCCTCTACTCTCATCCAAAAACAAACTCGAGCATCTTCAGTTCGCCAGTCACTACTGGAACTTCAAATGGGATCGGGTTCTATGGTCAGATGAAACCAAAATAAAGCTTTTTGGTAATAAACACCAGAGGTGGTTTTGGGGCACACAGAGAGGTAGCCATATGGAAAAGCACCTCATGCTCACAGTTAAATATGGAGGTGGATCTTTAATGTTTCGTGACTGTTTTTCTGCCAGAGGACCTGGACATTTTGTTAGGATACATGGCATCATGGACTCTCAAATATCAACAGATATTAAATGAAAACCTGACTGCCTCTGCCAGAAAGCTTCAAATGGGCCGTGGTTGGATCTTCCAGCAGGACAATGATCCAAAACATACATCAAAATCAAGGTCCTGTCATGACCATCCCAGTCCCCTGACCTGAACCCCATAGAAAACTTGTGGGGTGAACTGAAGAGGAGAGTCCACCAGAATGGACCTCAAAATTTGAAGGATCTGAAGAGATTCTGTATGGAGGAATGGTCTCAAATCTCTTGCCATGCATTCTCCAACCTCACAGGAGAAGACTAGGAGCTGTTATCTTGGCAAAGAGAGATAGGACAAAGTATTGATTAAAAGGGTGCCAATAATTGTTCCACACCTATATTTAACAAATAATTTTTTTCATATAAACCTGTGTTGTGTTTGCAATTGTTTGACATCCATGAGAGCAAAGTATTTTTGAGGTTTTTTGGGGGTTTTTTCAACGAAAGATCAAAAGATTAAACAATAAAGACAAATTTTCACAGGCTTCTTTGCTCATATTTACCAAAGGTGCCAATATTAGTGGAGGGCACTGTATTTCCATGAGATGTCTCTGTGCATTTATACTGGCAGTGAATTTGCTCATTCTGACCTCTTTCAGAAAAGAAAGACGATTAACTCACTCAGGGAACATGAACTCCATGAAGACATTGACCGCAAGAAAACAAACCAATGCTAATCAGTGATAAAGCTCACTGATTAACTTAATGACTGTGTGCTAGGCTCAACATTAGTGCAAATAAGGCAGAGACGAAGAGACAGGAAGCAGTTGCAGTACTATATCCTGATTATTTAGGGTGAACTTGAATATGGTACTAATGTGGAGTGTCATGCACCAGAGAATGAGCTCCAGAAAAGAATGGCCCTGAGTTAAAAACTGGCCATATCCACATTCCTCCTTTGTGTGCTCGAATCAAATACTCGAGTATCTCTTTAGCTAAATGGTAGAGTCTACAATTTCACACACTTTAATTCAATGAACACCTGTATCCTGATTTTAATCTGGCCTATCAGGCACGCTAGCCTGTGGGTCTCATATTTAAAGCTAGCCTGTGAGTCTCATATTTGAAGCTAGTCTGTGCGTCTGATACTTAAAGCTAGCCTGTGGGTCTCATATTTGAAGCTAGCCTGTGCGTCTCATATTTGAAGCTAGTCTGTGCATCTCATACTTAAAGCTAGCCTGTGCGTCTCATATTTTATAGCTAGCCTGTGCGTCTCATATTTGAAGCTAGCCTGTGCGTCTCATATTTAAAGCTAGCCTGTGCGTCTCATATTTGAAGCTAGCCTGTGCGTCTCATATTTAAAGCTAGCCTGTGCGTCTCATATTTAAAGCTAGCCTGTGCGTCTCATATTTGAAGCTAATCTGTGCGTCTCATACTTAAAGCTAGCCTGTGCATCTCATATTTAAAGCTAGCCTGTGGGTCTCATATTTGAAGCTAGCCTGTCCGTCTCATATTTAAAGCAAGCCTGTGTGTGTCATATTTAAAGCTAGCCTGTGCATCTCATATTTGAAGCTAGCCTGTCCGTCTCATATTTAAAGCTAGCCTGTGCATCTCATATTTAAAGCTAGCCTGTGGGTCTCATATTTAAAGCTAGCCTGTGCGTCTCATATTTGAAGCTAGCCTGTGTGTCTCATATTTAAAGCTAATACGATGTCCTTTTCCTGTTAGCGGATTTTAGATGTGCCTTGTAGCAGCAGTCACGCTCTGATTTTTTTTCTTAATAAAAAATGATCTTGCCAGGACTTTGACGTCAGCTGTCTTTGCTTGCAACGGCTCTAAATCGGCCAAGCAGTGAGTACATCACATTATGTTTTAAAAGATCTCAATTCACTACCAAATAATTCTTTTATGACGTTCGATCTTGGTCTGCAATTGCAAGATTCTTAAACCCTAAAACCTTGTGCATGACTATAAAGCCTTGTCCTGAGTATCAATATTAATTCTATTGAACTATTCTGCCTTTGTCTCAACTATTTTCTACAGTAGTTCTGACTGTTGCCACAGAAGCTTAACAAGTAATAAGTAGATTTCTTGATTTTGATTAGCTTGGTAATACAATAAGAATGCAGCTCGTACCAGAGCCTCATGTCTGAGCTTCTCTCACCCGGTCAGTAAGGAACACTGGTTTGGAAAACAGAGAAACGGCCTTCAACCTAATCTCTGCTGAAAACCATACTTTGCATATCTGGCCATGTCCTTTGTCCCCAGCAACGTGACGAGCTGGACGAACAACCTTATTCTGTATGTTCACGATAGACCTGAAGCAGCTGGCCAATTCTCAAAATGACAGGCTATTTACATGTACACCTACACTCCAACTGAATCCAGAGTGTGAGTCACAGGAGTGGAGGAGCGAACGGGACACATACAGGAACGACTGACCGCTCAAGGTCTCAGCGGGTCAGAGGGATGGAGACAGCTTACAGGCACGTGGCTCTCAATAACCATCAATAAAATACAGCCTGGGGTCTGCAAGTGTTAGAGCATATAATCAATCCATCCATCTTCTACCGCTTACTCCTTTTCAGGGTCGCAGGGGAACCTGGAGCCAATCCCAGGGAGCATCGGGCACCAGGCGGGGTACACCCTGCATATAATCAAGCACTATCAAAAATAGCTATTGTTATTATGTTATTATGATGTTATTATTATTGTTATAAGTTGAACTGGTTGGTCACTTTAGAAGACTGGGTTTAAAATGCAATGTTACACATCTACATATACTACCGTTTAACTCGTTTGGACTTTTATAACATTTTTAACGGAATAAAAAGCTCTAATTGAACTATTAAGCATCAGTCATTAATCGATTAAGCGAAACCTGTAATGGCATCAGTGGAATTTTTTGTTTAACACTAGAATGTGTGTGAATGTTGTTGTCTTTTAATTTCAAACAGACATTCCATCCATTTTCCATACCACTTATCCTACACAGGGTCGCAGGGAGCCTGGAGCCTATCCCAGGGAACTCGGGGTATGAGGCAGGGGACACCCTGGATGGGGTGCTAACCCATCACAGTGTACAATCATTCACACACTACAGATCATTTAGAGGTGCGTGTCTTCGGAGTAGGTGAGGACCATGCAATCTCCATGGAGACAGGGCTGGAATCAAACCCCCAACCCTGGAGGTGCGAGGTGACGATGCTAGCCACTACGCCACTGTGTCCCCCGTCATACTGAATATTTCTGTATTTTTTGACCTAGGTAATTGTACCGTAAATATTCTACCACGCGTTATCTGTTTTCTGGTTACTTTTACGCTTCTGAACGCATTTGCTGTTAATAATGAGATTACAGAAAAAACAATCTCCGCACTGTGTCTCTGTTATAGTTACAGGCTTTCTAAACGAAATCTTATCATAATTAAAGCAAATCTTTTATTAAATAGAGAGACTATTTTATTGGAAGTTTTTTTTGTTGTTTTTTTAAACTTCGGAAATCAGAGAAATCGTGCAACAAGAACGTGATCAATTTTCTCAAGGTTATAACTGAACAGTGATAGTCGATTTTCTATCATTTTGGTCATCTGCGTTAGATATTTGAGACAGGTATTTTTGTTTAACACAGTTAACACTTTTTTTTACTCATGCTATTCCATCATACTTTTTTAATGCAAGTGAGATTTAGATTTAAAAGTGAAAATACATTCATACCTATAGGCTAATTGGCTTCCTGATTTCTGATAGAAAGGTTCTACTGTTCTACATGCAAATCGAAGGTGCTAGATTTGACCTTAATGGTGTATAAAGGTGCTAGATTTGACTCTAAATGTGTATAAAGGTGCTAGATTTGACTCTAAATATGTATAAAGGTGCTAGATTTGACTGTATAAAGGTGCTAGATTTGACTGTAAATGTGTATAAAGGTGCTAGATTTGACTGTAAATGTGTATAAAGGTGCTAGATTTGACCCTTTTGTTTTTCTCTAAAAGACGAGGACCCTGTGATGAGTGTGTGAGGTCGTGCTGGCTGCTGTGTATCTGCACCGTTAGATCACCGGCCGCCGAAAAGAGTCACGTTTTTTTCTTCTTCTTTTTTCCCCCCACCGAGTCGGGAGCGCGCACTAAAGAGTGTCGGGGGCGCGCACGGCACACGACGAGTCGCTCCGTCCTGCCGCAACGTTGCGCGTGCGTGTGCGTGTAACAATCCCATATCTAATCCCAGAGATCCCGTTAATACAACTGTCTGAAGGAGACAGTACAGCACGAAGCCCCTTTAACACGACCGGATGAGGATGAGGAGGATGATGATGATGATGATGATGATGATGAGAGATTAGCTGCGATAAGGGGGCGCATCCATCAAGCGGGGCCGGTGTGAGGAATAGCGGATGGCGATCTGACCGCGCTCCGCGCCTCCTCGGGCCCCGAACAGCCGGAAAGTGTGAGAGAAGGATGTTCATTCATTACAGCTCATAACCGCTCACTGGACCGTGTGTAACCATGGCAACCCTCCTAACAGAAAGCCTATAGGGAATCCCACTCGCCACATCACGGGAAACGATTCTCCTCCCAGAGACAACACACACACACACACACACACGCACACACACAATGCATGATTACTCCTCCAGATTAACGCACTCGCATTAAAACTGCACTGCATCCCTTACAGCATTCCGATCTCGTCATAAAAACACGGCAGTAAACGATTTAACGCCATCATACCGGAGGTGTTGTGCGTCCCGTTATGTCTTTAAACCGCCCAATCACGTCTTCTCCAACTCCCGCCGACGCGTTCCGACACCCCGACTCCAAGCCGACCGTCGTCAACTAGGGTCTGTAACCCCTAAAGGGAAAATAAAACACGCCCCGGCCCAAAAGACAAGAAGAACACGGAGCGGGGAGGACAGGAGGAGACGCTGAGACGGAGGAGACGGGGAGAGCTAGAAGGAATGCGCTGTCGGGATGAGGAGAGGAGAGAAGAGGAGAACGGAGAGATCTGCGACCCCTTGTGCCAGACCCTGTTATTGCAGCACGACCTGAAGGGGCGGGGCGATGAGCACGGCGTCACCATGACGACATAGGCTGCTCCGTACTCTGTGACCTTGGGGTAAAAATAACTAGAGCGCGTGGAGCCGAGGGCTCCATCCCAATCTGCGTGCTCGCTCACTGAATAGTGCGCACTACGGCTAAGGAGAGGTCATGGTGTTCCAAGGGGATTAAACCCGGGATTACCTCACAGCACATTTATTTCATAAAACACTCATGTTGAAGCATACAGACACAGAGACACTGTTCGACACACACAGCACTCCCGGGTCAAAAGTATGTGGACACCCGAATCTCACGCCTCGCAGGTGCTCGTCGAAGTGATCCATGTTTCCTTCGCTGTCTTGGCTTTCACTAGGCTGGAATGAAAACCTGCACCCACACTGGTGCTTTCTCGAGAAGATTGGACATCCCTGATTTTAGGAAACACATGGGTGTGACGGGCGGGTGTCCACAAACTTTTGGCCACACCATGTAGTCCCATCAGTGATCAGAAATGAAACACATCGGCAACAGGAAAGGTTCAGTGCACTTGTCTGGTTCCAGTTGAAGTTAGCGAGGCTTCAGGAGACAGAGAGGCGACGTGGAAGAAGTTTGTTCAGCGGATGTGTGTGAGGAGCTGATTCAGCCCAACAACAGCGCAGGCATAGCAACGATCGAGTGGAAAACCTGACAGACTGCAGAGAAGTGTGTGCGTGTGTGTGTGTGTGTGTTACATTAAATAATTGTCTCTTTAAAATATGAAATGTAAAGTGTACAAACGGCCAGCACCATTAGTGTGATTTGTGAATATTGGCACCTGGGAGAGGTCTCCATACTGTCCTTGTGTGTGTGTGTGTGCGCGTGTGTGTCAGCTTAATTGAGACTGAGTAGAGCTTCCCGGGGTCTCTGTCTCTAGGCCCACTCTCTTCAGGGACTCAGTGTACTTCATTTTCCCCAGATTCATTATATCCTGTACTTCATCAGCAAGGTCCCGCCTCCCGCTCTCGATCAGAGCCTCGATCAGCCGCAGGACCGCTCCTGCTCCCGCCTTCTGCTGCTCTCTCGCCCAATGGAAGAGCATCTCCAACACCATGGCTCCTAGGTTATCTCTGGAAAAGGACACACCAAGATCAGTGTTTTCTCAACCATATGGGTATTTGTGT
Source organism: Ameiurus melas (assembly GCA_012411365.1). Classification (NCBI taxonomy): domain Eukaryota; kingdom Metazoa; phylum Chordata; class Actinopteri; order Siluriformes; family Ictaluridae; genus Ameiurus; species Ameiurus melas. The sequence continues at coordinate 21,853,838 of CM022764.1, read as the reverse complement.
GATTCGTGTGTACTGGATTTGCCATTAGTATGTAATTAACATATGTGTGTGTGTGTGAGACCTATCTAGGTGGGATCTAGATGTCTAGGCTCAGTAACCCTGCGTCACTTCAGACGAATCAGAAGACGTACATGACCTGATGGTTTTTATAATGTTTACATTCTGGCCAGTATTTGTGTAGAGCAGATCAATAGGTGAACATTAGGTTAGTCTTAACGTGCCCGTTCTCATACCACACTATTGTTTTTATAGTAACGGCTCATACGCAGGGACTAGAACACGCCACATCATCTAAGGACCACTAATAAACGATTTAACAGGCAGATTTTTAAAAGTGTTGTTCAACAAAGTAAAACCTATAGTTATGGATGTGGCGGGGTTTCGTCTTATTGAACATTTATGGAAGGAGTCTGGGTTATCGGCGCTTTGTCACGGCGCTTCTCTTTCAGCTCAGCAGCACAGCAACGTCTTCGGGAGATTTCTCGGGAAAATGACAAGCTGTGGATCTGTTTTGTTGATTTGAGAGAGAGAGGAGAGATTTTGAGAGAGAGAGAGAGAGAGGGAGAGGGAGAGGGAGAAGAGAGGGAGAGAAGAGAGAGAAGAGAGAGAAGAGAGAGAAGAGAGAGAGAAAGAGAGAGAGAGAGAAGAAGAGAGAAGAGAGGGAGAGGAGAGATTTTGAGAGAGAGAGAGAGAGAGAGAGAGAGAGAGGGAGAGAAGAGAGAGAGGGAGAGAAAAGAGAGAGAGGTAGAGAAGAGAGAGAGAGGTAGAGAAGAGAGAGAGGGAGAGAGAGAAGAGGGAGAGAAGAGAGAGAGGAGGAGAGGAGAGAGAGAAAGGAGAGAGAGAGAGAGGGAGAGAAGAGAGAGAGAGAGGTAGAAAAGAGAGAGAGAGAAGAGAGGGAGAGAAGAGAGAGAGAGAAGAGGGAGAGAAGAGAGAGAGAGAAGAGGGGGAGAGAAGAGAGAGAGAGGAGAGATTTTGAGAGAGAGAGAGAGAGGGAGAGAAGAGAGAGAGGGAGAGAAGAGAGAGAGAGGTAGAGAAGAGAGAGAGAGAGAAGAGAGGGAGAGAAGAGAGAGGGAGAGAGAAGAGAGAGAGAGGGAGAGAAGAGAGGGAGAGAAGAGAGAGGGAGAGAAGAGAGAGAGAGGGAGAGAAGAGAGAGGAAGAGAAGAGAGAGAGAGGGAGAGAAGAGAGGAGGAGAGAGAAGAGAGAGAGAGAAGAGAGGAGAGGGAGAGAAGAGAGAGAAGAGAGAGAAGAGAGAGAGAGAGAGAGAGAGAGAGAGAGAGAGAGAAGAGGGTGGCTGGTGAGGATATGACTGTTTATTTATCACATTAGTGAGAGAAGGAACTGAGCTGTCTCTTGGACATTCCACAGCAGCACATTTAACTGTAACGCGGTGAAACGCGTGACGTTTTCTACGTTAATAAATTAAACTGTGTAACTATTGGAGAATTGCTGTTGTATAAGCGGAATAGCACACTGCTATAAATACTGCGCTATTACACAAAGCAAATGCACTTTTTTTGGTCGTAAGCATCTCTCTGCTTGAGAGACCATCATACCGGATCAGTCCACGCCCCCCTACCCCGCATCACTGTGTGTCACCTGTCGTGTGTCATTCCTTACACGGTGTCTGCCTGTTTGATGAAACAGTAACACTACCATCCTGCTATGGAGAAATCCTACAGCCAAACACTCGACACGCCTGATAACGATTCTGGAGAGCGAGATATAAAAAAAACAGACAATGCCCTGAGCTCCTCAGTGTGTGTGTGTGTGTGTGTGTGTGTGTGTGGATGTACAGTACAATCCCCTGCAGTGTCCCAGATGGCCCACTGATGACTGACACAGAAGAGATTAAACAATAATACTCATGCTGTACTACTGCCTACTTAGATTTTGGTCTTTTGTCATCTACTTACAGCTATGAGTAATCGGACACAACACACATTAAGCCTACACAGAAAATGCGTTATACATATATACGAATGCGTTAACGTACAGATGTGTTGCCTTTAAAGTCTACATTCTTAATCTTATGGCTCTATTCGCAGAAATATGTTTGATCAATATTCAGTATATCCATACAGCACGAACAGCCACCGAGGCGTGATTAACAGCGCCATCGGGTGGCAAGAGGCTCCCTTCGCTGCGATGCACACCTGTGTTTGAACTGGATGCGATCCAGCTCGTTATAGCTGATGCCCAGGTTGATGCCGATGCTGCGCCAGTCCTGGCCGATGCGAAATGAGATGGACAGAAGGTTGGTCTCGGTGAGGTATCCGCTCTCAGGATCGCCGAGGTTTAGCGGAGGGTACTGCCGCTCTGCGTACACACTGCCCTCCTGGTCAGCACCCTGTGTGTGTGCGCGTGTGTGTGAGAAAGTGAAGATGTGCTAATTGTCGTGAATTTGAGCAGAGAAAAACAAGTTCCACTTGGGTTCCTCTATCGAGGGATGAAGCTCTAGCCTGATTATTTCTGACCAATAGGACAAAAAAAAATGATCAATTTGGCACTTTTTTTTTTTAAAGCAGCAATCAGCATTAAATGGTCTACAATCATGTATGGGTTCACTCTTACAGGAAGTCTAAGTGGGAGCGTAGCCATCCACTGGCTGTCGTGGCCTTTCCTTTTCCGAGCCACTTCCTCTGGAAGGTCATTGGGTACGTCGCCTCTGTAGAACGATACCTGAGAAAATACACACTTTTTTAACCACGTAAAAATAAAAAAAATAAAAACATTTGTGCATTTTCTTGGATCTGCTTCTACGCAAATCTAAAGCATTCATGAACTGATTTATTAACTAAACATACTGGTCTGGCCTGAAATCTCAGCTGTGTCCAGTAAACAACAACGTAGGACTAGAAATCCAGGTGCAGTCCAGACCGCCGGTGCTCACCTGTCCTCGGACGGTTCCCTCTTGTTGGTGTGTCGGGCACACGTGCACCTCTTTGATGTTCTTCAGGTGAGAATAGAAGGTGAAGGCCAGTCTGCCTTCTCTGCAGTCCGGTCGATCTGACAGGACAGAACCGCATCGATGTCCGTGTTTTATAAACGTTACGTGGAACACGGGCATGAATTAACTTGGGTATCTGTACCTAATGAACAGCGGCCGTCAAAGTTGACGCCTCTTTGTAGGACCTCTGAGGTTTCGGTTAATGCTATGAGATGCTTTATCCAGTAAGATGGAAATACAAACAAATACAAACATCTGGGATCAGTTCATATTAGGAAAGCTCAAACCAATTGTCAGTTATTTCATACGGATGAGCTGACGGGCTCATCGGGGGGTTGTTTGGGGTTTTTTGGGGGGCTGGGCGTGGCAAAAGAAGAATCTTTTGGTGTATTTTTGAGTGATAACATGTAGTAATGTACTCCAATGTTAACCAAAATGAGGAAAAGCATAAAGTTTGGCAAGTTATAGATAATAAAATCTGCAACACCATCAATTAGCTTGTGTGTGTGTGTGTGTGTGTGTGTGTGCGCAATTTGATCTACGCCACAACTGGCTTATAAACTATTCATACACATGATACCCAAACCCAAGAACCAATATGATCTCTTAAGCAATTACAAACACAGCCATATAAGCATACTTTTAACAGTCTGGTTTAACGCCTATACATTAGTGTGTATGTGGAGTGCAGTGTGCGTGCGTGTGTGTGTGTGTGTGGGCACACCAGAGGTGATGTCGATGCCTCTCTCAAACCCAGCAAAGAACTGCTCTCCTTCTAAAAGGTTACACACATCTGAAGGCTGAGGACCATCATACTGCTCTGATAGAGAGGCGAACCTACTGTCGATCTGCACACACACACACACACACGCACACACGCACACACGCACACACACACACCATGTGTCACTTACTCAAAAAAAACAAAACACAATATAACTAGGGCTGTCACAATTGATATATTTTTTGCAAGATCACGAGTTAAGTGTTCTTCCTCCTTCCTCACAAGCTGGATGATGGGAGAATTTATTCAAATCACCATAGCAACCGCAGCAAAAAACAAACAAACTGCGAATTGTCACACTAGAGGCTACTGAGATATGACCAAATAACATGTAGCAGTTTTACAGCCTTAGAGAGAATAAAATATCATAAGTGTGTTAATACACACAGATTATTTTGAGTGTTTGTGTATGTACACACACACACACACACACACACACACACACACACACACACAACACACACCTTATCTGAAGGCAGACACTGCAGTAGGACTTGTGTGAAGTCTGCTTTTCTCTGTAGCACCAGAAACTGAACCTTGAACTGCTTTAGTCTGTGGTACACTTTCCTCACCACTCCACTAATGCAGCTGTGAGTGGTGTACCACAGCCAGTACCTAAACACACACACACACACACACACACACAAATGTTTATAAGTCATTTCAAACAATTAACAAATCACCAATTTATCGGTCAAACATAGAGCCTAGTCATACATTTAAAGGTTCTGTGACTGTGTTAGCTTACCGTGTACAAGAATAACTAAACTTAAAGCAGCAGTATGTAACTTTAGGGGATTTGTAGTTCGACCTCTCAGGTTATTTGAAATGGTGTTTTCTTTTCTGAACCACCACTTTTTAAAAAAATGTTTTAAGTAAATCTACAAGGCAGTTTTCAGAGACCCACAGAGTGACGTCATTTTTTTTTTTTACCTCCTGAACATTCAGGCTGCAAGTTAGAGGGGCGAGTAGAAAAAAAAACACCCATGGAAGACAGAGTGCCAATCTTGTTAGTGAGCAACAACAGAAATGTTGTTGACTTGTGTCAAAAATATTTCACCGCCGAAGCTCTCAACAATGCTACATGCTTGAATTTCCACCACAAACATTACATACTGCATCTTTAATCCAGCAAATATATACACAAATTATTATTAAAGACCAAAACACAGGATATTCCACTACTGCATTGTGCATGGGTTTCATGACTCACCAGGAGAAGTGTGTGACAGAAAAGATGGCATAGAGATGTGTGATGTATAGAGACACCTGAGCGGTGACATCAGTCCAGGTGTGAGCCACGGGGTCACCATGCAGCAGGTGCAGCCGAGACATATCCACCGTGAGTCCTAAACACACACACACACACAAATGGAAACACACAGACTTTATCCTTACCTGTGAGAGCTGGGTCAAAAGAAAAAGACAGAGAAAGAGAAATAGTCTAAGCACCAGTAAGTCCAGGTGGAAGGGGGATCTGCACTTTGATTGGCTGGAGGAAGTGCATGCTGGGAGTTTGAGAGAGGCAGAGGAGGGGGCTGGCACTGGCGTGTGGGTCTCCTGTCAGATCCTGCACCTCAGACTGCGCCACCTGAAGCACCTGGGTATAGCAAAGAATTTATCATTACGATACTTACAGCACGTTGAGCTTGAGACATCGACTAGCTTGCTTATGGACCAATACTGACACTAATCCTTCTGTAGAACATCAGACCCTATCTCACCCATCATTCCACACAGCTACTAGTCCAGGCTTTTGGTATCTCAAGACTGGACAACTGCACCGCACTGCTCCCGGGCCTTCCAGCCAGCTCCATCAATCCCCTTTGGGTGACTCAGAATGATTCCGCAAGCACATTTCATCCAGTCCAAAAGAACCCATGTCACACCCCTCTTCGTCTCGTTCGAAGACCTTGTCTGGAATAGCACCTCCATACCTCAACACTCTCCTTCAGGTTTACATTCCCTCTCGCAACCTGTGATTAGAGTAGTCCCTGCTCAGCGAGACACGAGGTCCCTTTCTCAGATCCTTATTTCTGTATACAAATATGTTGAGATACTGGAGTTTTGAGGCTTGAAATATTTCACTTTCCATGTAATGAATCTAGAATATATGAAAGTTCTGCATTTTTAATTAAATTACGGGGGAAATAAAGAATTTTTCCACGATATTCCAATTTTTTGAGATTCACCTGTATGTCCATTCCATATTGCGCAAATCCTGATATTTAACAACAAATATATAAGCTTTATAAATGATGCCCCGGGATCATAAACATCTCACGAGTTCAAAATAGTAGAGCGTATGTCTATAGTAGATTATTATTGATGTGAACAACAGATCAGTCCCCGTGTAGGGTTGTGTTTAACTGAGGCACACACCTGCAGTGTGACAGTGCATGCGTGTGTTGTGCAGTTCGCAGGAAAAGTGAGTTTGATCCCAGGGTCATAGCGAGACACCAGCAGCGCCCCCTCTGGCAACACCGAGCAACAGTCTCTGACGGGACGAGAGACGGCCACAAACCAGGAGAAGTGCGTGACAGTGCAGCATGCCAGCTGTACACATAAAAACACACCACAAATGTCAAAGTGAGTTTTATAAATAAAGCCCATGGTGTAGATTCAAAGATATTTGGCGATCTGTGTTACCCGTGCAGGTCGGCCCCGTGGCCTACAGCTGTGCCTGTGGCCCCCTCTTCTGGTCTGGGTGGGTAGTGTACTCCAGGCGTGACCATCATACCTGCGGACCATCACCTCACCTTTCCGGGTCCTGTGGTAAGGAACACACACTTCTACAGGCTGGGAAAGACAGAAAGAAAAGACCAATTAGAAATAAGCAACTGATATTGTCTTATAAGAGTGAGCAGTAGCTAAGAGAAAAGAATTACAGTCCCCTCCGAAACTATTGGAACGGCAAGGCCAATACTACTACTTTTTTCCACTATAGTCTGATACAAGAGACATTTGGGGTTGAATCTGAGAAGAGAGGTTATAATTTCCGCTTTTATTTCTTGGTTTATACGTAGACGTGTTAAACGACGTAGAACGCAGCGTGTTTTGTATCAGTCCACCCAATTTGTAGGCGAGCAAAAATATCGGAACATGGGACCGACAGGTGTTTCCTGTTACCCAGGTGTGTCCTGTTAGACTGTATAAACAATAAACCGCTTACAGGAAGGTTTTGTCTGCCAATTTACAGAGAAATCCATTCAAATTAATCAGGAGGAACTTCATTATGTAGCAAGACAACGATCCAAAACACGCTGCCAACTCGACACAGGACTTTGTTTATCTAGGGGAAATACTTGGAAGGTTTTAGACTGGCTGAGTCAATCACCAGACCTTAAATCAGTTGAGCAGCATTTCATCTCCTGATGAGGAGACTAGAGGGAGAAACTCGACGGAAAGAAACAACGACTGAAAGAAGGTGCAGTAAAAGCCTGGAAAAGCATCACGAATGAAGAAGCCAACAGTTTCTGATGTCAGTGAGTCGCAGGCTTAACTGTTATTTACATTAATCTACTTCAAGATGTGTCTGTTCCAATACTTTTGCTCACCTAAAAAAAACAAAAAAACTGCGTGGTTTGATAGAAAAGCTTCCATGTTTTATATTGTTTAACACGTCTCAAAGTAAATACCAGAAAATAAAAGCTGAAATCCTAAACTCTCGTCGGGTTGATCTCAAACCCAAAACGTCTTCGCTGCGTACACCACAAACGAACGAACTGGCCTCGCCGTTCCGATAGTTTCGGACGGGACCGTATTGGAACACTAATTGTTCCTCCCAACATAAAATAAAACCCTTTCGTTTCACCTTGTCGAACGTAACACCGTGCGGAAGCAGTTCCAGAGGACGGCTGAGCAGGAAATCATGCTCCTCCAGCCATATCCACTTCCTGTCTGGTTTGCTCTCGGCCCATTTGAACTGTGTAAAGAACTTAACGCAGCCCCGTGGAAACGAGAGCTCTCCTCCGCCAGGAAGAAACACGTGACATCCAGCAGGAGACACTGAAAACCTGTGAGAGGAGCATTACAACATAGTGTAGTCATGTCTAGTGTTCTAATGATGAGGAGGCTATATTAAACGCTGTTGTGTTTGATTTACTTGTGCTGGTTGAAGGCGAGGTGTAACTCTGGTACTGGGGAGTCGGTCTGAGCTGTGAGGGACGCAAGATCATACATAATCCTGCATCAGTATGTGTTTAATTTAACAGACAAATGCACGTGATATACTGTACTAAAGTGACTGACTAGTGCAACATGTGATGTTGTGTTTAACTTTGCACGACCTGCTGGCGCGGGAGGGAGTGGTGGAGGGGTCGGGGGTCGGCCCAGTGGGTTATTCCGTACGTCCAGTCTGGTTAGCTCAGGGAGGGATTTCACAGACTCTGGGATGCTCCGTAACTCATTACTGTGGATTGCCAGCACCCTCAAAGAGTGTAAAGAACCTAAAGAGAGCGAGAGAGAGAGAGAGAGTCTGTCATTATGACCGTCATCATCATCCTGGATGTTTAAAAGAAACGCTTGAACGAATTCATTTCCATTGGAGTGTATTTTTCTCTCATTTGTTCCTCCAAAGCGAACCCAAATGGTCTAAAAGTACACCGTACGTGCCCAGAACTGTATTTCAGATACCCAAGACTAATGCTAATTTGTCTACTTGTCCCAAAGAGGATCTTATTCTTCTTCACTAATACCGCCACGAACACTATTAATACCAAAAAAGTGTTTGTTCTTTTATTTATTTATTTGTTTGCTGTGGTAATTAGGAACTGAGCTTCAAGAGACAACGACGAATCAGCTCTCGGTTCATACTCTACTGCAGTGGTCCCCAACCTTTTTTGCGCCACGGACCGGTTTAATATCAGACAATATTTTCACGGACCGGCCTTTAAGGTGTGGCGGATAAATACAACAAAATATAATGATAGGACCGTCATAAAAACGGGGGTATTTTTTAAAATAATAATTTTCTAATAATAAACGTGAATCCAATGTGAAATCGCAGCTTTATTGGCATTTATAAGGTTTCAACGTATCACGTGACCGAGACAAGCGTCTTGACATGCGTCAAGAGTGAGTCGTAGAAGGATGTAACGGAGAGAACCTGTCATTTTTTCAGATCCAGATAATAAATAAAACCGAAATAATGTAACTTATTTATTCTTTCTGTGCGGCCCGGTACCAAATGACCCACGGACCGGTACCGGTCCGCGGACCGGGGGTTGGGGACCGCTGCTCTACTGTACATCTAGATCCGATTCTACGCACGCATCGCTCCACTCTGTCCCTCCCTCCCTCACCCAGCGTCTCGGGCAGCTCTCGAAGCCTGTTGGACGAGAGCTCCAGCGTGTGTAGGTTTTTCAGCAGGCCGAGCTCATCGGGTAGACTCTCCAGCTGGTTAAAGGAGACGTCCAGGTCCTGGAGCCCATGCAGAAGACCAAGCTGTGAAGGTAGAGTCTGCAGTTTATTTCCCAGCACGCTGAGACGGCGCAGGGCCACCAGGCCGCACACATCTCTGGGCAGGCCGATCAGGAGGTTGTGGCAGAGCAGGAGCTCGGAGAGGTGACCGAGAGAGAGCAGGCAGGCCGGGAGAGACGAGAGGCGGTTGAAAGAGAGGTCGAGGTGGACGAGGAGGGAACAACGGGAGAGTGAAAGAGGGAGAGAGGTCAGCAGGCCAGGGAGGGGTTCACCTTGGGCATCGTAGAAGCGGTGGCCTGGGAGAGCGAGAACGGTTGGGTGTTGAATCACATTACGTTACGTCGTAAAATCAGCCATCATTAGTACTTTTACAGCCTTTTAGAAGTAGTCGATCGGACGTTATCAAATGTTTCGTACAGTACCAGATGTTTCATTTCCACTTTCTGCGTTAAACAATGAAATAAACATATTATTATTATTATTATTATTATTATTAAAATTCGGCACTACTACTGCACAAAACTAAACTGGAGCCTATCCTAGGCAGCTATACAAGATTACAAATTGAGAAGGTATGTGTGCGTGTACCTCGAATGGCTAACGAGCGCAGCTGAGTAAGATGAGGGAGAACACCGAGAGAACCTTCCAGCGCTCCTTCGTCCTCGGAGCCCAGTCGGACATACTGTACCCGCTTCATCCGCTCTGGAGCGCTCTCCCAAAGAACGGGCATCGCCACACCCCCACGCTGATACACGTCCAACACCAGCCTGTCGTTCACCAACACTGCATCCAGCTTCAGCGTGGGCGCGAGAGACGGCTGCGGAGACGAGGAGGAGAGAGACAAAGTGGAAAGGAGAGCAGAAGGAGAGGGGCACGGGGACGAAGACGAGCTACAGGAAGGAGACGTGAAGGCGTGGAAGGCTTCTCCGTTTCCGACCGCATGTCCTCGAAGAAAGCTTCGAATTGATCCTGATTGTCGTGCCACTTCGGGATTACGTCCCGGTTCCGGTTCCAGTTCATCCACGCCTTCCGCATGCCGTCTCCGTCGCCGATCCGGATCGGACGCTGGTCCGGGCTCTCCGAGATCCCTTTCTACAGTCATCACTTCATTTACTTTCACGGCCCTTGTACGATCCCGTCTTTCCTCGTCTCCCGTGGACGGCTGCGCCCTCTCGTCCTCTCTCTCCATCCTCTCGTTTCTTTTTTACTTCGTATTTGGCTTGCAAAGCAGGCGAGCAGGAGTGTCAATCTGGGAGTGTCAAAAGATATACGCGACACCTCGTCTCTTTCTCCAGCGCCATGACTGAGATCGAACCGCATCACCAGACGGGCCCGTGCTGAGATATCCTAGTCCAGGCAAGCCCATGCCTGTCAAGAGATGGAAGGTGTAAATTGAAAAAAAAAAGAAAAAGACAGATATAATAACACGTTTCTCAACTCAGTATACTGGCTTACTGAAAAACCTTCAGAACCAAACAATACATTAGAAACCATGGTTTCCACTACAAATACCATTACAAACCATTAGCTAACCATTACTGGTCCTTAATGGTATCCACTAGACATAACACGCCACCAATAGAAGGCAACAAATTACCAGTAGAGTCCATTAGAGCTTCCATTACAAACCATTACTGGTGCTTAATGGTATCCACTAGACATAACACGCCACCAAAAGATGGCAACAAATTCCCAGTAGAGCTTCCATTACAAACCATTACTGGTCCTTAATGGTATCCACTAGACATAACCTGCCACCAATAGAAGGCAACAAATTCCCAGTAGAGACCATTAGAGCTTCCATTAGAGACGTCATGAGCTTTTCCTGTTGTTTTTCTCAGCAGGACAGTTACAGTGTGGAGGACAGGAAAGCCTTTTTAGTTTATTTCCGAGTATAAAAGAAACATCCGGGTGTTTGCAGATCATTTAAGCACGTGTCTCATGCCTCGAGAGGAAAGTTTGGAAGTAGACAACGTTAGCAACATTACACAGACCAGCTGTCAAAGCAGCGAGACCACGTCGCGGTGGATTCAGGGCTGAAAGAACCACACTTCCGAAGGTTAAAATGTAAACATGTTGTGAGTGAGCGGATGTAAGTGATTAGGGTTTCGATAAAATACCGCGTAGTAAGCTACTTCCTTGTCCCAGCACTTTTCCACACTGTTTCAGATGTTCACGCGCCGAACTTCAAGGTTCGAGGCGGGACGCGAGCTCTTAAAGAGACAGCACCGCATTTCACTTCAGCTCAGTATTTCCATTCAATTCGATTCGATTTCATTTGACTTGTATCGCGCTTTTAACGATGGACATGGTCTCAAAGCAGCTTTACAGAAATATAGGAACACGGGATATAGATTTTAAGTGTGTGAATTTATCCCTATTGAGCAAGCCGGTGGTAAAAATAAATAAATAAATAAATCCCTAAGATGATCCATCCATCTTCTACCGCTTACTCTTTTTCAGGGTCACAGGGAAACCTATCCTAGGAAGCATCGGGGACAAGGCCCAAGGCCGGGTACACCCTGGACAGGGTGCCAGTCCATCACAGGACACAATCACATACACATTCATACACTACGGACACGCCAATCAGCCTACCATGCATGTCTTTGGACTGGGGGAGGAAACCGGAGTACCCAGAGGAAACCCCCACAGCATGGGGAGAACACCCTGGAGGTGTGAGGCGAACGTGCTAACCACTAAGCCACCGTGTGCCCTGGTTCTGTAAGATGATATGAGGAAGAAACCTTGAGAGGAACCAGACTCAGAAGGGAACCCGTCCTCATCTGGGTCACGACGGATAGTGTGAACGTAAAGGAAAGTTGATTATGGTTTTAACATGAAGTCTGTTTTGTTGAACTAGTCCACTCTTAACTGTATGTGGTAAGTGCAGTCCCAAGGCCATCGCTTCAACCGTAGTCCCAGCAACCACAGCGAGAACGTCCATGTGGAATTGAGGTCCAAAATTATTTCATGGTACTTCAGGCGGTACCATCCTCAGCAATCTCCAGACTGTAGCCTCCAGTTGATGAGAGCTCCATCCAGAGGTACGGCATCCAGGTGGATCAGGCAGGTCCGGAGAGCAGAAAGGGTCAGGATCACTGGCATCTTCATAAAATCATGCGTGGTTCGACTTCGGCTCAGTATTTAAATTCAGCTCAGTTTCTCACTTCAGCTCAGTTTTTCACTTCAGTCCACACATTTTCTGAGGGATTCAGATCAGGGATGCATTATAACCGCTCCAATATTTCACTATGTAGACATGAAGCTGTTTTGGAGCTTTACTTTTGGAGGTTTACTTACCTGACTTTACCTGCTGGAAAAACCCATTTGCGATCAAATTTACCTCCTGTCTAAGGTTTTGAGGTGTTGCTTCAGTATTTCTAGTATAGTATTTTAATATTGGGCACACGGTATGTTAGTGGTTAGCACGTTCGCCTCACATCTCTCTTTCCAGTGTCTGTGCAGTTTGCATGTTCTCCCCGTGCTGCGGGGGTTTCCTCCGGGTACTCTGGTTTCCTCCCCCAGTCCAAAGACATGCATCGTAGGCCGGTTGGCGTGGCTAAAGTGTCCGTAGTGTATGAATGGATGGGTGAATGTGTATGTGATTGTGCCCTGCGATGGATTGGCACCCCATCCAGGCTATGAGGTGTGTCCCCTTGTGTCGCCTTGTGTCCCATTCTCCCTGGGATAGGCTCCAGGTTCTTCACAACCCTGTAAGCGGTATAGAAAATAGATGGATGGATGGATATAATTTCCTGCTTGCCTGGACATGTTATGTTATTGTTTGTTCTGTTTCTTTGCCCCATTTATTTCGGGATTCTCCCTGCCCCTGAGACTAAGAGCATATTTTCCTGCTCACATTTTCTTCATCCCAGGGGAAGGGAATAAAAAGCACAGGATGAGCCTATCACCAGATAAGACTCTGAAGAATTTTATTTTTGAAGCAGGCATGCAATTGACATATTTCATATTATACAGTACTGTGCAACAGTCTTAGGCACCCTATTTTTCTTTTTTTAAACTTTGTTATAGATTTTTTATTTTATGACTTCTACATTATCAAGTCAGTGCAAAAACATTTTAGATTTCCCAAACATTAATTTTCTAGCACAAAATTAAATCTGACAGATCTCACGTTTTTCAGACACAAAAACACAATGAAGGATGCTGGATTTTGCTGCAAAAATAAGAAGTGAATGCAACAGTTAAAGTCTCCAGAAGAGCCGTGTCTGGTTCTGTAAGATCCATCCATCCATCTTCTACTGCTTACTCCTTTTCAGGGTAACAGGGAACCTGGAGCCTATACCAGGGAGCTTGGGGGACAAGGTGGGGTACACCCTGGACAGGGTGCCAGTCCATCGCAGGGCACAATCACATACACACTCACACACCCATTCATACACTACAGACGCTTTAGACACGCCAATCAGCCTACCATGCATGTCTTTGGACTGGGGGAGGAAACCGGAGTACCCGGAGGAAACCCCCACAGCACGGGGAGAACATGCGAACTCCACACACCCTGGAGCTGTGAGGCAAACGTGCTAACCACTAAGCCACCGTGCGCCCTGGTTCTATAAGATGCTCAGTAAAACTTACAGCTCATTTCCTTATAAAACTGCACCAATTCTCTTTTTTTTTTAAGCAAAGGATCGTCACACCAACTATCGCCTTTGTTTCATTTATTACTGTTTACTGCTCTTTAGAGAATTTTTTTTTTAATGTAGAAACATTTCATTTCATTTCATTATTTTTGAACGCATATTTGCTCTACAGCATTTCTTTGCATGTGCCCAAGGCTTTTGCGCAGTACTCTATGTGAGAAATTTGTTCTTTTTTTTACCAAATGCAAAAAAATAAAATAATTAATAATAATAAAAAAAGAAATGCCCTCTCGGTAGTACTGCCCTGCGATTGACCCTGAAGGTACTTGGTAAAACCTTTTCCATGAGGCACTATCTGGCACACGGTCCAAGAAGGAGGCCAAAGGAAAACTAATAGTATTTTTGTCACAAATGTTCACAACACATTCCTAGAAGAGCACATTTGAGTGTGGAAATGTATAACAGAGTGTACTTTTCCCATTAGCAGGATGCATAAATAGCACAAGCTGACATCCATAAATCCATAGACTAATAACTCAGTTGTCAAGACACCAAACCCAGTTATAACACCATTATTTCAAAACATGAGGTGTCTTGACACGTGCAATGAATGAACATGATCCATAATTGTACTTATTTTTTAGCTTCTGGGATGATGATAATAGCTCACATAAAACCCATTACGGGATAAATAACAATTAAAAGGACTAAAAATTTCCAAGAGGCAGGCAGCAGTTTACCCCCGGGAGATTTCTACTAAACACGCAAGAAGCTTTTCCAAATATTTGAGAAAATCAACATTGCTGCTACCATATGTCCCGAGTTAGAAATCTCTTGTGAAAGCCTCATTTCGCAACATACTGTATAATGCTGAAAACTACCCGTTTTAGAAATGTGACAAGCACCACCTGTAAATTAGGCCAGATGAGTATATTTACAATGGTGCATATTACCATCCATCCATCTTCTACTGCTTACTCCTTTTCAAGGTCATGGAGAACCTGGAGTCAATCCCAGGGAGCAGTGCATATTACCCTGTAATTTAAAATCTAAATCATAAACACAGCTCAGTAATGATATTCAAAATGAAGTTACTTGAGCAAGTGTACTTTGTTACTATACATACGTATTAATCGATGAATTGTGTTTATACTTTACTTGAGCATTATTGAAATCGCATACTTGTATTCTTAATGACATTTCCAAGGGAAAATAGGTACATTTCACTCCTCGCATGTTTAATTAGACCTTCAAATACAAATCATAAAGGTCTCTTCTAGCATCCGGCCAGGTTGAGGTATGTTTTGCTGGAACTGGCTGACTATATTTGATTAAGTTAGTCTGTTTTCTTTGCTAATGCTAGGTTAGACTAGCGCTGATTAGCTAGTAGCGTGCTGCGGGGGTTTCCTCCGGGTACTCCGGTTTCCTTCCCCATGGTAGGCTGGTTGGCATGTCTAAAGTGTCCGTAGTGT
>CM022764.1:21726107-21828607 GCA_012411365.1 Ameiurus melas | reverse complement strand
AGGAGGACTCCGAGAATGAGGATGACCAAAGGCAGAGCAGAGAACGAGACATGATGCCTGGCACTCAATCAAGTGTAGAGGAACATACATTGGAGTATTTACCTCCACAGCTGCATAGGGGTATTGAAAGACTACACCCCGTACTCCTGGAATAGCACGCTATAAGTATTTCAGAAATATAAATGACAATATGTCTCGCTTTTGTTTGTTTCTTTGCCGTCTCCTCGATAGCTCTCATGGAGGCCTGTGCAGAAAGACGACATCCTTTGCAGTCTCTAAGCGACATGCTGCCAGTCAGGATGCTGTCGGCCATCTTAGGGCCTTGCACACTGCCGGTGGAGACCGCGCTTTCATTGAGTATCAGGTGACTCGCTCGTGGAAAACTTATAATAAACAGTTGTTTCTAAACCGGAATTATGAGCCTTTCATTCATTCATCTATCTTCAGTACTTTATCCTGTGCATTATCCTGGTCAGGGTCAGCATGAATCCAAAGCCCATCCCAGGAACACTGGGTGTGAGGTGCGAATACACCTCGGACTCCCCGCTGTAACAAAATGCTTGAGGTCAAAACTATTGCGACATGATGCTTCATCGAGAACAAGATGCGCTTTCACTGCAGACAAGATTTTTCCCTTGACCCCAAGAGTGCTCCAAAGTAATGAATTATTTGTCCGTGGGGCGTTCGATGCCTTCACCAGCGGTCAGTTTAGCACCGACGTAACCGCGGCGTGGAGCGGATTTAACCGAATGCTGCCGCTTCCTGCGGTGTGCTGGGAATGCAAAACAGGAAATCCTCCAGTAACCGTGTAATTCTCATTCAAGAAGGTCCCAGTGCTCTTTAGCTTTATAAAGGGTTGTGGGCCTTTTTTGTTAAACATTCACATTACTTCACATCTGCGCTGTTTCGTTCTCGTATCGTTTCCTATGGGTTCTAAGTGTGCGGTATGGCTCTTTTGTCAGGTTGTTGGAGTGGCTGCCTGATGTCCAGGAGGATGTGGGTTGGATTAAAGATCAGACTGTGAAGCTCCTGAGTCATGTTCTGAGGAGGAATGTGCCCCAGCAGCTGGTAGCACGGTGAGAAATCACGCACGTACAAACAAACGAGAACAAAAATCAGATTCTTAAAAAAGCAAAAACAAAAGCACCGAGACGCTGCACATCATCCTGCTTTATGAACTACAGTATGGACTGTACTGTAATGGTGTATGTCAAAATCTCTGATGGTTCGGTTCCTCTGTAATTCACATATCACTCTTGACATGGTGGGGGGGGTGTGTGTGTGTGTGTGTGTGTTGAGAGTAACCCATCACTGCGTAAAACTTTGTGTAGAAAAAGGTCTAATCACGGTAAGCTTGAGTAGATGAATGTGTTTTCAGCCTGGTCTTAAACACAGAGACTGTGTCTGAGTCCCGAACACTAAGTGGAAGGCTGTTCCATAACTGTGAGGCTTTGTCAGAGAAAGCTCTTCCCCCTGCTGTAGCCTTCAGTATTCGAGGTACCGACAAATATCCTGCACCTTTTGATCATAAAAGACCAAAAGTTCACTCAGGTACTGTGGTGTGGGACCATTCGGTGCTTTATAGGTCAGTAGTAGTATTTTATAATCAATGTGAGATTTCACTGGGAGTCACTGCAGTGTGGATAAGATCGGGGTGATGTGGTCTTCTAGTTCTAGTTAGGACTCTAGCAGCTGCATTCTGGACTAACTGCTCCTACTGGAACATCCAGACAGTAAGGCATTACAATAATCCAACCTAAAGGTGACGAAAGCATGAACTAATATTTCTGCATCATGTAGTGACGCAATATTTCTGAGATATAAGAAGGCTATCCTAGTAATATTATCTACACGAGCGTCGAATGAAAGACTGGAGCCAATAATCACACCGAGGTCTTTTACTGCTGCACATAATGAAACAGGAAAGTACATCCACAGTTACTATGTAATCAGAAAGCTTACTGCTAGGTGCATGTGGTCCTGACACAAGTACTTCTGTCTTATCAGAATAAAGTAAGAGGAAGTTAATGAGCATCCAATGTCCTTTACAGCTTCCTCAACTTTATTAAGCTGCTCTTTGTCTGGTTTTGCTGAAACATACAGCTGTGTATCATCAGCATAACTGTGGAAGCGAATACCGTGTTTACGAATAATTGGACCCAGAGGTAGCGAATATAACGTAAAAAGTAGTGGGCCTAAAACAGAACCTTGTGGAACACCAAACCTTACCTCCGTATGTGTGGAGAAGTCACCATTTATAGCTACGAACTAATAACGATCAGTCTAATAAGACCTGAGCCAGGAGAGGGCCACTCCGTTAATGCCAACGTTTTCTGGTCTATCAAGAAGAAGAATATGATCTGTAGTTTCCAAAGCTGCACTAAGGTCGAGTAATACAAGAAAGACCTGTTACTGGCAGCAGGTTTGTCTCTGACCAGGAAGTCCTGGTCTCTTTCTCTGGTACTTTATTTAACTTACAAATAAAGGCGGCTTCTTCCTCTAATGTATACATTGTAGCACTGTAAAGTTCTTTTTTGGCATATCCCAGCTTGGCAGTGCTGGGGCTCCGACCATCTGATCAGTAAACCAGAGCTTTAACTGTTGAGCCACCACTGCCCTTTCAAATGCCACCCCATGGCAAAGTATTTATGTGTGGACTTTGCTTTAGATTTTGCTTTAAATTGTTTAGTACACAAGTAAATTTTTATTATCCTGCTTATTATACTGAACCATGCTCTCTCTCTCTCTCTCTCTCTCTCTCTCTCTCTCTGTGTCTTTCACTCTCTGTATATTTACCTGTCTCTCTGTCTCCCTCTCTCGCTCTGTCTCTGTCTGTCTGTCTGTCTGTCTGTCTGTCTCTCTCTCTCTCTCTCTCTCTCTCTCAGATTGTCTTACCATTTGGATTTGAGGCATGCTCAGTCTGCGCCGGCAAGTTTCAGCGCTGCCAACCTGCTGCCGGGCTGGGTGTGTAGACGCAGCTCGTCTGTATTGGATGCTATCCAGCGTTTGGAGCATTACCAGCGCCAGCTCCTGCCAGGCTTCTTCTGCATTAACCTAAATCTACACGGCTCCTTCAGTGCTGGATCTCCCCGACCCAGCACTCCCCCTTTTCCAGCAATCCATGAAGACATGGATGAAGGTCTGACTATGCGTCCCATGGGGTCCGCTAATGCCGCCTTTCTTCCACGAAACAGTCAAACGGAGGACCATCGGTCATGTGATCACCATGAACCCCAGGCATCCTGAGAGAACTAATAATTCCAACATACTCGATGCAAGAGAAGGAAAAAAAAATACCTTAACAAGGAAGGTATAAATAAATATCCTAAAAGGATGTTTAAGGAAGATGTTGTTTATTTATTTAATAGACTCATCAAGATGAACAGAACTTGATCCGCTATGACTTTTAAAGAATACCATAAGGAACGGTTGTTTTGCTGTATTCCTGTTCTTAATCTTCTTGTTTCATTATAAGCTTGTTGTTCGTAATAAGCTCGCTGTGTTTTGATGAAACCGAGTTATATTTTGATCAACGTTTCAAAATAGGTTTCAAACCATGCGTGCTTCTTACCTAGACGTGCCTGCACAGCTTCAGTCAGAACACGCATTCCTCAACTCGAGCTCTTTATTGCGATCAGTCAGAAGATGTATTTGAGAGAACTTCCATCACCCTTGTCGTTTTTTTTTTTCTTTACTATTCCTTTCTCTGATGCTTTTGCTTCTGGCTGATGAGACCTTTGGAAGACTTGAATAGCAAATATTCAGGAAAATCATGTCAGATTAAGCTGCATGAGCAGTCCATCAATTGGAGAGGAGTTTTCCCCCACCACACATAAGTGATACATTGTATATTTCTGTCCCTTAATGAAAAAAAAAAAAACGCTAAATAAATGTCATGACAAAAAAGCAAGTATAGAAATAGTGAGTGTAATAATTTATAACATTAATATTCATATTATGTTAAACTACTATTGCAATCATCAGTGGGAATATTTGTAAGATACTTTCAGCTGGAGGAGATGTGTGTGTGTGTGTGTGTGTGTGTGTGTGTGTGTATATATATATATATATATAATCTCACACAGTATCTCTCAAAAGTGAGTACACCCCTCACATTTTTGTAAATATTTGATTAGATCTTTTCATGTGACAACACTGAAGAAATGACACTTTGCTACAATATAAAGTAGTGAGTGTACAGCTTGTGTAACAGTGTCAATTTTCTGTCCCCTCAAAATAACTCAAAATAACATACAGCCATTAATGTCTAAACCTCTGGCAACAAATGTGAGCCCAATTGGGCCCATAGTGTCAATATTTTGTGTGGACACCATTATTTTCCAGCACTGCCTTAACACTCTTGGGTATGGAGTTCACCAGAGCTTCACAGGTTGCTACTGGAGTCCTCTTCCATTACGACATCACGGAGCTGGTGGATGTTAGAGACCTTGTGCTCCTCCACCTTCTGTTTGAGGATGCCCCAAAGATCCTCAATAGGGTTTAGGTCTGGAGACATGCTTGGCCAGTCCATCACCTTCACCCTCAGCTTCTTTGAGAAACTGATAAGGAGAGAGAGAAAGTAGACATGAGTACCTTTTGGAATAAGCATAACTATTTCTTAAAGGTGCATTAAGTAAAAGTTCATGGTTAAGTAGATGGGTTTGACGTTTGAATGATATATTTTCTTCCCTCCGCCTCATTCCCACCCACGTTCATGAAGCTCCACCCCCAGGATCTACTCTGACCCATTCAGTAGAGTTTGTATAAAATAACTGACAGGAAGTACATCCAAACACAAACGAGCAAAGTCCGTTTCCCAAACAGGTTTTCTCAGTCACGTAATACGCTCGTGCTGAGACCGTTGCTTAAACCGTTAGGTTTAAAATCACGTTCTATATTGTCCAGATTATTTGAACGAGCATGAAATGGCTATTGCACCTTTTAAAGAGGGTTCAAAGGGAATGTGTTGAGTATGGTATCAAGAGAGTGTTCTGTTGGAGGATGTTGAGTTGTAATGATTGGTCGCTGATGGGTTGTGAAAACGTGCCTCTTCAATGCAGTGTGTAGTAGCATGTATTGTCAGTGTAATTCCTGCTGTATATTCCTGATTGTCTCTGCTGCTTCGGTTCATGTGATGTCAAACAGATGGTTTATTTTTTTAGCACAGTATGACTGTAGTGTCACTCTTTGTGCTAGAAGTTAATAAAATGAATTATAAATGAAACCTATGAATAATAAAACAGCTGTGCTCTAGTATATAGGAAACATCCATCCATCCATCCATCTTCTACCGCTTATTCCAGTATAAACATATAGCTAGTGCAATGAGGACCCTGGTGGATGAACTGCATCGCAGTTATATGAGTGAATTTAACACTAAAACATTTTACTTGAACGTTTTTCATCACTACCACTGAATGAAAAGAGTGAATTTTTTTTTTTTTTTTTGCTCTGTGGACACTTTTGTATATAATATATACGATGTAATGTGCAAAAATTTCAGGCACCCCACTTTTTTTTTTTTTTTTGTACAAACTATGTTATAGATTTTTCTTTTATGACTTCTACATTATTGAGTCAGGACAGAAACATTTCCAAACAAATGTTACAGGGGAAAAAAAGGTTTGTATGTCAGTAAATTAAGCAGATGAAGGCTGCTGGGTTTTGCTGTAAAAAATAAGAAATCTCCATAAGAACCGTGTCTGGTTGCGCAACATAGTCGGTAAAACTTACAGCTCCTTTCCTTATAAAACTGTGCAAATGTTAGTTAGCCGAGACTACGTTATATATATATATATATATATATATATTTTAAATCAAAGGGTCGTCACACCAAATATCGACTTTGTTTCATTTACTACCGTGTGCTGCACTTTATAGTATTTTTGTTAAATATACAGTAGAAACATATATACATTTTATATATACATATATACATTCAATTATTTTTTTAAGGTTTTTACAGCATTTCTTTGCATGTGCCGAAGACTTTTGCACAATCAAGTCAAGTGGTTTTTATTGTCATTTCAGCCGTATACACAGGTACAGTACACAGTGAAAAAAAATTCTGTTCCTCCAGGACCACAGTGCTACATCAAACACACTAACCACATGAGACCAGAGAGAACTAATTCAGATATATACATTCTACATAAAGTACACGTGAAGACGTGTGCTAACAACACAAGACAGTACAGTAAGTACTAAAACAGGACAATGGGGACAATAAGAGACAGTGTAGCGCCGAACAGTACACAGTTCTAGTGTAGAAGTGTCCGATGTAACAGGTAGTGCAGTAGAATAACAATATCATTTAAAAATAGTACAAATGTAAACATAACATGCTATGACTTAGTCTTCAGCAGATTAACTTATACCATATATGGACATAGAGTTATTGTGGTAGAGTATTTTATACACACACACACACACACACACACACATACAGTGGTGTGAAAAAGTGTTTGCCCCCTTCCTCATTTCCTGTTCCTTTGCATGTTTGTCACACTTAAGTGTTTCGGAACATCAAACCAATTTAAACAATAGTCAAGGACAACACAAGTAAACACAAAATGCAATTTGTAAATGAAGGTGTTTATTATTAAAGGTGAAAAAAATCCAAACCATCATGGCCCTGTGTGAAAAAGTGATTGCCCCCTTGTTAAAACATACTATAACTGTGGTTGTCCACACCTGAGTTCAATTTCTCTAGCCACACCCAGGCCTGATTATTGCCACACCTGTTCACAATCAAGGCATCACTTAAATAGGAGCTGCTTGACACAGTAAGGTCCACCAGAAGATCCTTAAAAGCTACACATCATGCCGAGACCCAAAGAAATTCAGGAACAATTGAGAAAGAAAGTAATTGAGATCTATCAGTCTGGAAAGGGTTATAAAGCCATTTCCAAAGCTTTGGGAATCCAGCGAACCACAGTGAGAGCCATTATCCACAAATGGCGAAGACATGGAACAGTGGTGAACCTTCCCAGGAGTGGCCGGCCGCCCAAAATTACCCCAAGAGCGCAGCGACGACTCATCCAAGAGGTCACAAAAGACCCCACAACAACGTCCAAAGAAGTGCAGGCCTCACTTGCCTCAGTTAAGGTCAGCGTTCATGCCTCCACCATCAGGAAAAGACTGGGCAAAAATGGCCTGCATGGCAGAGTTCCAAGGAGAAAACCACTGCTGAGCAAAAAGAACATCAAAGCTCGTCTCAATTTCTCCACAACACATCTTGATGATCCCCAAGACTTTTGGGACAACATTCTGTGGACCGATGAGACAAAAGTGGAACTCTTTGGAAGGTGTGTCCAAGTATATCTGGCGTAGAAGGAACACTGCATTTCATAAAAAGAACATTATACCAACAGTAAAATATGGTGGTGGTAGTGTGATGGTCTGGGGCTGTTTTGCTGCTTCAGGACCTGGAAGACTTGCCGTGATAAAAGGAACTATGAATTCTGCTGTCTACCAAGAGATCCTGAAGGAGAATGTCCGACCATCTGTTCGTGTACTCAAGCTGAAACGAACTTGGGTTCTGCAGCAGGACAATGATCCTAAACACACCAGCAAGTCCACCACCGAATGGCTGAAGAAAAACAAAATGAAGACTTTGGAGTGGCCTAGCCAAAGTCCTGACCTGAATCCTATTGAGATGTTGTGGTATGACCTTAAAAAGGCCGTTCATGCTCGAAAACCCTCTAATGTAACTGAATTAGGACAATTCTGCAAAGATGAGTGGGCCAAAATTCCTCCAGGACGCTGTAAAAGCCTCATTGCACGTTATCGCAAACGCTTGGTTGCAGTTGTTGCTGCTAAGGGTGGCCCAACCAGTTATTAGGTTTAGGGGGCAATCACTTTTTCACACAGGGCCATGACGGGTTTTTGGATTTTTTCACCTTTAATAATAAACACCTTCATTTACAAATTGCATTTTGTGTTTACTTGTGTTGTCCTTGACTATTGTTTAAATTGGTTTGATGTTCCGAAACACTTAAGTGTGACAAACATGCAAAGGAACAGGAAATGAGGAAGGGGGCAAACACTTTTTCACACCACTGTATATGTATATATATATATATATATGTATATATATGTATGTATGTATATATATATGTATATATATATATATATATATATATGTATATATATATATATATATGTATGTGTGTGTGTATATATATACGTGTGTGTGTGTGTGTATATATATATATATATGTATGTGTGTGTGTATATATATATGTGTGTGTGTGTGTGTGTGTGAGATTTTTATTATGCCAAAAAAATAAAAATTTTATATATATGTAATTATTATATATTTTTTTTACAATAACCTGGTTGCATAAGTATGCACGCCCCTAAACTGATAGTTAGTTGAAGCACCTTTAGATTTTATCACAGTTTTTATCCGTTTTTCATCAGACCATAACACCTTCAAGTGTGTTTTTGCAGATTGGATGTATTTTGTATTTATTTATTTTTGGTTTAAAAAGGCTTCCCTCTTGCCACCCTACCCCATAGCCTAGACATAGGAAGAATTCGAGAGATTGTTGTCACATGTAGGGAGCAACCAGTACAATTTCTTTTAATGTTGCTGTAGGCAACCTTTCTGTTTCGTAACCTTTCTGACCAAGTTTTCTCCCGATCTTCTCATCAATTTCCGACGGACGTCCCGTTCTCATTAGTGTCACCGTCGTGCCATGTTTTCTCCACGTGTTGAGGATTGTCTTTACAGTGTTCCATGGTATATCCGATGCCTTGGCAGTTGTTTTCACAACCCTCTCCTGATTGATATTTCTCAACAACGAGATCCCGTACCTGCTTTCTAAGCTCTTTGGCTTTTCCAGTCGAATGTCACCAAGAGAATGTCAGGAAAATCCTACATAAACAGCTGTACTTTATTCACATGTGATCAGTCGCTTTCATTGATCGCAGGTGTGTGTGTGTGTGTGTGTGTGTGTGTGTGTGTGTATACACTAATTCACTAATTACGATTCAACAAGACTTTGAATGTGATTGGTCGATTCTCAACACTGTACATTTCCCAATTATAAAAAAAGGGTGTGCACACTTATACAAGCTGGGTATTGGAAGTGTATTTTGTTGTTGTTGTTGTTGTTTTCTCAAGTGTTTATCACTGGATATCAAATGTTCTGCAAATTCACAATAAAGGTGAAAAAGCTTTGTCCATGTTGACATGACAAAAACCTACCATTTTAACAAGGGTGTGTAGACTTTTTCACACACACACACCCCTCCCTACATACATACACTACACTGTAGGAAAACAATAACTCCTTATGAACCCTGAAATATGTTCTCAAGGACAGACGAAAAACTTCTTGTATTTCAGTGTGTGTAATGCCTTCATGTCTCCAGAAGGGGGAGCACTCATGTCTTCAGTATTTCCAAGGCCTCTGTGTGTGTGTGTGTGTGTGTGTGTGTCCCCGTTCTCGGAGCCGTCCACATCTCTCCTCTTCCCTCTCCCGCCCACTGTGCGCTCAATAAATTGAATTTGCCGGGAGAGACGGAGGAAGATGGCGGCCACTGACCGTTCCAGGTCCGAAGCTGCGAAGCAGCGGCGGCAGGACCAGCTGCAGCGGTGGCAGGGCTCGGAGACTGACCTGACCGCCGGCGCTGAAACCCGGAGTCGGGCTCTGAAGTCCGCCAGAGTGCGCTTCGCCCAGGGCGCCGTGTTTATGGCCGCCTGCTCGTCCGGGGACCGGGACGAGGTCGCCGAGCTGCTGAGACAGGGAGCGGACATCAACCACGCGAACGTGGACGGGCTCACAGCGCTGCACCAGGTTAGCACGACAACGCCATTTCCGGCCTCTCTGCCACTAAGTTTCTCGTGTAAAAGATACTTCTCAGTGCGCGGTGTAGCTCCGCTGGAGCGCTACTATGTTTCAAAGTGTGTGTAGTGGTAAAGCGTCTGAGGAAACACACAACACTTGTTGAACGTTTCTTCTGGGTTCCTATTCAGTACAGTAGAGAAGAAAACTCCCAAAGTATGTGTTCAAGTTTAAACAGTGAATCCACCCTCAGCACATTCCTGCTCCCAGGCCAGGAAACAGGCTGAAGGCACAAACTAACCCTCTCTCAATGTTTTGTTTGGGAGGGTTTTTTTTTCTCTCCACCAAACAAACTGTCAGAGTTAAAAACAAAACAAAACAAAACCCAAAAACAACCTCAAAAGGATCAATTCTTTTTTCAGGGCGGTTGATATTGACGAATATCTGTGGCACAGGCTGCTCTGTCTTCCTCGGAGAAGAGAAAAAGCCTGACTAAACCTGCTCGAATATTTATGTTAGGATTGAAAAATAGTGGTGTGTGTGTGTGTGTGTGTTTTTATATAACCTGTTCAGTTACCATCCTGAGCCGTCAAAAAGTGCGGTCGAGTGCAACGTCGACCGTGAAACGACATCACTTCTGAATTCCGTCTGTCGTGTTTTGTGATTGCGGAGCTGATTTCCAGGTCGCTGGTGATTTCTCGTTATTCCTGTTCGGAGTCGGACTCGTGTGCCGCCCTGACGTCACGGGGACGACCGGCGAAACGGAATTCCTCGCGTACGACCAGGAAAAGCCGCAGAATTCTCGAGCCTCATGACTTGACCTTTGGACACGTCGGCGGCTTGTCGAGTACCGGTTCCTTCCCGGTTGACCTTCACAGAGAGATCCTAACCAAATCGTCCTTCTCTACGTTTAAATGATATTGTAGTAGTATTCGTTTTGGATCAGTTAAGATACAGATACAGTCTTTAATAAAGACTGTATCTGTACAATAAAGTATCTATCTATCTATCTTTAACGTTGACCCTAAGCGTTGTTTTGAGAAGGTCGACGTAGGGACGGTGACGAGCGTTAGCTGGTTGGTTAAATAGGTTGCGTGGACGTTTGAAGGCCACCTGTGACTGTAAAAGTGCGAGTAAAGTAGCTGTTTATGAGCGTTATACGGAGGCCGTGAAACGAGGTGTTTCCTCGTGACCTGCACTTAAAGGGGTAGTTCATCCAGAAATGACAATTCTGTCATCAGTTGCTCACCTTCGTGACGTTCCAAACCTTAGACTTTCGTTCGGCTTCGGAACACAGACGAAGAGGGGTTTTTTCGATGAAACCTGGGAGATTTCTGTACCTCAGTTTACAGCACAAGTAACCAAAACGTTCACGTGACAAAAAGTTCATTAAGGCATCGTAAAATGTCTTCGTTTGCGTTCTGAAGATGAACGAAAGTCTTGCGGGTTTGGAACGACATGAGGTTGAGTAATCGATGACGGAATTTTTATTTTTGAGTGAACCACCCCTTTAATTTTCCTCATGATCTCGACTAGGGCTGGGCGATTATATCGATTAAAATCTCTATCGTGATAAATGATTTACACGATACTCTTTTCTGAGATATTGTTGGTATGATTTTTTTTATTGTTTTTTACGTTTCCAATAATTACAATTTAAATGGTACTGAATGGATGGTGCCGGTGTGACGTAAATTAAAAAAAAAACAAAACATAATCGTCTTTGTAGGCATTAAAGAAAAGTAAAACTTGTTTGTTTATTTTACTACTGTTTTGCAGACAGTTTGTTTGTGAAATTATATATCGTGATACACGCGGTGTATCGAAGAAACGTCAAGTATCGTGATATGATATGACATTTTCATCATATCGTCCAGCAAGACACGGGCGAAATAGTCATTATTCGCAGTATTCAAATATGATGTATTAAGTACAAGTGTTTGTGGTCTATTCGGGACCTGTAACCGCTCTAAGGGACAGAAAGACTCATTTGCACGTTGTATCACGACGGCATTTAAATGCCAGCTAACAAACGGTGAATTGTGCAGCGCTGCTGTCGTGGTACTGGTGTGTTGAGCTGGAACAGAGCTCTGCTTTTAGCCGCGGTGATGTCATGGCTGGACGGCGGATAAAGCTAGCTGTACGGAACAAGTTGTTAGTATGGAGTCCCGAGCCAGTCGGGAGGACGGGGTTAGGGAAAAGTAGTGTCAGGGCTGCTCGTGAAAGCCACAAAGCAGATTTCATGTGTGCAAAGGCCCTGTGTGGTCTAGTCCCAGGCTCGTAGCGGTATGGAGAGCTGGAGCAGCGTGCACGTCTTGGATATCTCGGGGATGGGAGCTGGTTGATGCTGGCGTCCCAGAGGAGTGTCGCTGCTCGGATGGTTTCCCCCAAAATTCCTTATATACACTGTGTTTATAAGAGCGTAGCAGTCAAATGAAAACTGTTGAGCTAGAGTGATGTGTCCCTTTACGGGGGAAGGGAGGGGGGGGTATGGGTGAGCGAGAGATGGTTCTCTCCGCTCTGCTTCTGGACAGACTCAGTATCACATCCTGTCATACAATTTTCTTCTCATTCTGGACTCGCACACACACATGCACACAGCACATACTGTACTCTCTCTTGCATCCCAGGAGTCCCGTCGTAATGTAAACACGACTCCTGTCCACCAGCAGACGGAGACGAGCCTCTGATTACACTCCTCCGTTCTTGCCTGCTGTAAAAGCTTCTCGAGGAGACTCTTTAAGTTCACTCCACTAACCAACGAGCTCCGGTGGATCACCGGTCACAGCTGAGCTGAACCCAACTGGCGTCAGCCATGTTTATTTGACGCTGAAAAGTGTGCGGCATTTTATTATAGGGGGGATAACCACGTAGTGTGGTGGTTTGA
Organism: Ameiurus melas; assembly: GCA_012411365.1. Lineage (NCBI taxonomy): Eukaryota > Metazoa > Chordata > Actinopteri > Siluriformes > Ictaluridae > Ameiurus > Ameiurus melas. Next base: position 21,815,926 of record CM022764.1, on the reverse strand, counting down.
TGACCGAAATATAATCTGGGAACAAAATAAAATGTCTGGAGCGTTTGTTCAGTGTCGGTTAGGATTGTATAAATGTTCTAGCGTGGAACAGCAGTAAAGACGAACTTATCAGATCCCGATCACGTATATGATTTCTGTTTCGCTGAAGTGAATCGCTGCCTTACGCCAACGTTTTAGGAAGTAAAGGGTAGAATCCCAGAAGTCTCTATACATAGGCGGCCGTGTTAGCCAGCACTACGTCGGTTGCATCGTCGTCAGTGGATGTTGGTGGACGTCCACTTCTTGGGCGGTCCTCGACACTTCCAGTCTTTTTGGATTTAATAAGTTTGGCAGCAGTGTCGTGTGTGTGTGTGTGATGTGCTTTGCCATGTTTCGTGTTAAAGTCCATCGCAACCTTGCGATAGCTTCCCGATCCGGCCGTGAAAACGATCTCGATACGTTCTTCTTTTTCAAAGGCGTTCGTAAAGACTATCTGTGGAGAGAAAAATATATAATCTATATAAACCAAGCTTGTCCATGCACACCACGTACAACTCCACCTCCTGGTTTGAAACTGTTACTACAGTAGTGTCGGTGACCTCATCAGCAGAAATGGCAAACGATAATTTTCAGGAATATAACGTCTGACTTTAAGGATCAGTCCGTATAAGGTTTCATGGAGTTGCGGGTAAAAATGCTTGATTTATTTATTTATTTTTTAACTTGCGACGTTTGTTTATTTAGTTAGTTAGTTAGTTTGTAGAAAGCTTCTTGAATTGGCGAAATCGCAATGATTTTGCACGGTCTTTCGCGGTGATGTCTGTCGGTAAACGGGACCTTTTTAGCTGTCCTTGTGTTCGACGCACGTGAATCGAAGAGGGCTTCGGACGAACACGTGTTGGCCCAAACGTGTGGAAAATCGTTTCTGCGAGGGACCGACAGGGCATCAGATGAAGATGAAAAGGAAGAAGGGACGCCAGTGTTGGCAGAAGCACTTTTAACGGGAACGTACAAAAAGATGCCTGGCCCACGTTAGGACGTGAGCGCGCCGTCTTCGGGATCTGTTTCCGGTAGCCGAGCCAAAATAAACGTAACGTTTGGTCCATATTGTGTCTGAAATGTTACTTCCTCCACGTTTATTTCTTGTGTCTAGAGCTGTTGTGTAAGCGTATTATTGTACTCGGACCGTGATTAGCCGCGGTACTCGTTCTGCAGGTTCGTGCCTACGCCGGGTCCCAGCCGTGCTGATCTTCAGTACGACCTCACCCTTGCGAGTGTGTGTGCTGCTTAAATTAACAGCACGTCCCGGAGTGTTTTATTCCTCTTGTACCGCAGCAGCCATTTTAAAGGGGTCATATGATGATTTTATAAAAGTTCATTATTTTTTATTGGGTGTAGTAGAATAAGATAACAGGCTTTAATGTTTAACAAACACTACTTTTCCACATCTATTCCCAGTCTGTCTGAAACGCTCCGAGTGAGTTCCGGTTTCTCCAAAGCCCCTCCTTCCGAAAAGCCCAGACTGCTCTGATTGGCCAGCTGACCCTGTTGTGTTGTGATTGGCCAAAAACCTCGTGTGTGTCAGAAATGTAGTTGTGAAGACCTTCCTGATGATGTTTCTGCATCAGGAACGTTACCTCTGGCTGCTGCAAAGCACTCACACTGGAGACTCCTTCCAAAAATGTTCTCAGAAAACGTCACCGTTTTAATATGAATGATACAAATGATAACGACGCACATTTGTTTCTATAGAGTTATCCGCTATACAAGTCCATGTGAGTGAGTTGTTGTTGTTGTTGTTATTATTATTATTATAGAACGTATTCGAACATCAGAGCTATTTCAGATTCAAGAAATCAGCAGCTCAGTGCTATACATTTCTGGGTAGAACATGAACACAAATGATTTAACCAGCAGTTTGAGAATTTATAGGTCCTTTGTGAAAGGCACACACACACGCACAACCCCAGCCAGGAAAGTAATACGCTCTGTAAACGCAGTATTTTTATCATTTATTTTACCTCGAGATGTCTGAAAGTTGCATCTGTAACGTTCTGAAAGCTGCTACGCTGAAAGCTACTTACCGGAAACATTCCGGCGTCAGTCTATAGAGCGCCGTGAAAAGGGAAAGAGCGTTTATGTCGGTACGACGTGTGTGTAAAGGTTCATTTACTTTTCAAAACTTTCTCAGTGTGTACCGCTCCAGAGTGCGTTCTCTAGAAGAGGAAATGCTAATTGGCCGTGCCGTTGTGTGAATGAACACGGTGGGAATTCTGCCACACAGGAAGCCGGAGCCAGGCCTGCGCCGGGGCTAATCTATTTAACGTAATGAAAAGCAGGGCTGCATTTACTTTCCCTGTAGCGAGATCTTAAAGCGTAACTCCACAAGCAGCGCTCACGCGCAGAAAGCCGTAAACAACGACTCCAGAGCGTTGCACCCGTACAGCGGAGTTCTTCACCGATCCTAGTTTGGAACGAAGCAGTGGTCAGGACGCAGGGTGAGTCATGGGATTGTGTTGCTGGAACAGCGACGAGGGTTAAAAAGCCCAAAAGTGGCAGCTTGTGCTCGGGGAACTGACCTCTCAACCTTCTGATCAGTTACCCAGGGGTTTTACTACTGACTAGTCTTCTACTTATTTTTAGACTTTTAAATGGATTTATTATCGATTAACGGGGAGCGTCCGAACATGGCTACACTCACTGGGCCAAATTGACGAAATATTAATTACAATTCAAATTCTTTTAATACATGGCTGAAGTCTTATTAGGCAGCAAGTGAACAGTCAGATCTCGAAATTGACGTATTGGAAGCAGGAAAGGATCTGCGCGGCTTCGACGAGGGATAAATTGTGATGGCTAGACGACCGGGTCAGAGCATTTCTAAAACAGCAGGTCTTGTGGGGTGTTCCTGGTATGCAGTGGTTAGTACCGACCTAAAGTGGTAGAAGAAAGGGCAATCCGTGAACCATCAACAGTGTTCTGGGCACCCAAGGCTCATTGATTGGTGTGGGGAGTGAAAGCTAGCCCGTCTGGTCTGATCCCTCAGAAAAGCTACTGTAACAGAAACCGCTGAAAAAGTTCATATTGGCTATGATGGAAAGGAGTCAGAACACACAGTGCACTGCAGCTTGCTACGTATGGCGTTGCGTAGCTTCAGACCGGTTACAGAGCGCCCATGCTGACCCCGTCCACCACCGAAAGCCCCTACAATGGGCGCGTGGGCATCAGGACTGGACCATGGAGCAATTGAAGACGTTTCAATTACATTTTCTTATACATCATGTGGATAGGAAGGTGCGTGTGCGTCGCTTACCAAGGAAGAGATGGCACCAGGATGCACTAAGGGAAGAAGGCAAGCTGGTGGAGGCAGTGTGATGTTCTGAGCAATGTTCTGCTGGGAAACCTTGGGTCCGGGCATTCATATGGATGTTACTTTGACACGTACCGCCTACCTAAACACTGACTACGTTTACACGGACAGCAGTAATCTAATTATTGACCTTATTCTGAATAAGACAATATTCTGATTAAGGTGTTTACATGAGTCGCGTTTAGAATATTCCTTTCGTGTTCAGGTTTTACATGTTCTAGAACGTAGATCGATTAACGGCACACGTCATTATGTCCCCACGCCACGCCGTCGGACGTTCCCTCCAGAATTTCACGTATCGATATACGGTTGGTCTTCGTTATGGTACCATGTACAGTTATGGGTGTTTTTTATTTTGAGCGCTTCAAGTGCGGTTAATTATTTCTCATGCTGTACTTGCAAATAGATGACTGCTTGAAGCCGTGGGCTGTGTCCCGAACCGCGTACTTACCGTCTATATAGTGTATATAGAGATGCATGTATTTCACCTACTATATAGTAGGCAAGTACGCGGTTTGGGACGCAGCCGTGCTCTCTTGTTTACCGTCAAACGGTTGAGCGCTGCCGTGTGTGTACGTGTCCTGCCGCAAAATGCGGTGAAAACTCTCCCACGACGTTAATAGTGTGATTAAGGTGTGTACATGTCTGTAACGCACGTCGATAATGCGACTAAAACAGGAATACTCCACACGTCTTAATTCCATTCGTGTTTACTTCGAGTACGACTTTAGTCGGATTAAGGTCATCAATAATCATCAATTACATGCTAGTTTCTTAATCAGAGTATCGTCTTAATCGGGTTAATATCGGATTATTGTTGTCCGTGTAAACGTACTGAGTGTTCCAGACCATGTACACCCTTTCATGGCGATAATATGCCCTAATAGCAGTGACCTCTTTCAGCAGGATAATGCGTCCTGCCACACTGCAGAAATGTTCAGGAACGGTTTGAGGAACATGAGAAAGAGTTCAATCCCAGATCTCAATCCGATCGAGCGTTTGTGAGATGTGCTGGACAAACAAGTCCGATCCACGGAAGCCCCACCGCACAACTTGCAGGACTTAAAGGCTCTGCCGCTAACATTTTGGTACCAGATACGGTGTCCCAGCACGCCTTCAGAGCTTGACGGCTCCGAGCTGTTTGAGCAGCACATGGGAGGACTACACAATACACTCTTCATGTTCATTATTGTTTCCTGTGTCTATAAAAGTCCTCTTATACTTCATCTGATCGGGCTTCTGACATCTTTGGAGCATTTTAACGGCACTTCGGATGGATAGTCTTGTAGTCCTGTCGTCTCGGTGATGGTCTTGTAGAGACGTGCGAATGAACGAATGGATCAACAACAGCATCCTTCCATTTCCTTAACGTATTGTGTATATGTTTATGCTAATCGATGAACATGGAAAATGAAACCGTGGACTGTTACTCTGTCAGTGAAATAGTTTAGCGAGCTAGGTCTTTATATAGAAAGAATGAGTGTTTAGGAAGTTCAAGTGGCTTTGTCATTTCAGCCGTATACACTGGTACAGTACACAGGACAGGACAATGGGGACAGTAAGGGACAGTGTAGCGTCGAACACTACACAGTTCTAGTGTAGAAGTGTCCGATGTAACAGGTAGTGCAGTAGAATAACAATATCATTTAAAAATAGTACAAATGTAAACATAACATGCTATGACTTAGTCTTCAGCTGATTAGCTTATACCATATATGGACATAGAGTTATTGAGGTAGCAGCCAGGTAAAGAGTTTAATAGTGACAGGAAATTAAATAGGATTTTTACAGTGGCAATGCAGGAATGTGCAAATATTGCACTGGGAGTGGGATGGTGTTCAGTTCAGCGTGTGTGTGTGTGTTAGTGTGTCAGTCCAGTCTCTGAGTCTGATGGCTTGAGGGAAGAAGGTGTTACACAGTCTGGCCGTGAGGCCCGAATGCTCCGGTACCTTTTTCCAGACGGCGTGTGTGGCGTCCTCCATAATGTTGGTGACTTTAGCGGTTGCAGCGTGTGGTGTAAATGTCTATGATGGAGGGAAGATGGACCCCAGTGATCTTCTCAGCTGTCATTACTGTACGCTGCAGGGTCCTGCGATCCGACTCTGTGCAATTTCCAAACCAGGCGGTGATGTAGCTGCTCAGGATGCTCACTATTGTTCCTCTGTGTAAGAATGAGGGGTGCGAGAAAAGTAGAGACACTGCTGGTGTTGAGGGACCAGGTGGTGTTCTCCATCAGGTGAACACCAAGGATTTTGGTGCTCTTGATGATCTTCGTGGAGGAGCCGTTGATGTTCAGCAGAGAATGGTCGCTCCATGCGCTTGTGAAGTCAACAACCATCTCTTTTGTTTTGTCCACGCTCCGAGACAGTTTGTCGGCCTCGATGCTACATCATTCTGCGCCTCAAACCGAGCGTAGAAGTTGTTCAGTGACGACGTCCTGTAGTTGCTGATGGCCTGAATGCGTCGTGTGTCGCCGCTATCCGTGACGCGACTGTAGATTTTCTTGGCGTGTGCCGCAGTCATCCACGGCTTCCGGTTGGAGCGTGTAGCGATCGACTTGGAGACAAGGTGTCTCGAAGACAAGTCACTTGAAGAGTCATACAAGCTCTGCGAAAAGTTCAAAAGCCTCTTGCTTTCATATAAATGTTTTTCCACAAGTTAAAGTGATTCTGTATAGTTTTACTCAAGCACAGTAAGAACCGCAACATCATTAGTCATAGTGAAGATAACTTCAGTAAGCTCTTTATCCTGCTCTTGGTGCACTTTCATACCTTACTGTTTACGTCCCGCCCCCTTGTTTTTGACAGACAGCTAAGATCCCGCTCCTGTTCTGAGAGCGTGACGGCTCAGGGCTTTGTGAAATTCATTTCCAATGAAGTATAACGAGCCCTCAGGGCTCCGTCTCTGCACAGAGCAGGTTTTTTTGGAAGTAAAGGTGCAGTAGTCATTTTTTTTTTCCGTGGACAAATAACTGGGAAGATATTTAGAACATGATAAAAATACTGGTTTAAGCCGTGACCTCAGCACAATTGTGCCTGAGAATCCCTGTTTGGGAAAACTGACTGGTCTCCTGTAGTCTATATAATGACACAGGTCACCGTAGATCCTGGAGATCGGAGCAGGTTTCGGGATTGGCTCAACGAGTTGGGAAAAATTCAGTCGTAGAATAATAAACGTTCGAGACTCGATCTTGATCAAACTAAAAGACTAAACTTGCCTAATGCGCTAAAGCAACCCGTGCCATTTATTTACTCTCCTAATTGTTTCTGATGTGATCTTCACCGTTTGAGGTCGTGCTGGTGTATTCGAATAGCGTTTGCCTTATATAAAGCCAGGTCCATAAGTATTTGGACAGTGACACAATTTCCGTTCATTCGCCTCTGTACAGCGCCACAGTGGATTTGAAATGAAGCAATCAAGATGTGATTGAAGTGTAGACTTTCAGATTTAATTCACGGGGTTTAAAAAAAATGGCTGTAATTCCTAAACAGTTAATGCAGTATTTTTGTTATAGTCCCTCCATTTTCACAGGCTCAAAAGTAACTGGACAAACTAGCAATCAAATATTAGGATTATTTTTTTATTATTGGATGCAGACTCTTTGTATTCAATGTCTGCCTGAAGTCTGGAACCCTTGGACATCACCAAATGCTCTGTTTTCTCTCCTGAGATGCTTTGCCAGGCCTTTTAATGCAGCTGCCTTCTGTTGCTGCTTGTCTGTGTGTCTTTCTGCCTTCAGTTTTGTCTTCAGTAAGTGAAAAGCATACTCAGTTGGGTTAAGGTCATCAGACATTTAAAAACATTTAATTTATTTGCTCTTGGGTTGCTTTCACGATATGTTTTGGGTCATTATCCATCTGTACAGTGCAGCACTGTCCAATCAGTTTTGCAGCATTTGACTGAATCTGTGCAGAAAGTATAGCTCTATACACTTCCTAGTTCATCCTTCTACTTCTAACAGGAGGCACATCATCAATAAACTCCAGTGACCCAGTTCCACTGGCAGCCGTACATGCCCATGCCATAACACTACCTCCACCATGTTTGGCAGATGATTTGGTATTCTTTGGATCATGAGCCCTTCATTTACTTCTCTATACTCTTCTCTTCCCATCGTTCTGATACAAGTTCATCTGGCCTTTCTGATCTTCAGTGTTACCAGTAGTTTGCATCTTGATGTAAACCTCCTGCATTTACATTCATGAAGGTGTTTCTTGATTTGTAGACTTTTGTCAACGATACCCCTACCTCCTCCCGAGTGTTCTTGACTTGGCTAGATGTTGTGAAGGAAGGAATTCTACAATCATCCACTTTAGTTGTCTTCCAGGACTTTCAGTGTTGTGGAGCTTGCCAGTGCACTCCTCCTTTTTAAGAATGTACCAAACTGGTGATTTGGCCCCACCTAAAGTTTCTGCTCTCTCTCCGATTGGTCTGGTTAGATTTTTTTAGCCTAATAAAAGCCTCCTTCACTTGCATCGACACCTCTTTGGACCGCGTAATTGAGAGTTCCCATGAAGAGCTACCAAATGCAAATTCAATGCTTGGAATCAGCTCCAGACCTTTTTATCTCCTTAATCAGTCATGAAATAACGAGGGAACAAGCCACACCTGTCCATGAACCTGCTTATCAGTCAACTGTCTGATTACTGTCTGAAATGGGGGGGGCGTTAAATGGCTGAGATTACTCGACGGTTAATGCAGTGTTTTTGCTTAACCCCTTGAATTAAAGCTGAAAGTCTATACTTCAATCACATCTTGAATTTGCATCTTCATTTCAAATCCTGTGTGTGTAATTTTAAATCCTTTTGGTGACCTCCTGTATTTATACTGGCACTCGTCGTAGACGAGTAACAGACTTCAGATGCAAATGCCACATCTGGAACCAACTCCAGCCCTTTTATGAGCTTTCTCCCGCATGCACCGCTGAATCCGAGACGCGACTTGTCCAAAAATCGTCCAGTTACTTCTGACTTTCCAAAACCGGAGGAGTTCGCATAAAAATGGGCTATAATTTGTGCAGTGTGCACTGCCATAAATATCCTCAAATTAAAGCGGATAGTCTGCACTTAACATCAGTCACCGTTTCATTCTAAACCCCAATGTACTGCAGAAACGGAGCCGAAACAATCGCTCGTGTCGGTGTGGAGTTACTGCAGAACTCTACCTGAGGGGAAAAAACGCTGAAAACACGGCTGTTCCTATTCGCAGCGCGGCCTCGTGATTGTCGCTAGCGAGACGTTTCAGCGGTCGCGGGGTTTTTCGGACCGGTTATGGGGTTTATGTCGTCCGTTGGATGATGAATCTGTGTGGCTCTAATGAACGTAGGAGGAGATGAAAACATTCTGGGTGCTATGGCGAAACGATCTTACTGGCATGCCACTGCACGAAGAAAGTAGCGCACGCGGGCTGGCAGCGGCGTGTTACCATATTTAGTCTGTACAAACGTTTTGACCGTGCTAACCATATCAGTTATTGATTACGAGTTGAATTCGACAATTTACCGAATATTTGTTGCGACTGAGAGTCCGTCTTTGCTTGCTTATACATAAGTGTGTGTGTTTGAGAGAGAACGAGAAGTACTTTATTTTAATACTTTGTCCTCCGCTTTTCTTTATTGTCCATTCCTCGCTGCAGTGTTATTTTCTTGTTGCCCAGCAACAAAGATTAAAAATAGGACTGTGCGCTCCTAATTTTCCATCTCTTCTCTCCAATGTCTCTCATTCATTTTCTCTGTCTCTTCTCTCTCTCTCTCTCTCTCACACCACACACACACACACACACACACCCCCATGGTACTTAGTGTGCTTTTTTTTTGGTGGGGGGTGGGGGGTAAGGATGGAACAGGGTCGTGGACGCGCGTCCTTCGTTCGAGCAGGGATTTGCAGTGAGAGGATGGAAAACATTCTTCAGGCAGCACAAACGGCTGTTGTCAGAAGTAAAGGCCATTCGCTCTGTGCGTCTCTCTCACTCTCTCTCACACACACACACACACACACACACACACACACACCCCGCTCGAACAAGCACACTGAGTGACCCAGTCATACCCTAGTGCAGATATTCCCACCTCCACAAAGAGCAGCCTATGCAGTATGATGGTCTGATTGATCTCGTGATCAGTTATGGCACGATACACTTATCCGAGTATTTATACGTGTAAGCGTTCATCAGGTACTCATTTTATACCCAATCACCTCACTGACCTGTTCATAATTAACCTCCAGCTGTTTCATTTTACTAACACTTACTTTTCCAGCCTTTTGTTGCCCTTGTCCCAACATTTTTGAGACGTGTTGAGACCATCAAATTCCAAATGACCTGATTTAAAAAAAAAAAAAAAATTCCCCTTAAAATGGTACATTTCCTCAGTTTAAACATTTGATATGTTTTCTATGTTCTATTGTGAATAACCTACGGGTTTATGAGATTTACATTTCACACAGTGTCCCAACTTTTTTGGAATTGGAGTTGTATGTGTGTATATGCATATGTGTATGTATAATATTACAATATATAATATAGATATTATTTGTATGTGTGTGTATATATGAGAGACGTGTCCTGGATCATTTTTGCTGACCTCGATATTGCGTTTGTTTACATGTTTGTTTACATAATTTGTTTACATAAGAATGGAGGTCACCAGATCATGTCTGGTGAGTAGAGACGGATACAAACGCAGTTGAAGCGTTTTCTCCGAGAGGCTGGCAGACGAACCTAAATCGTAAATCCGTAAACGGAACACTCGCACGGGTCAGGTGATCAGCGAAGGCAGCGATGGTCCAAAATATACAGGCGAGAAAACGGAGCTAGATCACTGACGTGGAGAACGAAACAAAATGCTCGGTAGGGTCAGGTGGCGAAACTCTGACCTGCACGCAGCGCCCGGCGTGAGGGGGACAGTCCTGACACACCGACGTTTCGCTCGTCGGCTCTAGGGCTGTCGAATAGTCGTCAGATTTAAGATGATGACGCACGTTCGATTGCGAAGACCGTGCACATTTGAAGATTGAAGATGTGATTTTAATTCAGACATATCGTGATGGACCTGCCGATCGGCCCACGGCGCACGTCTTTGGACTGGAGGAGGAAACCGGAGTACCCAGCGGAAACCCCTGAAGCTCAGAGAGAATGTGCAACCTTCACACACACACACACACACACTAGTGCTAACCACTAAGCCACTGTGTTTCCTGTTTATCAGAATTTCACGTTTTTAAATGCAGCACTCACGTGTTGACTGTACGCCACGATGCCTGTTATGTGTCGTTGACGTGTCTTCGATTATAGTGATCGGACGTTTCTGATATCGCGCGCACGCACGCACACACACTCTCACTTCTCTGTTGAAGCTGCATGTCCTCTTGTCCTCCGTCTTACTTTCTCTCCCTGAAGTGCATGCTGTAAAAGCAGTACTCTGTAAAACTGGAGCTTCTTTTATATAAACACTAGTTAAGTTGTCTTAATTTGTCTAGTTTAGCATAACAAATTCCTCTCTCGCACTCTCTCTCTCGTGCTCTCGCATTCCCGCTTTCAATCTCTCGCTCTCCCTCTTTCCCTCTCTCCCTCTCCCTCTCTCTCTTTCCCTCTCTCCCTCTGCCTCTTTCCTTCTCCCTATTTCCCTCTTTCCCTCTGCCTCTTTCCCTCTGCCTCTTTCCCTCTGCCTCTTTCCCTCTGCCTCTTTCCCTCTGCCTCTTTCCCCTCTCCCTCTCCCTCTCTCTCTTTCCCTCTCTCCCTCTGCCTCTTTCCTTCTCCCTATTTCCCTCTTTCCCTCTGCCTCTTTCCCCTCTGCCTCTTTCCCTCTGCCTCTTTCCCTCTGCCTCTTTCCCTCTGCCTCTTTCCCTCTCTCCCTCTCCCTCTCTCTCTTTCCCTCTCTCCCTCTGCCTCTTTCCTTCTCCCTATTTCCCTCTTTCCCTCTGCCTCTTTCCCTCTGCCTCTTTCCCTCTCTCACTCTCCCTCTGCCTCTTTCCCTCTCCCTCTTTCCTTCTCTCGCTCTCCCTCTTTCCCTCTTTCCCTCTGCCTCTTTCCCTCTGCCTCTTTCCCTCTGCCTCTTTCCCTCTCTCACTCTCCCTCTGCCTCTTTCCCTCTCCCTCTTTCCTTCTCTCGCTCTGCCTCTTTCCCTCTGCCTCTTTCCCTCTCTCGCTCTCCCTCTTTCCCTCTTTCCCTCTGCCTCTTTCCCTCTGCCTCTTTCCCTCTGCCTCTTTCCCTCTCTCGCTCTCCCTCTTTCCCTCTTTCCCTCTGCCTCTTTCCCTCTCTTGCTCTGCCTCTCTCGCTCTCCTCTTTCCTTCTCTCGCTCTCCCTCTTTCCCTCTCTCGCTCTCCCTCTTTCCCTCTCTCGCTCTCCCTCTTTCCCTCTGCCTCTTTCCCTCTGCCTCTTTCCCTCTCTTGCTCTGCCTCTCTCTGCTCTCCTCTTTCCCTCTCTCGCTCTCCCTCTTTCCCTCTCTCGCTCTGCCTCTCTCCCTCTTTCCCTCTGCCTCTCTCCCTCTTTCCCTCTCTCGCTCTCCCTCTTTCTCTCTCTCGCTCTGCCTCTTTCTCTCCACCGCTTTCGCTCTCTCCCTCTTTCTCTCCCCTCTCCGTCTTTCGCTCCCTCGCTCTCCGGCTCTCCTCTCCGCTTTCTCTCTGGCTCTCCCTGCGTCGTTGCACTCCTCTCTCCCTTTCCCCCCCTCTCTCTCTCCCTTTTTCTTTTCCTTTTTTCCTTTCTCTCTCTCTTTCTCTCTTCTTCCTCCTCCCTTTTCGTCGGTTTTTTTCTCCTTTTTTGTGGAGGGGCTCGGATTGATTGAATCTTTAAAGGGCAAAGACATTAAAGGGAAAGAGAGAAGCGCTGTTTTGACTTGATCACGTTGTGTGTGTGTGTTGTGTATATGTTGGGGAGCAATCAAAATCGTACAGGCGTTTTAAAGCACCAAACAGGAAGCGTGGAAACGGCACAACATCCGCTGGAGATCCGGCTCTGTTTCGCTTGCTCGAACGTACACATTCTCACCACTTCAGGCCACGCAGTCTTTTCGTTGCGTCTTCCTTTCCCCGAAAGCCTGTGCTGAACCCGTCTGTCCGTCACACAGGAATTATCCGACGGCAAAATCCCGGCCGAATGATTTTTCAGGCCGCGCCCTGAAGCGTTCAGGCATTTGAGGATGGGATCTGTGGAGATCTCTGGGGAATTGGAGTAGCGGAAAAACAAGAAGTTCCCATGTTGCTGTTTCGCCCAGCGTTAATCATGAAAACCCTGATTAGTGTATTTGCAGGCAGTTCGGGCCAGAGTCTCGCCTCGGCTGATAAGGATAATGGTTAACGTGTATGCTGGGAAAAGTCTTTTATTTTATCCTGCTTAAATGTAATGCGATCACTCTCCTATCACTTTGTCTGAACCCTTGCTTGCTACGGTAGCTATTCCTGTCGTCCTTTAAAGCTGGGTAAAATGAATTCCGTCATGACCAGCGCTGTGTGCTATCCAGCCCCATGAGCAATAAACAGTTTCCTGAGTTTTCAGGTACTGTTGTCGGGTGAGGAGGTCTGGGGCGCGGGTCGGCGTTCCAGTTCATCCCAAAGGTGTTCCGTAAGGTCAAGTTCTTCCACTCCATCCTCGGCAAACCGTGTGTTCATGGAGCTCGCTTTGTCCACGGGCGTCGCCATGCAGGAACAGGCTTGGGCCTCTTCGTTCCAGGGAAGAGGAATTGTAATGCTCCGGCGTACAAAGACCTTCTATACAATTCTATGGAAACAGTTTGGAGAAACGGTCAGGTGTCCACATATTTTTGGCCATGTAGTGCGTTTCACCGGCGTGCCGATTTCTTCTCGATTCATGGGGTATGGGTAAAGAAAATGCGAATCATTGTGTGTTTATATCAGCTACTGTTATGCAAATATTTTGAAAAGGTTGCGGTGCAACAAGATGACCTAATCAAGAGCGTGTAAGCCAGACACGGTCACGGAGAGATACGGAGCGCGTGCGCAAAGGTGGCATGTAGTAACAACAACAAATAATTATAAGAAATAATAGAGAGATTATAAGAAAATGAAAAGACTTTTTTGTTGTAAGCAAATCGAAGATTCGTCGAGGAACGGTAGGGGAGGTGGGGTTTGGGGCCGGGGATCTCACTTTGTCACGCCGTGATTGATCGTGCCCGGTGTGAATAACTCCGTAGAGAGATCTTGTTTCGAGTCAAGAGCACCATCGTGTCGTACAATCGCAGCACGTCATCACGCTCGGTGCGAAAGGCCCTTTAAATTACTGTATTTAGTCCCACCCCCAAAACACACACGCTTCCTTGTTTGCTCTCTGAACAGCCTCAGTTCCTCATGGTGTGGATTCCACAAGGCGTTGGAAGGCTTCCTTTGAGCGTCTGGTCCATGGTACCATGACTGCCATGATCACATACTCGCTACAGGTTTGTCCGCACGTTCATTCTGTAGACGTCCCGTTCGGATCCGACTCCCTGCCATGTTCGTGGAACCAGTTTGAGACGACTTGGCGATAGCCAAGGCACAGGTTTGGTTGATTTCCAGTGCCTGGACTTTTTTGTTTCGTTTTTTGCGAGATGGGAGTCGGAGCGGTCGTTTATTTGATGGGAGCGAGCTAACGTTTATTTATCCATGTTTAAAGTTGTTGCATTCTAATGCACAGCTTTTTTTGTTTGTTTTTTTTGTTTTTGTTTTACGCGTGAGATCTGTATGGATCACGCAAACACTGTCGTACACGCCGGCCAATCATGTGGCAGCAGCGCAGTGCATCAAATCGCCAAGAGCTTCAGTTAACGTTCACGTCAAACATCAGAATGGGGAAAAAACGCGATCCGTGTGACTGATCATGGCGTGGATGTCGGTACCAGATGGGCTGGGTTGAGTATTTCAGGAGCTGCTGATCTCCTGGGATTTTCACACAACAGACTCTCCTATAGAGTTTTCGCCGAGTGGAGCGAAAAACAAAAAGCAGTGAGCGCACGACGGTTCTGAAACTTTCCAGCTTTCCGTATCTGTTTCTAGAACATCCTGTGTGTTAGAAGGGGTCTCCACTAACAACAGTGGGTCAGACGTCGTGTAACCTCCCCCACGTTCTGCTAAATGACTTCTCCGTGCTATGGCTCTTGGTCCTTAAGATACGGTTCTGCTTGTGCACCAAATGAAACCAACATCGCATAACTGACCTAACGTGCGACGAATGTCACACTTATCTTCTCGTCCTCTTTTGTGACCAACCGAGCACACCCCTCAGCCTCAACCAACCCGTAGAGGGTTAATCTAGGCAAGGGGCGGGGCGATGTTTGTTTTTAGATCACGAATGATCAGAACGTCCCCACGGTCTGTTTTATACGGAGTACCGTGATACTAAACACACGTCGTTGTTTTTAAGAACCAGACTTGACTCTATTCTCCAGTCCAGCTCGTGTTCTCCCCCGCTAGTAACGCAGAGTAGGCAGTTCCTTAAATTCTTTCGCTTAGTTTCACGACGCGGCAGTACGGAAGCATAGCGCAAAACGATGGTTGTTTGCGAAACACGATGAACCCTGTTTTAACCACCCAGAAAGGACCCCAACGAGTTGTGGCACTTAAGGGGAGTGGAGCTGTTCTTATGAGAAAACCCCCGAAGCGCTGGAAGAGCACGACTGATGCCGTGATATTTGACCTGGTCCAAGGATATCTAGTTGTTTGGTACAGATAAACGGTTGACCTATATTGAACGTAGTGTGGAATTATGGAACGTACATCCACAACCCTGAGGTGTAAGAAACGGGACATGATTTGAAGTCAGGGAAATGCTCCCTGAGAAAGTCAGGAAGTTTCCGTACATGCGCCTTGCAGAATCCACAAAATGGTAATGATTTCAAATAAATAAATAAGGTGGATCATAAAATCTGCATTTAGTTGTTGCCCTGAATAAGATATTTCACATAACAGATGTTCACATAAAGTCCACAAGACACAATAATAACTGGATTGACACAAATGAATCAGTTCAAAAGTTTACACACCCTTGATTATTAATCCTGTGTGTCGTTATTTGGATGATCAGCGACTGTTTGTTTTGTGAGAGTCTTCATGGGTCCCTTGTTTGTCCTGAGCCGTTAAACTGCCCACTGTTCTTCAGAAAAATCCTCCAGGTCCTGCACATTCTTTACTTTTCCAGCGTCTTCTGCATATTTCAAAAGGTGCAAACATTTACTGATGCTCAAAAAACGATCTTAACTTTGTGTATGTATTTATGCATGTATGTACATATCCGATGATGTATGGAAAACCACATTGTGCGTCTTTGTTTCTCCAGGCTTGCATTGACGAGAACGCTGAGATGGTGCAGTTTCTCGTGGAGAGCGGTAGTGATGTGAACCGAGGGGACAACGAGGGCTGGACACCCCTCCATGCAGCTGCTTCCTGTGGCTTCATTCAGATCACCAAGTCAGTGTGTGTGTGTGTGTGTGTGTGTGTGTGTATGGATGGATGGATATGTGTGTGGAGTGTGTGCACTTGTCACGCTAAGGCTTGTTTATACTTTCCGCCAAAGTGTATTTGTGTTGTGATGCACAAAGCGGGATTATGTGTAATGCCGTGTGCACACTACAAGACTTTCAAAATCTCCGGCTCGCTGACCCTTTCACGCGACACGACTCAAACCGCCTGCGATAAGTTGTTTGGTGGTGTAGGAGTGTACACAAAATAAGTGATTGCTCTCTGACTACACAATCTTTCACCTGGGGAGATCCCGCTTTCTAACGAAAATAAACATGAGAGCTGTCCGTAATGTGAATGTCGCTGTTTTGTACAGACACGAGAAAAGAACCGAGTAATAAGGGGGGAGAAATACAGGTAGGATGTTGATGCTGTGCACCGATTCAGGTCACGTTTGTGTTTATTTTTACTGTTCCTAACAACCATTTGGCTATGCCATGTAAAATAAGTTCTTATAGAAGTGAAAGTATTGTGCTCCAATTCTACCTCCCACACAACTAGATGGATGATGAACTGGATTCTGGGAACTGCTGCGCAGATACCTTTATTTTTCCCTCGTATTGGTCAGTTTTTCCATTGCTGTACTTGCAGCTAGTCACGAAGGGGTTTACGCTGCGTTTTTCTTCACAAAAAATATCAAACATGCTTGAAAATATCGGTGCCTCTGCACACTCGCAGACTGAGAAAGTTGCTAGTGGGCCGGTCTAGAAGAGACATTTTCACTCACTGACTGACTGTGTCCCTTTGTATAGCTAGGCGAATTTAAATCTAGCTACCCTTAACTAGTTAGCAGTTCGCAAATTAGCCCACCACCGCGTCATTGTGGGATACCTGGAGAGGGAGAGTGCTAGCTGGTTAGCTGAAGTTGTGTCATTTCATGTAGGTGTGTCCTCCTTGCTTCAAATATCGTCACGGCTAATAACTTGCATTAAATGATTGGGATCGAGGATGTCTTGTGGCTTGAATGTGTTTTTAGCTACATACATGTGACCCTCGGGTTTAAGCGAGCACCCTGTTTTATTTAAGAACAGAGATCTATCAAAGTCTGACCACGTGTTTGTAGAAGTGCATCATGGTATGAACAAAGTAGATTTCTGAGGAGCTCAGACAAAGAGTTGTTGACACTCATCAGGCTGGAAAAGGTTACAAAACCATCTCTAAAGAGTTTGGACTCCACCGATGTACAGTCAGACAGATTGTGTAGAAATGGAGGAAATTCAACACCATTGTTACCTTCCACAGGAGTGGAGACCAACAAAGATCACTCCAAGAGCAAGATGTGTAATAGTCCATGAGGTCACAAAGGAACCCAGGGCAACCTCTAAGCAACTAAAGGCCTCTCTCACACTGGCTGATGTTCATGAGTCCACCATCAGGAGAACACTGAATAACAATGGTGTGCATGGCAGGGTTGCAAGGAAAAAGTCACTGCTCTTCAAAAAGAACATTGCCCCCGTCTGCAGTTTGCTAAAGATCACGTGGACAAGCCAGAAGACTATTGGAAAAATGTTTTGTGGATGGATGAGACCAAAATGAGAAGCGGTTTGAATGGGTTAAATGAGAAAAGTTATGTTTGAGAAGAACCTTATTCCATCTGTGAAACATGGGGGTGGTAGTATCATAGTTTGGGTCTGTTTTGCTGCATCTGGGCCAGAACGACTTGCCATCATTGATGGAACAATGAATTCTGAATTATACCAGTGAATTCTAAAGGAAAATGTCAGGACATCTGTCCATGATCTGAATCTCAAGAGAAAGTGGGTCATGCAGCAAGACAATAACCCTAAACACACACATCATTCTACCGAAAAAAGGTTAAAGAAGAATAAAGTTAATGTTTTGAACTGGCCAAGTCAAAGTCCTGACCTTAATCCAATAGAAGTGTTGTGGAAGGACCTGAAGCAAGAAGTTCATTTGAGTAAAACCCACCAGAGTTGAAGCTGTTTGCACTGAGGAACGGTTTAAAATTCCTCCAAGACGATGTGCAGGACTGTTCAACAGTTACCGGAAACTTTTAATTGCAGTTATTGCTGCACAAGGGGGTCACACCAGATACTGAAAGCAAAGGTTCACTTACTTTTACCACCCACACAGATGCGTAATATCGGATCATTTTCCTGAATATAAATAAATGACCACGTGTAATATTTTTATCTCATTTGTTTAATCTAATTTTAGGACCTTTTTTTAATTATTTTTTTAAGTATTTTTTTTTTTTAGGATTTTAGGTTTTAGATCATATTTATGCAGAAATATAGAAAATTCTAGTGTGTGTGTGTGTGTGTGTGTGTGTGTGTGTGTGTGTGTGTGTAAATATATTTTAGACCCTATTCAAATAACTATTGTTGGGAACTTTGAGAAAAGGTGAAGCTGTGTTTAAGAAGACCGCAAGAGTATATTGCTAAGAATTTCAAATATGAAGCACTTTTCACTAAGATTTAATTTTTTTTGTCACTTCCCACTTTATAAATAGCAAGTTATGAAATTTTATTCGTCGTTTTATAATGGTATAAAATTGAATGAAATGGTATACAGACTTTTCCCCCTATTTCTTTATTTAAAAAAAAGTAGTGATGAAGAAAACCCCTTCTATGAACATTCCCAACATGTGACTGACTTGGAACCTTGTCCTCTGTGTCCGTGTTGCAGGTACCTGATCGAGCACGGCGCACAGGTGGGAGCGGTGAACAGCGAGGGGGAACTTCCTTTGGATGTGGCCACGGAGGAAGCCATGGAAAGACTTCTAAAGGCAGAGATCAAAAAACAGGGTGAGGGGGGAGGAGGATAAATGCGCTGAATGAACGAACGGAGCGAGAGAAGGAGAGACTTTACAATAAACAGATATGCCAACAGTAATAAAAAGGAAGACAATTGGCTGGAGGAAAGTGATTCACGGGTCTGTGTTCAGTCTCTAAAAGGTACACACGGTCCCCTCCAAAAGTATTGGAGCGGCAAGGCCAATCCTGTTGTTCTCAAGACATTTGGGTTCGAGACCAAACCATGAATGATTGTTCAACACCTCTAGATGTAAACATGAGGAAACGAATGTTGAAATTCTGACCTGTCGTGTCGTATTCACTTTTTGATCTCAACCCCTGCTGTCTGGATTTTACCGTAGCGCTTTATAGTGGCTACTAGTCAGATGTGCAGGTTTACTGCTAATCTGACAACACGCACATGCTATCAGACAAACGGTGTGTTTCCGTACGTGATCAGACTAGTGTAGACGTTCGTCAGCGGTGTCGTTCCGGAGCCACGTTGATTACGTTCCATCAGTGACGCTGGTGCCGGAGATGAATTGCAGGATTCCTCGGAATAGTGGCATTTTCATGCGTTCTCTAGGGGCGTCGTTCGTTCTAATAGATAAAGCTGTAAATAAACGAGTAGGCTAGCAGGATGATTGGCTCATAACTCTGATACTTCTCATTCTTTACTGAGTCTGATACTTAAGAACGCTTCCATCTATACGTCATCGTTATCCATGAATTTAACGGTAGGCCTACCCCCAGCAAAGACACCGTTCTGAGCAGAGTCGGTGGGAGGGTGCTGAACCGAATGGTATCGCGGCAGATTCAGTGGTATTGACGAATCTCGAAATCGTTGCCTTACAAATAATCGAAATGGTATATTTGGAAGCCTGAGGTTTACACCCCTAGGCTGTAGGCACCAGTATGACTGATCGTGTGTGTGTGTTTGGCTTGTATGTTTTCATGTCATGGTATTGCATACCCATTTTGTAGGCATGAGAGAGAACATCGCTGTGTCGGATAGCGACTCGTTTCGTTAGGCCAGTGCGTCCAACACAGCCCCTCTGCCTCGTTTTTGTTAATTGTTTTAAATGAACTCTGTTAGTGTGATGCGCGTCTGTTTTTCCAGGGCGTGTCGGACTGCAGTAGGAAGCAGTGATGCACCATGAATTTGTTATTGAGTACAATCAGTTACGGCACAATCTACCTTCAAACCATCATTCCATATTAATAACGTTACCAGGAAATCCATGTGATCCTGAAGGAGATTAAAATATTGTTAATAATGGGATGGGGGGGGGGGTGTCCTTTTTATGCTCTAAATCCTGATCTTTTCTTACAAGACAGTGTATTGATATCGCAGTGGTTCTCTTTGCTGTCAGTACGAACTAAATGCCATATTTTATTTGTGTCAGTATCGCCTCGTGAAGCCTATTTCGGGATACGTCTTGTATCGTGGCTTTTGTCCATCACCTCATGCCTAATGTTTTGTGACATTTATTACCCACTCGAAGCTTGAAACAAATTCCAGTATCTCCAATGAAAAGCCAGCAGCTGGGTTGTAATCAAGCAGCTACAGCATGTGGAAGCTAATCGTAAATTGCATGTCCAAGAAAAAAAAAGTTTTTTTTTTGTTTTTGTTTTTTCCCCTGAAAAGCTAAAGGTCTATAAATAAATACATTTAAACATCGATCAGCCATAACATTAAACCCACCTGCCTAATTTTGTGTAGGTCTCCCTTGTGCTGCCAGAACAGCTCTGAGCTGTCGAGGCATGGTCTCCACAAGACCTCTGAAGGTGTGATGTGGTATCTGGTACCAGATCCTTTAAGTCCTGTACGTGGATCGGACTCATTTGTCCAGAACATCCCACAGACGCTCGATCGGATTGAGATCTGGGGAATTCGGCGGCCGAGTCAACACCTTTCTCATGTTCTTCAAACCGTTCCTTTTGTACAATTTTTGTATGCTCTGACCCAGTCGTCCAGCCGTCACAGTTTGGGCCCCATGTCAGAGTCGCTCAGACCCTTACGCTTGCAAATTTTTAATCTCTGTGTGTGTGTGTGTGTGTGTGTGTGTGTGTACACAATGTAAATAAAATCCTAAGCTTACCCATGCATGTCTGTCAGGTGTGGACGTGGAGCATGCGAGGAGAGAGGAGGAGCGCGTGATGATGCAGGATGCCATGAATGTTTTGGCAGGAAGTGGTTCTCTGGTGCCTCATCCCAACACTAAGGCAACGCCACTGCACGTAGCCGCAGCTAAAGGCTACATTGAAGTGCTCAAGTGAGTGTACGCCGTGACCCGGCTCACCCAGCACTTCTAGTTTTTACAGGCAGCAGTAAAACAATATTTTGTTTGTGTGTGTGTGTGTGTGTGTGTGTGTGGGGCAGGGTGTTACTGAAGTGTAAGTTGGATGTGGACAGTAGGGACTGTGATGGTTGGACCGCTCTGCATGCTGCTGCTCACTGGGGGCAGGAGGAGGCGTGCGGTCTCCTCGTGGATCATATGTGTGACATGAACGCTGTCAACAACGTGGTAAGCACCTCGGTATACTTTTATTTTTATTCCCCTCCCCCTCTTATACTTCAGCGTCCGTCTGATATTGAGGTACTTTTTGTGTAGGGTCAAACCGCTCTCGATGTTGCCGATGAGAATCTAGTGGACAAGTTGGAGGAGCTGCAAAAGAAGCAAAACGCAGTAAGTATGTGCGCTCATGTGTGTTTGTGCAGTGTGGTATGTTCCACATGAGAAGCGCTATCTTATCACTTCTCTCTCTGGTTTATGTTCAAAGACCACTTTCACTCTTTCAAGAAAAGGTTATCTGTGCTGGAACGCACTCTGAAAGCCAGCAGTTTGTTGTAACACACACACACACACACACACACATACACACAGAGAGCAGAGTAAGTTCTTGCAGGGCAGTACTCCTCGAGCCAGGAGCCATATAAGGACCTCACACAATAGAGTGTCAGACTGTGTTTATTATATTACCTTTTGCGATTCTTTGCCAGGTACTTACATAAAGAAGGCTTAGTGTAAGGCCGCCGAGGTTTTTTCGACGGTCAGGGCTTTGGGGAGAGACGGGGTGGTGGGATTTCGGCGGGTTTTATTGCCGTTTCATCCTGCCGTCATGTCCAAATCTTTAGATGCGTATAGAGAAACTGAAGATCCAGATGCCTGTTATTGAAACCAGTCCACCCATCTCTATGGCACCAGTCCGTCCTCGCAGGTAACACACACCTATACTCTCTCTCTATCACTCACACACACACACACACACACGGAGTGTGACTCAGATGCAGTCTGCATGTTATTTCACCCACCAGCTCTGGCCTCACCAAAAGGACACAATATTTGATACACATTGCATGTGTAAACATAAACACAGACACGGAGATGGCTAAAATGGAGGTCCTGAGGAGTTTGGAGATAAATTTGGAGGGATGAGTGACCTGGTGACTAGTATATTAGTGATTTTAGAACCTTGTGTATGTGTGTAAAATACACCGTGCTGTCTGATCTTCATTTCCGTACGGTTTCGTTTTCATGTGCGACTTTTTCAGTCTAGTAGATGAAGCACGTATTCCTGAAGGTATTGGAACCCCAATCTGAACCGACGTATGTCGTCATTAGAAAATTGCGGTTAACGCACCGGATCCTAAATTGGGGCGCCAATACCTTTCGCACCCGTAGCCGAAACCACCTGCGCACTCATTCGCTTCACCTGTTGTGTTGCTCTCACCGATTGGCTGGTTTGCATGTCACTCGTACTCTGCCGGCGGTGTTGGGCCGCCCCTGCAGGACGTCCATCTCTCGTATGAGCAGCAAGGAGAAGATCACGTTGCACGAGAGAGAGAAGCACCCCCCGCCGTCCGCGCTCCAAACTCCGCCCACGGAGGAAGAAGAGGAGGAGCAGCCGAACCCCCAGAGCCGTCCAGGTGCGCCGTCCAAAGCGTCCAGCAGCTCCAGCTCCGAGGAGGAGAGCGAATCGGAGAGCGATGCTGAATCAGGTGAGTTTTGTAGAGTCCCCTGTGCCTCAGGTGCATGTGTGTGGTCCTCACATTGATGCGCCGTGGAAGCAGACTGACGGGGCACGTGCAGTATTTAGTCTTTTCTGGAATATGAATTCTGAGTGGGGGTGTTGTAATAAGGTAAGCGTTTTACGGTCCAAGATGTGCAATCCCATCTAAAAAAAAATATAACAGATCAGAGTGCGGTGTTATTATGTTAATTTTTTTGGATATCATGGCTGAAGATTACAAAAGAATCTAGAATATTTTTTTTTTTTTTTTTTTTTTTTTTTTTTTTTATATTTTGGGAAAAGGTTTTGGGGGGGTTGCTTTCCCTTATTGGTTTGTTTTGGTTTGATCCTGAGATTGTCCCCCGGCCCGTCCCCCCCCCCCCCCCCCCCCCCCCCCCCCCCCCCCGGCCCAATCTGTCTACATACTTTGTGTAAGTAAATAACAAACCAGTATCTATTTGAATCTGAAGATGTCAGCTTTCCATGTTATAAACCACTCACTCGTCTGCTTTTTTTTTTTTTAGTAGTTTATTGACAGCGCACGGTATATACACTACGTCCACACACTTGTTAAGTGTCTACATTGTTAACGTTCTGGAGTAATATCCTGCCTGCTCATACAGATGACTGAAAACATGTGTTCGTTGCTAGGAGTGTTCCAGAGCTCACGCTTAATCTGAATAGTTTTTTATTATTTATTTTACTACACCGCTGCTGTTTTTCAGCTTGGACAAGTACCGACACTGAGAGTTCCGCGTGAGGCAGGGTGGAAAGCTCAAATTACACGTTTTGTAAGCAGTTTAACTCGTTAGTAGTGGTTTAACCGGTTCTCGGGGGGGGGGACGACGACAAACACAAACATCAAATCTAGATTTTTAATTCTGTTTATATTTTTTGCTGTTAATTTGAATACATTCGAGTACCATTTGTATAGCTACAAATCACGTTTGTTTTTTTTGTTAATGAAGTCACGTTTGTTGCTCAAGTAAGGTAAAGAGTTCAGTCTTCAGGGGTTTTTCTTTTTTTAAAAAAGACAGCCAGCGACTCGGTTATTTCATCCAGAGGGAATTCATTCCACCACCAACATAAACACATGTTCTCTGCCTCCTCTGTGCAGGAGCCCAGGTTAGCCCGAGTGCAGCCCACGCCGTCCAGACGCCTGTTCAGCGTTGGAGACGGGACCGCCACCGGTAGCACCTCAGACAACCCCAGCAGGTCTGTGTGAATGAGAAAACCGCCAGTACGTCCTGGTTTTATTATTTACCGAGACGAGACGTGTGATTCTGATCTTGTGCGCAGCTGGTTGAGCAGGAGCTCGTCATACACACGAAGGCTGAACAGCCAGTCAGGCAGTGAGCCGGCAGCACAGAACCCTTCTTTACCTCGTAGGTTAGTACCCCAACCACACCACAGCCCCCCCACCCCCACCCCCCAACACACACACACTCACACACACACACATGCACCATGACCATGTGTATGATCTGCTTTTAACTCTGTGTCTCTGACTCCAGCTCATCTTATGGAAGGAAACTTGATGATCCCACACAGGGAACATCTGGACTCAGTCGCCTCAACAGTATAGTGGCTCAGAGGTGTGTATGTGTGCACTAGCAGCATTCAGGAATACATGCGACCGTGGTCAGTCCTGTCTGAAACGGAGGCGAGCGCCTTGTTTTTCTTTCGTAAATAAATTCGCAAGCATGGGCCAAACAATCAAAAAGTAGTTTAAATTTTTATTTATTTATTTATATATATATATATATATATATATAATAAATAAAAATTTAAACTACTTTTTGATTGTTTGGCCCATGTTTACGTAATATATATATATATATATGTGACAAAGTGCCTGTAAAGTAAATTATGGATATTATAAATTCTGCACTGAAAGCACAGTGGCTCAGTGGTCAGCAACGCATGCCTCGCACCTCCCCGGGGTTTCGGGGTCAAAGGTTTGCATGTTCTCCCTGTGCTTCGGGGGTTTCCTCCGGGTACTCCGGTTTCCTCCCCAAGTCCAAAGACACATTGAAAAATTTGAATAAAAAAAAAATTCCTTTTTTTTTTTTTTTTCCTCCATAATTTAACTCGAAATATCTTTTGATTTGTGTTTTATTATCATTATTTTTATTTTTTTTGCTAAATTAGTGTTAAATTCTTGTGTCTTTTCCAGACAAGTTACATCGACGAGTCACTCCTTTATCAAGTGACCCTCTGCGAGCAGTTTCCTGCACTGGCCGATAAAATTTAGATTCGGGTTTAGTGTACTAACCTCGGGTCCTTTCTGCTCGTGCAGGTTAGCTCAGGAAGAGTCCGAAAAGAAGGAACCCATCTCCACGACGACAACTACGACAGCAAGCGAGCAGGAGACGAAGCAGAGGCGGAGGTGAGTGAAATCGAGCCAGTGTGTTTGTGACATCGTTATTACAATAATTATAATTATTGGTCTGGCTGAGGATAAACTGCAGTCAATCTCATTTAATAGCTGTAATTAAACATACTGTGTACAGTGTCTTATCCAGGCCGTGTGTGTGTGTGTGTGTGTGTGTGTGTGTGTGCGCAGGTCATATCTTACCCCAGTACGTGATGAAGAGGCTGAAGCTCAGAGGAAAGCTCGTTCCAGACATGCACGTCAGTCCAGGCGCTCTACTCAGGTTCGCTTGATGTTAAACCCGTGACCTTTGACCCAATCGTGACAATGCGCACCATCTATATAATAATAATTCCTTAGATTTATATAGCTCTTTTCTAGGCACTCTTACCTTGCATGGGGAGGGGGATCTCCTCAACCACATCCACCTGGAAGATACACTCAGCCAGCCATAGTGCACCAGAACATCCAGCACACACCAGCTATTAGTGGAGAGGAGAGAGTGATGGACCAAGATTATTAGGGGGCCATGATGGAGAAGGGCAAATGGGGGAATTTCACCTGGACACCGGGGTTATACCCCTACTCCTTAACGAGACGTGTCCTGGGATTTTTAATGACCACAGAGAGTCCTTGTTTTAACGTCTCATCCGAAAGACTAATGAACGTTAAGTTAGTTTCAGTGAAATTTCGCACTGCGAACCTCAACGACAGTTTTAACTTGTCAGTGCTAGCAAGCGACCATGGTGTAAGTGGGATGATCCACGTCTAGGGGCGCGTTACACAGTTTTAATGGACTCCGCTTCACATCGGCTCGTTATGGCATCCACGCCATGCATTAAAAACGTGTAACGCGCACCTAGCCATGGATTCATCGATTATCCCATTTTTTTATATATATATATATATATATATATATATATATATATATATATATATATATATATATATATATATATATATATATATATATATATATATATATATATATATATAAAATGGATACACACGCGCGCGCGCACACATTAGTGTTGGTGTATGCATGTCTGATGGGTTTTTTTTCCCCTCTTTGTTTTTTTTCCTCCAGGGTGTTACACTTACTGACCTCCAGGAAGCAGAGAAGACGATTAAGACTGATATCAAGGGAAAAGAGACGACTAAAGAGGAAGAGGAGAAAGAAGCGAAGCAGAAGAAGGGAGAGGAAGGGGTAAGAAAGGTTGAGATTGTTGACCTGAGATCTAAGACTGTTAAGGGCATCGCACTACATTGTTTCAGATTTATTATCCAGGGTTTTTATTTATTTATTTATTTATTAAGCCACACATCATACTCATTTAAGGTCAAGATATTTTCAGAACATGGATTTTGGTGTGTGTGTGTGTGTGTGTGTTCAGGAGGTGAGTTGGAGGTCTCGTATTGCGAACTTGCAGAAGTCGGATCTGCTGGGACTCACTCACCCTCCTGGTGCACCTCGTCCTGCTGACAGGAGAGGTGACCTTTACTGCCTATTGACCTTTTGGTCCTCCGAGTAATCCAGATGTGTTCGGGTTTTTTTTTTTTTTTTTTTTTTTTTTACATTTCTACATTGTGTGTGTGTGTGTGTGTGTGTGTGTGTGTGTGTGTAGATGCAGAGGATGCTATGGCTGAAATTGAGGAGTGTGAGGAGGAGGAGGAGAGCGAGAGCTAGGAGGAGAGAAAGATTAGGAGAGGTGAGCGACATGGAAGGAGAGCAGCGTGTTCATGCTCTGAATGAACTCGTGTCAGGGCGGAGGTTTGACCCCTTTTTCTTTTTGAACCTCTGTACGTAGAGTGAAGATAAGGAGCCCAGCGCAGAGGATGAGAGCAGCATTGGGCCGGACCTACAGGTTTGAGTGGCAGAATCGCTAAAGCACTTTTTTTTTTTTTTTTTTTAAATCTACGTTTATGTATTTTATTCTTCACGGTTCATATAATGTATATTATATTCACTTCTCTCTCTCTCTCTCTCTGCCTTGATACAGCCAAACAGATGTATTAGCAACAGGTATGTCTTTGACATTTGACCTTTTGGTTTATTTACTTGAGCAGCAATCAGTCTGACATCATCAGTCTCTCTCTCTCTCTCTCTTTCTCTCTCTCTCTCAGGTCTAATCCAACCCTCAATGACTGTCTCATGGCAGGGGGATCAGAGGTTAAAGATTATAAAAGGGTCGGTCCCTTCTTTCTTTTTTTTTTTTTTTTTTTTTTGTCTCCAGGGAAATTAAGCCTGTGCGTATTTTACGTATGATTATTGACTCTGAGTGCGTGTGTGTGTTTGCGCTAGTTGTTTGAGAAGTTGTCTCGGGAGAACACTCAGCTGCAGTCTCAGCTACAGGACACACTGAGGAGCGTGTCTGTGACTCGAATGGAGCTGGAGAAAGCGACCCAGGTAAACAAACGCTCCGAGCTCCGAGTCTGGGGGACATCTCAAATCCCAGCGTTGTGTCCGGCTCTCGTTACGTTCTAACAGGAAGTGTGTTTGTGTGATCCAGAGACAGGAAAGGTTCAGTGACTGCACCGCTCTTTTGGAGTTGGAGAAAAAGGTGCGTTTGTTTGTTTGTTTGTTTGTTTATCTCCCCCCACTTGTCCTCTTCTCCTTTCGAGCCAAGCGTTGCATTGTCATTCCTCCGTATATCTCGTGCACATCGGGACAAAATGTTTTTTCTTCAGGTTTAAGGTGGAACACAATAGAGCAGCACAGAAGACGTGTAAGACCCAGAGTAGGGGGTTTGTTTGTTTGTTTATTTATTTAAAAAAGGGGTTGGCGTTTTAGGGGTCAGTTAGGTATTCACGGAAGAGGTGGGTGTTTAGCTGTTTTTTGAAGATAGTGACAGATTCTGTGGTCCTGACTGCGGTTGGAAGTTCATTCCACCGCTGAGGGACGGTCAGTGTGAAGGTTCTGGAAAGGGAATTTCATTAGGACTTCAAACCCAGAGGATGGGGCGGTTGTGGCGCAGCTGGTAGAGTGGGTTGTTCACTAATCGTAGGGTTAGCGGTTCGATTCCCGGCCCGAAGTGTCCTTGGGCAATACACTGAACCCCAAGTTGCTCCCGATGGCAAACTAGCGCCTTGCATGGCAGCTCTGCTACCATTGGTGTGTGAGTGTGTGCGTGAATGGGTGAATGAGACACAGTGTAAAAACGCTATATAAGTGCACATTTACCATTTAAACCCTTAAAACTTCAGGTAAGCATTGGCCCGATCGTCCTCCGATTCCAAATTCAAGTCATGAGAGAACACTTGGCTTTAGGCCAGTCGTTAGCTCGGTGTATGCGGAAGAGGGCAGATAGCGCTCTCCTCCGAGTGTGTTACAGCCTCGACTACAGCCCTGGTGAATGATTCGTTAAACACGCAGGACAGTAAACACACAGTTCAGCGGTTTCGGCCACGGGCCGTGCGGCGTCACCGGTCACATGATGCACAGTGGTACAATTAATAACCAGCTGCTGATTCACGGTTTTTGTATGCTGATGATCAAACATCTAGTGAAGTTCTACTAAAACCTCTGTAATCACCTGCGCCGGTTTGTTCAGAACTTTTTACAAATCTCTGCTTGTGTCAGATTTACCGCTCAATAATCTCTCACCGCTCTTGTTTTGTTTCGTTCATCTCCGTCTCTCTCAGGAGAAGGTGATGTTGGAGAGACGTGCAGCGGAGTTAGAGGAGGAGCTGAAAGTAAGAACAGCACTCATCCAGGACATTTATTTTTTTTTATTATTATTTATTTCCCCAATCCATTTTTTTTCTTTCACCCCCCCCTACCAAGCGAACACGTCACGCATTAGCGCAAACTCGTGTGTATGTGTGCGTGTTTGTGTTTTTAGGTATTGGGGGATCTGAAAGCGGATAACCAGAGGCTGAAGGACGAAAATGGAGCGCTCATCCGAGTGATCAGCAAGCTCTCGAAATAGAAGACGAGAAAGCGCAAGAGGACGGGCGAGAAGGAGAACAGAAAATAGACAGATACTCTTGTGTGTGTGTGTGTGTGTGTGTGAGAGAGAGAGAGAGAGACGGAGACAATCCACCCCTTTCCCCACATCCTCACGTCCTGTGCCAAAGAATTAGTTGTGTGTGTGAGAAAGAGA
Organism: Ameiurus melas; assembly: GCA_012411365.1. NCBI lineage: Eukaryota > Metazoa > Chordata > Actinopteri > Siluriformes > Ictaluridae > Ameiurus > Ameiurus melas. Next base: position 21,786,887 of record CM022764.1, on the reverse strand, counting down.
ACGAAGGAATGATGGAGCACTTCACTTTTTTTTTATATTATATACATATATAAAAATGTGCACCGTTTAAACAAACTGCATTTTGACCTGATCCCTACCTGTCTGACCAAGCGTGTGTGTGTGTGTGTGTGTGTGTGTGTGTGTGTGTGTGTGTGGTGTGTGCGTGCACACAATAAGCTACCCCTTCAAACATGCACAATCTGTATGACCTGCATTTGCCCATATGTTCAGGAGACTAGTTGGAAATGATGTATGCACACACTCGGCCGGCACACACACACACACACACACACACATACACACACATACAGGTGTTCATATGAGTGCCACACACATTCCACACCTCTCAGGCTCTTTTAGGTCTGCAGTAATTTTGCACTTTGCATATACTTTCTCTCTCTCGCACACACACACACACACACACACACACACACACATGCTGATTTAGTCTCTTCTTATGCAAGTTGCCAATTCTATGACCACTTTGTTACCCAGTAGTGGCTGAAAGTACAGCCACACATCACTACAATCAATAACGAGACCAGTACACTTCTCACACACACACACACACACACGAACAGTTGTGCACAGGCCTATCATGCTATGCATTGTGTATTTTCCTACACGTATTTGATATAAAGGTGAAGAAATGGAATAATTGTTTTCATGTGTTTGCGTGTGCATCAGTTCCTCGCACCTGTTATTCGGGGACGAGGATGGTAACTTTTGTTTATTATATAAATGGACAAATATTATTCCCTTAAAATAATAATGTCATCAAAAGTAACGTGATACCCATGTGTTTTTAATATATGTGTATATATATATAAAAACAAATGATTTCAGCACTTAATAAAGGGTTGTGTGTATTTATAGCTTAGTGACGAGTATTTTAACATGTTCATGGTTGGAGGGGTTTTTTTTCTGCTTCTAGAGCACTGATTCTTAACCCTAAGTTCAGTCCTGGGGTTTCCTAATTAGCTGTCCAGCTGTGTTGACAGGACAGTCTTGCATCGTAAGAACGAGGTGTTGACAGGGTGAGTGTCGGAGGTTTAATATTATTTACGTTTAAACGCGGTTTACACCGCCGCTTCGCTTTTTCGTTTCAGATCGAAGAGCAGTCCCATCATAGCCTATAGGTGGATGGATGCTTTTGCTGTCTATTAGTGATGACATTCCATTGTTGTCGGATTGTATTGCTTTTATGTTGGTGCAAAGGCGCTGTAGGCAAATATTTTCCGTACTACTACGATTGACCTGGAAATGATGTAGAGCATGATGAAAATAATCGCTTACGCGATGGCATCAGGACAAAGTGGAAGCCGTATTCTGGGCTGGACTGATTGTGTTTAAATGGGCTTCCTGTCAATCTTTTTTATAGACATGCCCCAATGTGCCTTCATTCCACCCCATCCCCACCCATCTCGGTCTGTTCGGAAAGGAAAACGTGGCGGAATTTGGTAGGCGCACAGCGCAGCCAGATACTTTTACTGTGAACATGTAAATCATGCCATTCTTTTCTAGCCGTTTTCCGTATCGCTTATCCTACACCAGGTCACGAGGGAGCCTGGAGCCTATCCCAGGGAATTCGGGGAACAAAGACACATGGATGGGGGCCAGCACATCGCAACCCACAATCATACATTTATTCGCTACAGAGTATTTGGAAACACCGTTCAGCCTTCAACACTTCTTTGGTTTGAGGGAGGAAACCGGAGTACCCGGAAGAAACCACCGAACCATGGGGAGAACATTCAGACTCCACGGAGGAGACAGAATTTGAACCCCCAACCACAGAGGAGAGGCAAACGTGCTAACTACTAACGTCCACTGTGGTCGTTTTTTTATTTTTTATTATTATTTAAAAGCTGCCACTTTTCCAAGAAGGCACTATTTCGTGTATATGGTTGGGAATGGGAGCGTTGGGTACATATAAGAATAAAATCATTCTGATGTTGAACTTCACCTTTGTAACCACTAGCGCTCCAATCTTGAATAATCGTGACAAGTGCACCTGTAATCTTTTTATGAAAAAGAACCATTCATTTTTAGTTCGGTGTTAAGAATGTTAAACTGCTGACTGTTGTTTTTGTCATTACGCATTCTTCTTCATCATATTCATGAGTCAGGAGACCACCAGCCCTCCAAAGTTTGACATTTTCCCAACCCTCAACACCTGAAGCAACTCATTAAAAGCTTGCTAATAAGCTGATGAACAGCTGGGTGTTGATGGTTGGGGAAATGTCAAACTCTGCATGGTGTGAGGTCTCCAGGACTGGAGTTAAGAACCTCCTGCTCTAGAGGTACCAACCTTTGTCTTTTTCTGATATAACGATTGGGTTGAAAGAAACCTTAGTACGTTAGACAACCATTCATTCGGTCATCATGTCCATAAGTCTCCCTCTGTTCGTCTCTCGCTCACTCGCTTTGTGCCTGCCCACCAGATGTCCTGCATCCTTTTGGGGGAGGAACAGCTGGGGCAATGGGCGCAACATTCCCATAGAGTGTGTGCTAGAAAGAGCAAGGGACAAAGTGGAATGCGGACAAACTGGGTGCACGAAATGCGTCAAGGCTGATGATTAACTAGAAATAGAAGTGAGCGAACCAGTCTCTTCTTTTGCTTCTCGTTTATCTTCTCAACCATCCGTCTTTCACCAAACAGGAGCAACTTTCCCATCCATGTCTCTGATGGATTTTACATGTACGTGGATGTTTATAGACGTGCCTGGAGAGCTGAATGACCTTTGGGAGAATGCTACCTTCATCTTCTCTACCCTCATCTGTTTGTCCCATCTATTCACACACTGGTAGTCTGCCCACTGTCCTACAAGGACACAATGTAGCTGCTGACAGCAAGCGCAGTTCCTAATAAGGTACGCCGAGCTGGCCTTGCTGTAAATATCTCTAAGGTCTGAGAAGGAAAGAGAGGGAGGGAGGAAAGGAGAGGAAGAGAGCAATAAAGGAAAAAGCAGAGGGGACGGATTGCAGCCTTATAAGGGCAAAGCTGCTCTTTTCCCAGGGTTCGGAGTTCCGACCTCTGGCATGCTGCCAGGTGGAACCAAACTGTGTTGTAACCCCATCTAGAGGCTTAGATGTGTAAGGACCGTGGTCATCAACACTGTTCCTTGAGCACTACCCTGCTACAGAGTTCAGGTCCAACAGAGCTCATCCTACCGTCTGGTGAGCTCAAGCACGTGTGTTTGTTTGGGCTGGAATGAATTCTGTATAGTAGCTCTGACAGGTTTGCTCATCACTGCAATACCGTTCCTACTCTTAAGTTAACACACCTGGGACTGTATTCACATAGTTTTATCTTACAGCTGCTTTAAAACAAACTGCTGTAACCATAGATTTTCTTGAAGAAAGCTACCTAGTGCAGTTTTTCCATGTCCCCAATGACTGATTTGTCTCTTCTCACTGTAAATCAACAACTCTCACTGAAACTAAGTGATTTTTTATAACAAGGTGCAATTAAAAAAAAAGCACCAAAGACCTTTTTCTGGGATATCTTACTAAAAGAATGTTAGTGTAAATGCATGCGGAATAAATGTTATGGGACACTGATAACTTAGAACAGGGGTCTTTTAACTTTTACAAAACGTGCATCTAAGGTGAGCCAGATTTAGAAGAAATAATAATTATGATAATTATTAAAGCTGCAAGCAGCATTTTTGAGGGCCAAGCAGAGCCGTAACTATAGGAAAAGGGATTCAAGAAGGATTTATAGTTTCACACAGTCAGTTCTGGGAGTATGGCTTTGAATATCAGAGTTCCTTTATTCATTTTTGTTTGGACAGGTCTCTAGATGATGTGAGCCAAATTTGGTGAAGATTGGATAAGGAGTAGCAAAAATGCCAGTTAGGTGTAAACATTTTTTCTACCATGTTCTTGTTACTTTTGACCAGTAGGTGGCGAAATTTGTTGCACAGCCTCAGGTCTGTTCCAGAAGAGTGTCAGGGATGCCTGGCTTTTCAAGTTTGGACAGACGGGTCATAGACGTACTTTCCAAAGCAGGCCCACATTTGACCTGATGATGGCGCTAAAGCATTGGCAGCACTTGGCCCTAAATTTGGTCCGAATGTTCCTTAGACCCTCTTCAATCAATGTGCCAAATTTCACAACTTTTTAACAGACGGTTCTATGGGTTGCCATGGACACCCTCGCAAGAACAACACCACGAACAACAATGTGCTTAAGCACCTTCAGTGCTTGGGCCTCTAATGAAGGACTTCCGGAGTTCACAGACATCGCATCTGCTCTCCAGTACCCAATCGAATATATTCAATACTTTGCAATATATTGAACATCCATCCATCTTCTACCGCTTACTCCTTTTCAGGGTTATGGGAAACCTGGAGCCTATATCAGGGAGCATCGGGCACAAGGCGGGGTACACCCTGGACGGGGTGCCAGTCCATCGCAGGGCACACTCACACACCCATTCATACACTTTAGACATGCCAGTCAGCCTACCGTGCATGTCTTTGGACCGGGGGAGGAAACCGGAGTGCCCGGAGGAAACCCCTGCAGCACGGGGAGAACATGCAAACTCCGCACACATTATATTTAAAAATACATTAGGGGAAATATACTGACATACAGTGTATATTAGTAAATCATGGAGCACTTTATTAGGAACACCTGTACACCTACTCATTCATGCAATTATCTAATCAGCCAATCGTGTGGCAGGACAGCAGTGCATAAAATCATGCAGATACGGGCCAGCAGCTTCGGGTAATGTTCAAATCAACCATCAGAATGGGGGAAAAACGTGATCTCTGTGATTTTGAGCTAGTTTGAGTACACGGAATGGTGGAATAAAGAAAAAACATTCAGTGTGTGGCAGTTCTGCTGATGGAAACAACGTGTTGCGAGAGGTCAAAGGAGAATGGCCAGACTGGTTCGACGGTGCACAGGTGAAGACTGGAAAAACTTAGCCTCGTCTTGATTTCTGCTGAGGCGTACAGACGATAGGGTCAGAATTTGGTTCCAACATTTTTTCAATGCATTGAAGTGTATTCAACATCTAAGGAAATTGCTACACACACTAGAATGTTAGTGCGGGATTATATTTCTAGATCGGGTCTACGTGAACAATATACTGGGAATTCTGTAACTGAATCAAATAAACCGTGACTGACAAAGTCTAGTATTTAGTATTAAGTGCTTCTCAGTAGCACCTTTCCGTCTCTCACAAACCAGTAAGAGCATCGATTTCTTCTTTTCATTGTCCCATGAGAAACACTTACTTTCTAAAATAACCTCAGTGTACTAAGCTATGATTTGAGATTTAGATTCATTCAGTTATGTTCATGCAATCATATTGGAGAATATCAGTGGCAAAAATTGAAATGTAATGTGTTCAATGGCAATCCATACTACATGGCCAAAAGTATGTGGACACGTAACCATTACACCCATGCGTGCCCATTCCAAAACCTTGCGCAATAGTAATGATTTATTTCCCTGTTCGCTGCTAATAATCTCCAGTCTTCGGCGAAGGCGTTCCACTAGATTTAGTGGAACGCCCTGGACGGGATGTCAATCCATCGCAGGGCAGAATCACACACACACACACACACACACCCATTTATACACTACGGACACTTTTGGAGACGCCAGTCAGCCTACTGTGCATGTCTTTGGACTGGGGGAGGAAACCGGAGTACCCGGAAGAAACCTCCGCAGCACGGGAACTCCGCGCACACACATGGCCCTAACGGGAATCGAACCCCGGACCCTGGAGGTGTGAAGCAAACGTGCCCCCCATCAGCTAACCAGTACAACCAGTACAACCATTACCAGTCCTCTAGACATAACATGCCACCAATAGAAGGCAACAAATTACCAGTAGAAACCCACAGGGGTGGGTTACATTACATTACAGTTTCCATTCAAACCAATACAATTCCCTTTTATAACCATTAAAACCATTACAAATTCTATGAATGTTTCTATGTTGTTTTTTTTCTTTTTCTTGGAGAAATTGCATTTTTCACTTTCACAGTCCACCTGTCACTCAGCACATTAAGGCGGAGTCAAAGGTAAATGTCTGGGTGTTTGTTTGTGTTTTTCTTTTATTTTGAGCTAGAACTTGCATGAATGTGAGTTTTAAATCCACGTTTCAAATGACTGTTATTGTAATATACTAACTTAAAAAAATAAATAAATAATAAATACATTGTAACCATAATTAAACAAATCTGCGGTCTACCTTGTAATTTGTATTTGTTATTCATCTTTTTTTAATCTTGGTAGTCGAGCTGTAAAAATACCTGGCTGTCTATAATATAATAGAATAGCTTTCCCTGAAAAAACCTTTGTTTTTGTGCTCAGAATTAGGAAAAACATGTCATCTGAGTGTCATCTGATCCTTCCCAGCCGACCGTCTTGCCAAACTAACTGATCTCAAAACCACTTTGATGTCTTCTTCATGCCGGCAAAGATAGAAATGTGACTCTCGGAAACTGATCCCAGACCAGCGCCTAAAATGATTAGACCACGCCCCCGGGCTCCGCCCACACGGAGCCGAAGTTTAGTAGTAATGACTGCTTGGCTTCCTCTTACCAGTGAGACAAGCGGAAGTTTGGAGAAGTTTATTAACAGAAACGTTTGCTTTCAGAAGAGTTCTGTGTAGGTTCTGGTCTAGTCGCAGTGGGACTCGCCGCTCTCGGGTTTGATCAAGCTGAGCTTCCTCGTTAAATTCCTTTTTAATCAGCTGACCCAGACCAGGTATGTATGGAGTTTAATCATCAAGTGCAAAGTTGCTGTAATGAAGCCAAACCTTTCTTTCTGATCTGGATCTGGAAATAAATTATGGTAAACAAAAAACAAACAAACCCGACATTATTTGACATTGTTTTTTATTTTATTTTTTATTTATAATGTAATGTTGCAGCCTGGTGTGTTTACAGTAAGATCACGTGACATCGTGACTCCATACAACTAATTATGTGACTCATTACATTGCACCCGAACTAATTTAGGGTGTTCACATCCAACACTACACTTTTGTGGTCTATTTTGTGTACAGCCATGACGTGTAATCCCAGTTAAGTCCATTTCTGTTCGTAACACTGCGAAACACACTGGGAAAAGTTCAAGGGGGCGGATAATTATGCACGGCATTCACAGTAGAGGTCGAACGATTAGTGGGTTTTACCGATAACTAAGTCGCGCGGTACCTACCTGCCGATAACCGATTCATCGACCGGTGGTTTTTTAAAATAGTGCTGAACTTTATTACAAAAATGAACCGTACTGTATTTTTAAAAATGAAATAAATGTTAATATATATGAACTATTCCTAAATATTAAAGTACATAAAAGATGTACATCCAAACTGCATCAAAAAGTAACGCTCTGAATGACAAATAAAAAATAGGAGACCTCCAAAATGAATCGAAAAACACTTCGAATAACACGCCAAAATTTTTCAGTGATTTTTTTTATTTCGCCTCTAGAGGCCGCTCTCATACTGTATAATGACAGCGGACGCTTCTCAGCCGGGAAACCGGGAAACAATATCGCTATGGATTTTTGCCCATGACTGATAGTTCCAGCAATCAGTTATCGGTTCTGATTAATCTACGAAACCGATCAATCGGTTGACTTCTAATACACCGTTATTACATCTGTTTGCCAGAGATGAACCCTGACCCTGCTGACCCTTATATATTTTCAACTCACTCGCTACCCTCTGACCACCGTTTCCTGCCACCTCTGACCAACGGGACGCTGGGATGGAGAGTGTTTGGCAAAATTATGCATAAGGGTGGAGTCTTTAATGGAGAGGTTGGAGCCTGTCACCGAGCTGATATACCATGTCCACTTGCGGTCAGGATGAAGGTCGAGGAGGGGAAGCATACGTACAGTTTGGACGCCCACACTGGTATAGCCGAAATGTTGTATCCATCTCTATAGATAACAATGTTACAAATCTAAACACTTTATGGTGCCAGTATGTATGCCTGGATGATGGTGTATCTCTTCGTCTCTTGCAGGTATATTCACCCATTCAATACGTACCTCTTATGTGGAAGCGACTCAGGTTTTCTATGCTCATCGACAATATCCCAACATGCTGGTCATGGAAGTGATGCTAAAGCGCCAGATGAGCTCAGAGGAAGCAATCACAGTCAGGCTTGAGAGTTCTTTCACTCCTCACAGTCATGATATTGCCTTTGAGAAGGCTCCGGACTATAGAGGAGGGAGGTACATTTCACCAAACCCTACTGTAGGGATGTGTATTTGGTGTCTGAAGCTCAATATGTTACCACCAGAGCATTGATTTGAATTCGTCAAAGCATTAATTAATCCTATATACACATCTCGAACCACTGTTTTTTTTTTTTTTTTTTTTTTTTTTATACATGAATTAGATCTGCAATGATGTTGCTTACTGCAATCAGGTCTGTTTCTTAACAACAGGCACATGTTTGGGCACACTATGTCAGCAGAAGCCCCTGGAGTACTTCGTCCTCCTGTGCACCTTATCTGGACCCCAGTAATCTCCTCTGTAACGTTACTGCCTGACCAGAGCCAGTCTAGCTGGAGCTTCCTGGTTGCAGTTGCAGAGAGCAGTGAGATTGCCCAGCTTTACTTCGACACTGGTTTGGAGCTCGTCGAACATGGCGACCTGCAGACTTCCCATGTAAGGGCGTGGGCGGAGCTATGGCACGGCAGCAGTGTGGAGCTGGCCGGACCACGGCCTTTGAGCCAAGCTGTGATTGGCTGCATGTTCTACCTTCTGAGCGCGCTCCCATCTCTGACGGAAACACCCACACCGTTTGGGGGCATCAGTCCTGGAGGTTTGTCTAACGGGGGACACGGACAAGCACAGGACTACTGGGGACATGTTTTCTGGGATCAGGTAAGGTTCTTAACAAATAGTAGTTCTCCGTCTCAATTCACCTACTTATACTATGCACCGGAAGTGTGTACTCTTTTTGTGAAGAAAGAAAAAGAACATACTTTCGAGTCTGTAGCAAGAGTATGCAAGTACTGGGACACACTAACACGTCATGTAACGGAAGACAACGTTGTCTCCATAAACAGAACTCCTCGTTTCATCTCAGATTTTCTTCCTTCGTTATTCGTTATATAATTTATACGATATCATTTAATTTATCGTTCCCTTCATTTATTTTTCCACATTTTGTTTACACCTCTCGAAAATGCGTCAGGTTGAATTCGGCGAAGCAAACGGTCACAAATATTCGCAGAAAAAGCGTCCACGGAGTGCTTCGAAAACCTACCGGAAATAGACGACCATACGGGTACCTCAATATCCTACGATTTGGGACACGCTAATTCTAATCTCGGATACTGTTTAGGACGGGTAGTAGGTGAATTGGTCGGAATCACCGACGGTGTGCACTCACTGACCACTTTATTAGGAACATCTGCACACCATTCATGCAGTCAGCCAATCGTGTGTCAGCAATGCAATGCATAGAGTCATGCAGCTACAGTTAACATTCACATCAGAATTCCTCCTGCTACTTCTAACAGCAGTAAACTCCAGTGACCTAGTTCCACTGGCAGCCGTACACGCCCATGCCATTACACTACCTCCACCATGTTTGACAGATGATGTGGTATTCTTTGGCTCGTGAGCCCTTATTTTCCTTCTCTATACTCTTTTCTCCCATCATTCTGGTACAAGTTCATCTTGGTTTCTTCTGCCCAAAGAATCTTGATCCAGAACTAGGCAGGCTTTTTTTTTGTTGTTGTTGGTTTTTTTTTTTTTTAAAGCAAAGTCTAATCTGGCTGTTCTCTTGATGTAGTTTTGATTAAGAAATACACAACTTGTGCAAAGACTTCTGCTCTCCAAGTTTTTGTTCTCAAGTTATATATATGATATTACACTCTTGAGCCTCTTTCTGAGAAGTCACACGTTCAGGGCATAAAATACGTCAGCAGAACGGATACCTTAATAATCGGAATTTCGAAAAACAGTTTATTCCCAAGACTCCTCCCTTCTTTGGTGGATCATCACTTTGACACCATCGATTTGTATCTAAGACATGCTGCAGTAATCATAAAGCCTTGTGTTCTGTGCTCATCCTTAATACTAAACATTCTTCCAACACGCGTCTTTACCCTTTTACAGCTGTGTACTTTCATGATTTAGTTTAATCCCAATATCTGGTGTCACTCAGGAGATGATGGTTTCCTCAAGGTTTTCTACTTGAGGCTTCTTCCTCATGCTGTCTTAGGGAGATTTTCCTTACTACTGTCACCTCATTAGGGATCTAAAATAAATGAATAATAAATCACATCACATGAAACGTCTGTTAGATGAGTGCTAAAACAGTTCATTCTTTCTGCTAATCCGATCATTTAAATCTATATAATCCGATAATTTAAATCTATATAAATGATAGATTTTTTTTGTATCTAGGACACATGGATGTATCCTAACTTTGCACTCTTTCACCCTAACCTGGCGAGAGCTGTCCTGGAATACAGAGTGCGAACACTAGAAGGTGCCCGGATCAATGCCCAGGTGCAGGGCTATAAGGTATGAATAAAGGTATGTTCACACATACAGCGATTTTTAGCGCTGCAAATGGCCAGTCGCTGTACTATGAAAGTCGCCAGTAGGCGTTCCTACTACTGGTTGCCATAGTAACGTTTAACCGTGGGTGGTGCAATTAGCATTCCTTGGTGGTAAATTTGTATAGAAAATTCACCAGCGTATATGCGCGTCGTATCCTACGAGATGAAGGACAAGCAGTGTGGGGAAAGCGCAAACACCGGACTGTCTGGGTCCACGAGGCAATTCGGACTCGCGTGGCGAGGCAGCATGGCGGATAACGGATCACGTGCGCTGTACCGTCTTCACTCCCATTGGTAGTCGCTGCACCAAGTTCAACTTTTCACTACTGTGACACGTCGCCAGACACGCCCACATCTAGTCACCGACGGTCGCTTCTCGCTCAGCTCTGATTGAAAAAGAGCGGTCTCCGGTCGCGTTCTCTCTGCGAGTCGCTGTATGTGTGAACGTACCTGTAGAGGGGTTGGAGTTAGGTGGTGGAGTGCCTCTGTATGTGTTTAAATATAATGTCCATAGCGTCCTGCTGTGACGAGTTTTCCCTTCTGTTTGGTTTCATCTCACAGCACAGGATTTGACGCATGGTATGTCTGCGTGTGTTTTCTCATTCGTTATGAATTTGTTACCAGGGCTTGAAGTTTCCATGGGAGAGTGCTGTATCCGGTCAAGAGGTGTGTCCGATGGACAGTTTTGGAAAACAGGAGATCCATATTAACGGAGACGTAGCCCTCGCCTTCCGTCAGTACCTCTACCTAACGCAGGTGCTCCTCCTGTCTATGAAAAGAGTATGTTAAGCAAACGTCTTCAAAAATCCATTATTCTTCTCCTTTTTTGAAAGGACACTGGACTATTTCAAGAGGGCGGTGCCAGTGAAGTGGTGTGGGGTATAGCTGATTATTGGGGGTCCCGAGTAATCTGGGACCCTGATGACCAGCACTACCACCTTAAAGGTATGTAGAGTGATGTACAGCGACAGAAGTTACATATCTGTTTGAGAGATTTCTGGAAAAAATACTTTTTCGAAGGTTTTCTGTTCGTGTGTGTCATTTAGGAGTGATGCCTCCTGATGAGTACCACAAACATGTTGACAACTCGGTGTACACTAACACTGTGGCCAAGTACAGGTGTGTGTGTGTGTGCTGTATGGTGCATTCAGATAAACTTTACTATAATACCTTGAACCTCTTTCAGGTTTATTTTGAATCTTGTATCTGTTCCTTAGTCTGCAGTTTGCTGTGGACTTGGCTAGATTGCTCCAGCATCCCGCACCTTCGGAATGGCAGGAAATGGCTGATAAGCTAAAAATTCCCTACGACCCTGGACTGATGTACCACCCAGAGTTTGATGGTTACAAAAAGGGTGAGTATGTTCTCTCATCGTTTGGGATCGCTACACTCGCGTTAGAATTTGAGTTTGAAAATAATGTAAGAACGTTAAAAAAGAAAAAAAAGGGGGCGCATTCTTCGTTGTTTATTTTCTCGAAGTAGAGTTAAAAATCCTTGCTGTCATTTTTTGAGGTAATTAAGATTAGGTTCACCGCCATCTTGCTCAGACCAAAGTGACTCGAATGCACCATCGTAATTACGACTTCCCAACTTGTAAATACTTAACTTGAACGCACTGTGACATCTCGTGTATGTTTACCTGACAGGAAGTAAAGTGAAGCAGGCAGATGCCATCCTGGTAGGATTCCCGCTGGGATTGCCCATGAGCCCAGAGGTCAGGCGGAACGATCTGGAATGTTACGAGGCCGTCACGGACCCACTCGGTCCCGCTATGACTTGGGTAAGAATGTCTCGATTTCTAGTTTTACATTATCGGTAGAACCGATGAGTTTGTTATTTCGGTAGGAAATCAGTGTAAATGTAAATGCCTCGTGTGTGTGTGTGTGTGTGTGTGTGATAGAGCATGTTTGCAGTCGGTTGGTTGGAGCTTGGTGAAGCTGAAAAAGCACAACAGCTTCTGCAAAAGTGCTTAAAAAATATACAAGGGCCCTTCCAGGTAATTTATTTGTGTTTCTCGCCGTCCAGTCAACTCCATAATTATTGGCACCCTTTATGAAAATGACCCCCCCCAATGATCAGTGCTGAATAACTGATGCATTAACATTTTCAGCAGTTTCAGATTTTTTTTTTTTTTTTTTAAAATATAACGATTACCCAACGTGTGCGGTCAGCAAATATCTCTTTATTTATTTGTTTGTTTTTTAAATTGTATTAAAAGCTCTTTGGTTTTCCTCCATGGTGACCAATAACACACATTTCGCGTGTGCAATATCATGAGCACAAACCCTAGGGACACACTAAGCGGTCAAAAGCCAATCGTATTTTCAGGACACCGAGAGCATTTTTAATAACGTTAGTTCCAAGAATAACAATTCCTTTGCATTTATTTTTTAAATATTATTTAGAGGTGCCAACAACTCTCAAATGTTATTTTAAAAAGGACCTTCTTGAGTAAATATTAAGGTAAATGTAAGTAGTTTTATCCAGGTGTGTGTGTGTGTGTGGGGGGGGGATTGGCATCTTTTGTTGTAAAGTTTATTTCATACAACGTTTGTGTATCATTCCCTCGAGGGGTGCCAATAATTCTGGAGTTGAAACGATTTCGATTCCAGGTGCATTTTTTTTATTTTCTTCTGAAGTACCCGTATGTGTATGCAGGTGTGGAGTGAGTCGTGTGATGGTTCTGGAGCGGTCAACTTCCTCACAGGCATGGGGGGGTTTCTGCAGGCTGTGTTGTTCGGGTACACTGGTTTCAGGCGAGTGCTTATAGTGACTTCCACGCAAGCAGTTTATACAAACACAAACACACACACACAAACGGCTGTGGCTCAGGTGGTTGAGCGGGTTGTCCACTAATCCACTAACCGGCCCGGATGACTCCACATGCCGAAGTGTCCTTGGGCAAGACACTGAATCCCAAGTTGCTCCCGATGGCAAGTTAGCGCCTTGCATGGCAGCTCTGCTACCACTGGTGTGTGTGTGTGAGAATGGGTGAATGAGACACAGTGTAAACCGCTTTGGATAAAAGCACTATAGAAGTGCGCCATTTACCATTTACACACACCGACACGTACACACACAGAATACCAACTCATGGAAACGCTATCGTCCTCCACATGGGTGTTACATCCATCCACAACACATGGGTGTTACATCCATCCACAACACATGGGTGTTACATCCATCCACAACACATGGGTGTTACATCCATTCACACATCCAATAAAAGCACTTCTACTATACTTTTCTAGAGTTTCATGTTAATGCTCTAGATGATTGGCTGATTCTGATACTCCTGTGTTGTGTTGTGTTGTGTTGTCTTCTGCAGGGTCCAAAAGGACTGTCTGGCTTTTTCGCCACTGATACCAAACGTAGTGTCTGGGCTCAGTCTGAAAGGCATCAGTTACCTTGGTAATAAGCTGGACTGGGTCGTGGACAGACAGGAAGTCAGCGTTGTGTTGGTGAAGGATTCCGGCCATGAGCAGCCTTGTCCTCTTGAGATCGTGCTACAGAGCTCTGGAGACAGAATCCCTCTTGATCCAGGTCAGCAAATAAACAAATAATCAATTCTAATTTAAGTAACAGTTGTTCAGTGTTGTGAAGAACTACGTGTATATGCATGCCATTTGTGAATATTGATATCTATATGATGTATATCTATTTTTTAATGTATTGACCTACAGGGCAATTGGTGACATTTCCATGGCAACCTGGCAAGATCCAAAAACAAAGCACTACGTCATACTGCTGGCCTCTTTGATCCAGAAACCATGAGCCGATATGATTAGTTGTACATCAGTGCCATGAAAAACTGTTTTGATCAGTGATATTATTTTTATGATTATAATCGAGCTGCTAGACATACAGTTATTGTTTTGGCGATTGTTTGAAATCGTCAGATATTCCTGTATGGTTGTTTTTTGTTTGTTTGTTTTTTGATTGTGTACAATTTTTGTACCTTTTGTAAGGCCAAGTAAATAAAACGAATTGATGGCATTTCCCTTATACATTTGATCCATGAATTAAGTTCATCGGTTGTCTGTTACTGTGGGTAGCATGTTGTAGCATGTAGTATGCATCCTGCCCCTGCCCTGTGTGTGGAGTTTGCATGTATCTAACTCTACAAGTATTGGCACCCTTTCTATCTATCCAACTCTACAAGTAAATGGTCTGCACTTGTATAACGCTTTTTAACCTTAGTGGTTCTCTCTCACACACACACACACACACACACACACACACACGGCAGCAGAGCTACGATGCAAGGCGCTAGCCTGCCTTCGGGAGCAACTTGGGGTTCAGTGCTACTCCCCAATGACACTTCGGCATGTGGAGACACGTGGGCCAGAAATCGAACCACCAACCCTGTAATTAATGGACAACCTGCTCTACCGCCTGAGCCACAGCCGACCCAAGTATTGGCACCCTATCTATCCAATCAACTCTACAAGTATAAGCACTATCTACCTTCCTATCTAATGAACTCTACAAGTATTGGCAACCTATCTCTGCACATAACCTTCAGATTTCAAACTGATAACTATTTTAAACTTTCAGACTAGCTTTTGTCAATCCAACATCAAATTTGTCGTGACGCACTTCACCTATCTAGTTATTAAAATTATCGGTTCTAATATAGTGCAAGTATCGATGAAATCTTGTATACCGTTTTTCAAATTTGCATATATATTTAAAAAAAAAAATTCGAGTCCCGCCAGGTCCATGTGTGTGCGGAGTTTGCATGTTCTCCCCCGTGCTGTGTGGGTTTCCTCCGGGTACTCTGGTTTCCTCCCCCAGTCCAAAGACATGCATGGTAGGTTGATTGGTGTGTCTAAAGTGTCCATAGTGTATGAATGGGTGTGTGAGTGTGCATGTGATTGTGTCCTGCGCTGGACTGCACCCTGTCCAGGGTGTACCCCGCCTTGTCCCCGATGCTCCCTGGGATAGGCTCCAGGTTCTCCGCGACCCTGAAAAGGAGTAAGCGGTAGAAGATGGATGGATGGATGGATGGAGGTAATATGCTCTCTAAACAAAACAAAAGAGTTACATATGTACTTTCTTCCCTAATACATGACTTTTCATCACCTTGCTTGAATAACCGTGCCAGTTCTCTCAGGCACTGATCCCATCTGGGTTTATCCCACTCTCCCCAGGACAGGATGCAGAGTCTGTTGTTGGCTAAGTTGGAGTTTCACCTCCTGTTCCAAACAACTTTTGAGATGAATCAATCACTGAACAAATCCCACAAATGTAGCTTGATGCCCTCTACAGTTGTCATATACTAGAAATTACCAGCACATATGTTGTAATCATTTCAATAAGGTGTAATGTATGACTCTCTTACACAACCTGCAGCTGACACTGACACACACACACACACACACACACACACACACACACACACACACACACATTTAGTTATTATCTCATCCCCATGAAGCGTGGCCTGTTCAGCGTGACCCGCGTCACTTCGTGTTACGTCGTGTTTTTCCGTTTATTTCCGCCGCGTCTCCTTCCTGTGCTGCTGCTCGTCCCGCATAAAGAAAGTTGGCAGCCATTACCTTCTCTTAATCGAGGTGGTTTCTTTCTGGTCGTGTAAAAGCATTCCCCTGCATACGCGCGCAGAGTTTGCGGGTTTGCAGTGTGCTTTGTGCTCGTGATTGTACACGGTAGTGCGGTGCACAGTGGACGAGGCGGAGCCGAGAGCCGAGTCGTGTCTCTCGGCTGTGTTCGGCTGCAGTCGGGCGCCGCTGTGCTCAATCAGATGGACGCAGGCGAAGTGGCGGCGGTGAAACGGCTCGGGTTTGCCGGAGCGGAGGAGGAGAAGGCCGGGGGACTGGAGGAAGAAGAAGAAGAAGAAGAAGAGGAGGAGGAGGAGGAAGAGGAGGAGGAGCGCGCTCCGAAAGCGAGCCGGACGAAGCCGAAGTGAGCACGATGCCCTGCATGGCGGAAGCGGCCAACATCGCCATAGCCGAGTCCCTGCCGAACACAGACGAGGGCGAAGCGCCGTTTACGGGTCGGTGTACAGCAGTGTCCCGTCCACGCGGACTCCGGCAGTCTCACAGAGAAACAACACTAACCACGACGATACTCGCTTTGTTTACCAAGATACAGAAACACATAGTAACCGAACTAGTGTTGTTATTCACCGTGTTTACTAGTTTCTCTTTTTAATATTGTTGTTATTATTATTATTATTATTATTATTATTATTATTATTATTATTATTATTCACCGTGTTTACTAGTTTCTATATTATTATTATTATTATTATTATTATTATTATTATTCACCGTGTTTACTAGTTTCTATTATTATTATTATTATTATTATTATTATTATTATTATTATTCACCGTGTTTACTAGTTTCTATTATTATTATTATTATTATTCACAGTGTTTACTAGTTTCTATTATTATTATTATTATTATTATTATTCACCGTGTTTACTAGTTTCTATTATTATTATTATTATTATTATTATTATTATTATTATTATTCACCGTGTTTACTAGTTTCTATTATTATTATTATTATTATTATTCACCGTGTTTACTAGTTTCTATTATTATTATTATTATTATTATTATTATTATTATTATTATTCACCGTGTTTACTAGTTTCTATTATTATTATTATTATTATTCACAGTGTTTACTAGATTCTATTATTATTATTATTCACTGTGTTTACTAGTTTCTATTATAATTATTATTATTATTATTCACCGTGTTTACTAGTTTCTCTTATTATTATTATTATTATTAACCGTGTTTACTAGCTTTTTATTAACCATATTTACTAGTTTATTTTATTAACCATATTTACTAGTTTATTTTATTAACCATATTTACTAGCCTTTTTTATTTACCATATTTACTAGTTTATTTTATTAACCATATTTACTAGCCTTTTTTATTACCCGTATATACTTGTTTATTTTATTACCCATATATACTAGTTTATTTTATTACCCGTATATACTAGTTTATTTTATTACCCATATATACTAGTTTATTTTATTAACCATATTTACTAGTTTATTTTATTAACCATATTTACTAGCCTTTTTTATTTACCATATTTACTAGTTTATTTTATTAACCATATTTACTAGCCTTTTTTATTACCCATATATACTAGTTAATTTTATTACCCATATATACTAGTTTATTTTATTAACCATATTTACTAGTTTATTTTATTAACCATATTTACTAGCATTTTTTATTATCCATTTTTACTAGTTTATTTTATGAACCATATTTACTAGCCTTTTTTATTTACCATATTTACTAGTTTATTTTATTAACCATATTTACTAGCCTTTTTTATTAACCATATTTACTAGTTTTTTTATTAACCATATTTACCAGTTTATTTTATGAACCATATTTACTAGCTTGTTATTTTAGCTCTTGAGTTTCTCAACTCCAAACTCAATGAAGTCAGTAAAAACTTTATCTCTGAAGACATTTTAATAAGAAGACTACTCAATGTAATATTTAAGAATGAGTGACTAATGAATGCCCCCAAATCTAAATTTAACAAACCTGACAATCACTTATACTGGTTCATATTTAGTGCCCCATTTATTATGAACCAGTCAATAAAGGTGTAAATTAACTGTGTATATTTATTTATATCTGCAAAAACTATTTTGCACTACAAAAATCGGCCCGTAATAATTCATCTCCTCCTTCTCTTCACAGAGGTCACCACGGTTACCGTCAGTGATGTCCAGAATGCAGATGACAACGTTTTCTCAACATCCGTTGCCACAGCAACCTCCATCCCTGAACATGTGCTTGTGCGTGTTTTGTTTGTTTTAGAGCAGTCTCAGCCCAAATCATGCCCACGCCGGACCTTTACAGGAAAGTTGACTACGTTTACATGCGCATCGATACACTGATATTAATTAAAATTTAGTTTGTTCAGATTAGTACCAAGCATGAACGCCGCAATCCAATTGCCCGATTCGGATTAAGACAATATTCTGATTCCTACCCTGGAATAGGCCTGTTTTAATTGGAAGTTTGTTGCATGTAAACACCTTATTTAGAAAATCCACTGAAAGGAGTCCGCAAGGGATTGTGGGTCGTGATTGCAGCATCTTGAATCTCATGATGGGAAATAACAGCAGGAAAGGAAAAGCGCATGTGTAGATCGACATACTTACGACAACCATGTACAGTGCCCTTCACTAATATTGGCATCCTTTTAGTCAGTACTTTGTGCTACCTCCCGTTGCTGAGATAACAGCTCTGAGTCTTCTCCTATAATGCCTGATGAGGTTGGAGAATACATGGCAAGGGATCTGAGACCGTTCCTCAATACAGAATCTCTCCAGATCCTTCACATTTCGAGGTGGACTCTCCTCTTCAGTTCACCCCACAGGTTTTCTATGGCTTTCAGGTCAGGGGACTGGGATGGTCATGGCAGGACCTTGATTTTGTGATCAGTAAACCGTTTTTTTGTGTTGATTTTGATGTACGTTTTGGATCATTGTCCTGCTGGAAGATCCATCCATGGCCCATTTGAAGCTTTCTGGCAGAGGCAGTCAGGTTTTCATTTAATATCTGTTGATATTTGAGTCCATGATGCCATGTGTCCTAACAAAATATCCAGGTCTTCTGGCAGAAAAACAGCCCCAAAACATTAAAGATCCACCTCCATATTTAACTGTGAGCATGAGGTACTTTTCCATATGGCTACCTCTCTGTGTGCCTCAAAACCATCTCTGGTGTTTATTAGCAATAAGCTCTATTTTAGTTTCATCTGACCATAGAACCCGATCCCATTTGAAGATCCAGTAGTGTCTGCCGAACTGAAGACACTCGAGTTTGTTTTTGGATGAGAGTAGAGGCTTTTTTCTTGAAACCCTTCCAAACAACTTGTGGTGATGTAGGTAGACTTTGGATTATAGTATTGGATACTTTCTGACCCCAAGACGCAACAAACTTCTGCAATTCTCCAAGTTGTGATCTTTGGAGATTTTTTGGCCACTCGAACCATCCTCTTGAGACGGTATAGACACACATCCGATTCCAGGTTTATTCATAACATTTCCAGTTGACTGGAACTTCTAAATTATTGCCCTGATGGTGTAAATTGTCATTTTCAAAACTTGTGCTATTTTCTTATAGCCACTTCCCATTTTGTGAAGCTCAACAACCTTTTGCCACACATCACAGCTATATTCCTTGGTCTTACCCATCGTTATGAATGACTAAATGAACTTGGCCTACATGTTAGCTTGTATTTATACCCCTGAAGCAGGAAGTCATGGTTGAACAATTTCCTGTTCCTAGTCACCCAGGTTTACTAAAAATGTTAAATATCAATGGGAATATACTTCAAATATATTTTTCTCATAAATTCATAGGGGTGCCAATAATTGTTGCACACCTATGTTTGTTTATATATATATATATATATATATATATATATATATATATATATATATATATATATATATATATATATATATATACACACCTGTGATATGATACCCATGAGAGCAGAGCATCTGTGAATTTTTTAAACAAAAGATCAAAAGGTAAAACAGTTAAGACAAACTTTCACAGCCTTCTTTGCTCATATTTACCAAGGGTGCCGATATTAGTGGAGGGCGTTGTATACGGAATATGGCTGCAATCCGAATATAGACCTTAAACTGGAATTTGATGTGCATGTAAATGGAGTCAGTGTGGGGACGGGTTAAGCCATACAAATCCCAAAATGGCCCAGCATGGCGTTTCTGTGGGCAAGGCCACACTTTGAATTCCATTCGTGAACACTGTGGATTAGCCCACATAAGGCCAATACCTTGTTTTTAAAAAAGAAATAAATTAAATATATATTTTTATAAACCCATATTGGCCCACTGCTAATGATGCGTCACTGATGTGGGGCCAAGGTCGTGCAAATCCCCAATGGCCCAACGTCCAAATCCCTCAGTGGCTCAGAGGTCTGACGTGTAAATATATGTATGTAAGTGTATATATATATGTGTGTGTGTGTGTGTGTGTGTGTGTGTGTATATATATATATATATATATATATATATATATATATATATATATATATATATATATATATATATATATATATATATATATATATATAAAATATTTCTAGTTATTAACCTGTATGTCTGGTGACTTCAATCAAATGAACTTATAACAGTTTTTAAGTTTAATAACTGAAATACCAGTAAACCATTAATAGTGGGGCCTAATGTGTTCTGTTGGTGTAAATTTTTAGGAATAAATCACCCCGATAAATATCCAGAATATTACTGTATACATTCGAATAATCAGCCTGGTTGGAATAATCAGTCCCTGGTTGCAAAACGTTTGAAAACCCCATGTTTTAGACAGGTTTTGCGGCTTTGGTTTTTTTTATGAAAAGCTTGCTTACAGACGTTTGGATTCGATTCGATGGATGAAGATGTCGATCGTTTTCACAGCCTGAGCCAGTTTCAGTTGCCTACTGATCCTGACTCTTCTCAACGGACATAACAAGACAGTTATTTATACAAACTCTGCATGTGGCTGTGTTAATAAGCTGAACGACTCGCTCACACTGTTGAGTCAGTCTAAAAGTACTGCTCAGACAGAGCAATGGTGTAAGAGTAATGCAGCGTTTCAGAAAAATGAAAGATAAACGGCGTGATTGGGTGATATTGTTATCGGTTAAATAGTGCCGTTGCGGTAAAGTAAAGCAGTGTAAAATCGTGTTTTTATCGTGTTTCTGCTGTGTTTGGTGTATGCAGACAGGTAGAACCACTCTGCAGATCGGCGACAGTCTCAGCACGCAGAAGGCAACCCTGATTGTCGTGCACACGGATGGAAGTATAGTAGATGCGCGCCCGGGAAAAAAACCCACCCCCCCCACGCCAGGGAGGGTGTGTGTCGCCGCCTGCTCACCTGTTACAAAAAAAAAACAAAAAATTTTTTTTTTACTTTAACACAAAGCACATCAGTATGATCTGGTAACTCATTGATGCCGGTTTTACTACGGATTAATGAAAATCTGCAGTATTGTACTACCTCTATAGTCATAGATGAAATAGACATCCCGTATTTGCTTTTCAGTTTGTTTTAATAAACTGAACTCCATTCAAGGGCCTCAGACTCCCTCCACACCGCTGACTCCGAGTCACGAGAAAGATGCGAGCAAGTACAACTGGGATCCGTCCGTCTACGACAACGAGCTGCCCGTGCGCTGCAGGAACACCAGCGGTGTCCTCTACAAGAACAGACTAGGTTCAGGTAGGTTCTGCCCACTAGGGGGAACCAACGCATTGGTAATCATCTCCACTGCCAGTCCTATAACAACTATAACCTTAAACATTATGTCCTCCTTAGCGTTAGCGCTTGTGGAAGGAGTCTCCAGTGTCAGTGCTTTGTAACGGTCGGAGATCAAGCGGTAACTAGGTTTTTCAGAACAGGAGAGCGTTCAGGACTTTCCAGGTCTCTCGAGGCCGGTGAAGGAACAGCTGTTTATAGCTGCTGTATAACAATCACTAACAGGAATTAGGTTGTTTTTTGGATGCTTTAATAAAAAAATAATAATAATTGGAGTTTAAGAGGAATAAAACACTTCGGGACGTGTTGTTATTGGAAAAGTAATCTACTTTCAGGTCGTATCAAATCACATCACTCTGATATGATCATTTTCCTATATTATGCACTATTCGTCATGTTTTATTGCTTACTTATCAGTCCCTCCAGGATTTTGTGATATTTTTTTGCGCCAGAAACGAACGCAAAATCGAGCAAACTCCACAGTATTCATGGGAGCTCGCGATTTCTCAAAATGACCGCGGATTTTCCGCAGATATGGGCCATGTGACATCATCACAACGCACATTCAGGCAAATCCCTCCTCGATTCACGTGCGTCGAACACGCGTACAGCTAAAAGACCTCGTTCACCAACCAACATCACCGCGCAAAACGATTTCGTTCGATCACAGTTTCGCCAATTCAAGTAGATTCCGATTCAAGTAGTTTTCTGGAAAAAGAAAAGTTGCATCGCAGAGTTTAGAGGAAAAAAAAACGACGGCAAAATCAAGCATTTTTGGTCGCAACGATCACCCAAAAGAAAAAAGAAAACCCCAGTGAAATCCTGTACGGACTGATTACTCATCTGAAGAGAATGTTCTGGATTACGCTTTAGTGGACCAAGGGATTTTACACAGCATGGTTGTAGACTTCAGGAGCAGAACTTTCCCAGAAGGCATTGCAATCTTCCCTTTCAAAGTGTTTTTACAAATGCTCCATCTGTGCATGACTCCTGCTATAATATTTCTTTTTAAGAAGATTGTGTAGATTATCGTTCGATGAAGAGCTTTTTAATCCATTTGAGGTCGTCTAATAAGACCTGTTGCGATTTGATTGTGTATATTAAACAAAGGAAAGAGTGTTCTTAGTGAAAATTCCCCCCATACCGCCCCCGCCTACTGCAGACAGCCACATGTGTGACCTAAACCATTTACACTTCTGAGTCATCAGGTGAAATCTACAGGGGACCTGCTGAAAATAGTCCTGAAATGGGGTCTCACACCGGTGCACAGATATAGTGCAGTGCACCCTATAGCTTTCAATCTGATTCACACGTCTGTTTGTCAATGCACACCCTGTTCTCAGGTGGCAAAGGACGTTGCATCAAATACAACAATAACTGGTACACTCCTACGGAGTTCGAAGGGCTGGCCGGAAGAGCCAGCAGTAAGGACTGGAAGCGGAGCATTCGTTATGCTGGGAGGCCTCTACAGTGCCTTATACAGGTCAGAGCTTTACAGAAACACCGAGCACCAGTGTCCATCTATCTATAGCATTTCTAGTGCTGTGTCCGAATCTATGACCTAGTCTATGACCTATCTAGTGCACTATTTTTGGGACCTGCTATTTTGTAGCGGTGCCTGAAATTATAGTTGAGAACAATGAAAATGCTCTGCATTGTGATAGGTCGCGTACAAACAGGCCTCGTTTATCGGCCTTTTAGTAAAGGCTGCGGATAAATGTCTCGTTTAAATTACCAAGTGTGTTGACCGGACGACTCGTTTGCATTTCGGGACGCCAAAAAACAACCTCATAAAAGGTCACAGAGAGCTGAAGACCACGAAATGGCGATTAAACAGTAGCCAAGTTTCCATCCACTTTTTTTTTTTTTCTTCGCTTTTTTGTTTTAGAAATTTGCTGTCTAGTGCCTGTTTCCATTCACTTGGCCTTTTACCGATAAAGTGGTGTGTGATGATGTGATTCTTTAAAAAAAAACAACAAAAAAACAACTAATCGTCGCATAAGTTTTGATGCAGCGCGAAAGAAATCTCGGTCTTGAGCCGTTTTTCCGTACATCGTTTTGTGTATATCGCGACTCGTGTATCTTTTGCGTCCTACGTGTCCTCAGATCTCGGAATTTCTTCGTAAACCGTTCGTTTCCGTCCGCTACATCGGTCAACATTTCAGTAAAGCCTCAGATGGAAACGTAGCTAGTGAGAGAACCTTCCAGTAATGCGGTTCAGCCACTGCAGCGCACTGGCTACAATAAACCCCCGTGATCTCTTCCTGTCTTTCATAGAGTTCATTTCTTTCGTCCTAATTGAACGTCTGGTCTTATTCGTGTTCCGTTGTACGGATTTCTTTCGGATCGCTTTCTTTCGAGTCATTAATACGGAACGATCAGCTCCATGAAATGTTCATTAGATTTGTACGCATGGTCAAATACGCAAGCGATTTAAACTTCAGAACGTGATCCGAACGAAAATCCGCACCGATTCGTACCTAAAACGATTCGAAGCCCATCGATCACGGCTCGCGTTTCCGACTCGCTTTACACACAAACTCGGGTTTCCGATCTACCTGAGGTTTTCATTGATACCGCGTTTCCTGTGTCATTGTTCTTTTAAATGATTTACGAAGCGATGCGTTTTATACAGGTTGTGAAATGAGGCCTGATGTATTCGTTCAGGTGGGCACACGGTACCACGGGATAACGCGTTGCGTCCTTAAGTCTAATGCATGTAAAAAAAACAACAACAACAAAGTGTGTATAGTGAGTTAACGAACATTGCGCATTTGAGACCTTTGTGTAGAAGTGTGGAAGAACATGGTGTGTTTTTGTTTTTTTCCTTTTACAGGAGCGCATCCTCAACCCCCATGCTGCCTCTTGTACATGTGTGGCCTGCTGTGATGATCTAGCTGTGGTCAGTAATAACCACCGTCTCTGTCGTCTGTCCACTATTAAAAACGTTTTCGTTTCTTTCCTTTTTTTTATTATTATTATTTTTTTTTTATAAACATCGTTGAGTTCTGCTTTAAAGGTGCCTAAGCTCCAGGGTGTACGGAAAAGTCAATGTGAGTGAAGCCACATGCACACGATTTTGTCTTTATTATTTATTTATTGATGCTTACACTCAATGTCCACTTTATTAGGAGCACCTGCACATTCATGCAGTTCTCTAATCAGCCAACCGTGTGGCAGCAGATGAAATAAATAAAACCACGCAGATTCAGGTCAAGAGTTTCAGTTCAGGTTCACGTCAAACATCAGAGTAAGGGAAAAAGTGCGATCTGTGTGACTTTAGACGTGGCGTGGATGTTGGGACCGGACGGGCCGTGCTGAGTATTTCAGGAACTGCTGAACTACTGGGATTTTCACACAACAAAGACTCAACAAGAGAGTTTGCACAGAATGGTGCGAAAACAGCAGAGTGAGCGACGGTTCTGTGCGTGGAAACGTGGATGAGAGAGGTCAGAGGAAAGCTGTCAGGAAGGATGTAGAAACTCTTTACAAGCGTGGTGAGCAGAACAGCATCTCTGCACACACAACACATCGAACCTTGAGGTGGATGAGCTACAGGAGCAGAAGACCACATCAGGTTCCTCTCCTGTCAAGTCAAGAACAGGAATCTGAGACTATCATGAGCACAGACTCGATCAAACTGGACAGGTAATGATTAGGAAATAAAATCACCTTTTTGTCTTTTTCCAGTCTTACAGTCTTCTGGTCGTCCTCCTCTGACAACAAGGTCATCAGCAAGGTGTTCCAGCCGGCAGACCTTCCGCTCACAGGATGTGTTTTTTGTTTTTTTTTTATTCACACCATTCTGTGTAAATTCTGTAGACTGTCGTGTGTGAAAATCCCAGGAGATGAGCAGTTTCTGAATTACTCACCTCAGCCCCAGCCTCCAACAACCACGCCACGGATTCAAATTTCTTTCTTCATTCTGATGTTTGACGTGAACATTAACTAAAGCTCGTGACCGGTATCTGCATGATGTTATGCTATGTTGTACTGCTGCCACACGATTGGCCGATTAGATAACTGCATGAATGTGCAGCTGTTCCTAATAAAGCGGACGTTGAGTGTAGTTTTATATTTGTTGCTTTCCTTTCGGGTAAAACAAACGGCATTAACGTTGAATGAAAGGGTAGAGAGGGATAGATACTTCGGGGTACTCTCGTTGGTTCCTGAGTTTTTCAGACACCCTGTAGTGTATCATTAAGCCGCAGTAGAATTTGATGCGTATTCATTTTGAACATTAAGCTGTTTGATGTTCCTTCTGAATACCAATACCAGTGTTTTCTCTGTAGTCAGCTTGTGGTCGTGCTTTCAAATTCTGGATGAAAGATCAGAGATGTCAGAGTCGCAGGGGTACAAACGTGGCCAGCATAAACGGCACAAAAACGGTGTGTAGTGTAGCCGAGGTGACAGGTCAGCTTCCGGTAAATGTACCTGTGTAATACGGCCAACTGTCAGCGTGCGTTCTTGGCAATATACATCAGGTTAATAACGCTGTGTGTGTGAGCGATGAGCATACAGGGTATGTTTCGTTATGGACTTTTCTAATTGTACAGAGTTCAGTCTAAACGATTCATCATAGAGCCTGCTTGCCGATGTACAGCTCTGTAAAATAGTGGACATGCGTTCTTGGCTTTGAGCACTTCATCAGCGCTTGTGAGTTATATTCCACTGTCGATGGAGATCAAATCTCTCCAACGTATCACGCTAAAACGACAACGATACAGTCCGACCAGGATTTTGCGACCGAGGAAATGACCGCGAAATCGAGGAGATAGTCGCCGGAGCTCGTAGTCGCCTCAGATGACGAGTGCCAAGACGAGTCATAACAACATGAGTACAGCTAAAAGGTCTCGTTTACCATCAAACATTGCTTACCAAAAACGCGATTCGAGTATTCGCATTTCTGAATAATGAAGTAGAAGAAGAATCCATTATTTGTCACATATACAATACAGCACAGTGAAATTATTTTCTTCTCATACCCCAGCATGTCAGGAAGTTGGGGTAGGAAGTCAGAGCGCAGGGTCAGCCATGATACAGTGCCCCCTGGAGCAGAAAGGGTTAAGGGCCTTGCCCAAGGGCCCAACAGTGGCAGCTTGGTGGTGTTGGGGCTTGAATCCCCGACCTTCCGTTCAGTAACCCAGAGCCTTAATTGTTGATCCACCTGTAGTAACCTCTCTGCTGTGTTGTGAATCCGGAGCCCGGAAAATGCTAAATGCAGCTCTGTGGCTTCCCTGGACTATGTCTGACATAGGGATGGGCGATATCTTATCGTTTGCGATATACCGGTAGAAATCCTCTCCACAATAAGAATTAGTCTTCCCGCGATAATAACGATAAAGCCTAGTTGATGACGTGTTTCGGTGTGCGGCCCATTCGCAGCTCACGTGCAGAGCGAAAACAAGTACTGCGGAAGGCGGACGTGAAACCGAGGAGGAATTTATCGCTAGGAGGAGCCACCTCTACAATCTGGAACTGGTTTGCTTACAGAAAATCAGTTTTTCTTTTAGATCGATGTTTGTGTTTCTGAGGCTCTCACGATCGCAGCTATCACTTGTAGCTATATTGGAACTATATTTATATCGTCACCAATATAGTTATCATGATCAAATATCGTGATGTAGTTTTAAGTCCATATCGCGAATCCCTAGTCTGAACGCATCGATGAGCACAATCTCAGTTCTGTGTTTTTCACTCTCTCTCTGTCTCTCTGTTTAACCTTCACTCAGAACAAGGACGGATCCTTCGGAGGCGACAGCATATCTATGGTAACGTCGAAAACGCTGGCTAATTTTGACCGCGTTGTTTAACGCCATGCTTTGTCACCGAAGCTGATGGTGTGTCTGCTCTCCTCTACCACAGACTGGACCTGTGCGACTCTTCGTCCCTTACAAGAGGCGAAAGAAAGAGAGTGAGCGCCCGGCATCTCCAGAGAAAAAGGAGGAACCGTCACCCAAGAACATTACTCTGGCACCCGGGGCCGCATGTAGGAGTTTTAACATCAATCCTCTCTCTTAGATTCCTTTGATCAGTACACACGTTAAACCACCGTAGCTCAGATACAGAAATATTGTCCGAGTATTCGTATTCTTCAATCACCAACACCTACATGAACGTCGTGCTCAAGTTGAGTCGTTATATACGCTGGTTTGATGGGCGTTTCTGGTGCACGATGAAGATAATGATTATTATTATTATTATTATTATTATTATATATTAGAATATTAGCTGTTTGAGCATTTTAGTTAGGATTGGCATACTGCTTTGTTGCCAGAGTGAAAGGTTTGCTTCTGTGTCTACACAGTCACCGTGACCCCATCAGGTCAGCTCACCGCCACAGGCACACTGACCTTTGATCGAACGGCAACTGGAGACGCGACGACCATCATTTCCGACAGCCCTGCCGCTTCAGATGTCTTCAGCAGCACAGCAGGTTGGTCACTGGCATTTTCAGATACACTTCCATACACACTTTTATTTGTTATCGTTTCCACATTGAACTAAGAGCAACGGTGTGGTACCGTTCATCATGTGAGGGCAGTCAGAGGTCACGGGTGCCTCTTCCTTCGGTCAATAGTGCTGAGAATTGCTTCGACTCCAACAAGTCTGGCAGCGATGCTTTCCAGCTGGCAGGTTAAATAAAAGTGCCTGGTCACATCCTGATAGCCGTAATTGCTGGTTACGTTTAGTGCCACGGTAGTAATTTAGCCGTCATTTCGTAACTGGTCTCTTTTGTATTTCTTACTCAGCTGTTCAAATCTCCCACGTTTTAGCTTTTGTGAATTTTTTTTTTTTAATAAAGGGCTCGCCGTGGTATTTTTTTCCACTCCCAGTGTGGCTTTCACTTATAGCCTGTCTTCATAATGTGACAAATGACCCGTATTCAACTGAAAAAAGACCCATCAGTAGTCTGCGGTCATTTTTGGAAATGATGTTCTACAGCGGAAACTCCGGCCGCGTCCGCGTTAATCCGGATGAATCTTTTTTTCGAAAACTTATCTCCCAAGGAGATTCATTTGAAAAACGTAAAAAAAATCCTTGAGTATTTTTCGTCATGTCACGCACGCCGTCATGTGACCCCCTTCGATTCAAAACAAACAAGTTGGTGGGAACGATGGTTGTGATAGCGTCGTTAAAGACTTTGCACAAATTTCAGATTGCATTTTTAAAATAAACGCCTGGCGGGAGTGACGCAGGCCAAAGCTTCTTACGATTTTAACGCATGCGCAGTATATAGGGATGTAAGTGCTTTCAGACGTTTCAGTGTGGATGGGCCATTTTTGGAAATTGTTGATCTGGATTCATGTGAATGTAGCCTAGATGCCACACACACACACACACACACACACACATATATACATTTATTTCCTTATTATCCATTGTGATGACCTTCCATTGGCATAATTATTAATGCAGGTAATTAATGCTATGCTATACTTTTACCTTAACCTCAGAAACCAAAAGGAAACACTTTGTCACTTCCTTTTCTTTAAAACTATAGTCTAGACCAGCCAAATGTTCCCACAAGATCAAAACGGTCAGATATTCCTATCCTCGTAGGGCCATTTGGTCCTCACCAAGATGTAAAAACCACACACATACACGCACACTCACACTCACACACATTCATATTCCTCCTCCTCGTCCTCCTCCTCCTCTCTAAGAGCAGAGTGGCTATAGACTCGACTCGGTCAAAGACGGAGAGGCTCTTGAGGCAGGTGCCTCATTAGTGCAGAGTGTACTGTAGTGTAGAGTTCCTGTGAAAGCCGGAACACTGCGAGCGGTAATGAAACCATGAAGCCCCCTTCTGCTCTCTCTCAGACACCGAACTCCGATCTGGACCCGTAATCATCAAGGCTCTCAGTAAGAAAGAGTAAGAAATCCACGAAGAAGAAAAAGAACTGCTTAAGAAACTGTAATCTGAGTGTAAGGTGATGTCGGTTTTCCATTTACACATGGCTGTAAAAGCCATATAAAGATTCGTAAAATGTAAGAGTGCTCATAACCGTGTGTAAAATGTTTGTTTAGGATAGGTCTAGAGGTTTCCTGGGGAGTTTAAAAATTGACCAAGGGCACATGTACACCAATGGACAAATGCTTTGAACTGCCTAAATGGTTATCGATGGGTTTAGCGGCCAGAATCGATTTATTCGCCGTATACGTTCGCATGTGTTCGGAATGTTTCTTGTTGGTGTGTTCGGTCAGAACACGATACATTCGACACACATCTCAGACAACAACAGCACAATTACCATCCAAATCTTACCCTTTTAAGTGGAAACGGTAGGTTCCGTTGTAATTTACATTAAGGTACATCAGGGTGCGTTAAACAGAGTGAACTATTATGACGTATAATAAATAACACCGATGATATCCAGCTTGTATAAACATTTAATACAGATTGCTTGTTACTTGCACGACAGTATTATAGTGATCACCGAATGCTGCCGAGCCAGGCTGGTTAAAAACAGAAATTGCCAGTGGGCGGAAGATGTCTCGATGACGTGGAACAGCTTTCCTGATGGTAGTTTATTGGAAGAGGTAATTAGGAGAGTGGAAGGTGTCACTGATGATTTTTCCTGCTGTCCTGGCGAAGTACAGGCGTTCAAACGATGACATACCGCAGCCGATGATTTTCTCAGCGGTCTCGATCATCTGTTGCACCTTCATTTATTCTCTGGAGGTGACTGCACCGAACCAGACAGTGATTTCCCTAGCATTCAACAGGAAGTAATAAGCAATACACCTACTGTATGTGAACGTTTAGGTGTACCGGTGTTCCTAATAAACTCCTCAGTGATTAAGTACAGAATGTCTATATAGATCAGTAGGCAGAGCTGACCGAATGATACTGCAGTCAAATGCAGAAGGAAATTTATTCATAAACGTTGATCCCACTTGTTGCTGAAAGTACGTCTGAGAGGTTTGATAATGTAAGTCCCAGGTCGTGAATCTTTTTAGATAGAAGAACACTTTTATGTTGCTTATGAGCGAATCTAAGAGCTGTCACAAATACGGGCTATGGACATGTTCTCAGCTTCTTCCTGGCGTGTCTTTTACTCTTCTGGATAGTTGTGTGGATACACAACCTGGATATTTGATATTGGAGAACGAGCAGTAAATATGGAAAATCTTTTATTTTTATTATGATTGTTATCAGTGATATAGGTGAAATTGCTGAAATATATGAATTACTGTTACGGAAAGAGTCTGCATTTTGAATTCGTCATTGATGGGTACTTGAGAGTATGAGACAAGCCCAAATTTGTCCGTATTAGACGTTAGACCTAAAAAAAAATAATAATAAATCGATAAATAAATAAAGTATTTTTGTGCCAACAACATTACAGAAACTGTTTAGTTTAACTGTTTCCTGCATGTTCTGCGTAAAAGAAGAGGACGGCTAAATCTTGTCTTATATTCACTAGATAGTAGTGACGACTACAAATACAGGGACTCTGATTCAAATCAGCCGTCAAGAAAAATTGGTTCAAATCCAAGACAGATGAATACAGCAGATAGATTCTGACATGAAGAACTGTTTTGACGGTACTGTCTCAATAGGGTATATATAGGGTATTTGTCGGTTTTGTTTCCTGCCCATCATTTTTATACCAGCGCAGCCATTTGTGCCTTGAGCTCTTAACAGTCCATTAGACAGATAAGCCAAGGGCATTCGGAACAGCATACCTTCTCTGGAGACTGTGTGCTTTATTTCATTCCCCCCACTGACACGCACTCCTTCTCAGTCCCCCTTCGAGCACTGGGATTCTGACTTTCTTTCGTTTTTTTTTGTTGTTGTTTTTTTTGTTGTCATCTATTAATGAGGCTGTGGTATTTTTAGTTGCCCTCACACAAACTCATCTACGCAGCGAACACCTAACAGCAGCCTATAATATGGTTGGTTTTTGTATACAAGATTATAAAAGAAAAACTCTTGCATTTCACATAAGAAATACCAAACAACATGTGCTTTCCAGATTTAGTCCCCTGTTTGTTGTTATAATAAGCTCCACTCTTCTGGGATGGCTTTTGGAGCGTAGCTGCGGGGGGTTTGTGTTCAATCTGAGAACAAGAGCATTAGTGAAGTCAGGCATTGATGTCTGGGGTGCAGTCGGTGTTGCAGTTCATCCCAAAGGTGTTTAGTGGGGTTGAGGTCAGGGCTCTGTGCAGGACATTCAAGTTCTTCCACTCCAACCTTGGCAAACCATGTCTTCATGGACCTCGTAGTCCTGTAATACCTGTAGTAATTCTTTGCTTTGTGACATGCCTGGAGTAGCCATTGAAGATGTGGTAAATTGTGGCCCGGAAGAGATGCACATGATCAGCAGCAATACTCAAATAGGCCACAATTGTACAGAGTGTTTATCTGACTTACTGTAGCCTTTCTGTAAGCTCTAACCAGTCTGGCCATTCTCCGTTGACCTCTTTCATCAACAAGGCATTCCCGTCTTCAGAACCATCGCTCGCTGGATGTTTTTTCTTTATCGCACCATTCTGAGTAAACTCTAGAGATTGTTGTGTGTGTGAAAATCCCAGGAGATGAGAAGACACTCATTCTGATGGTTGGTGTGAATGTTACCCGAAGCTGCTGGCCCGTATCTGCATGATTCGATGCGTTGCACTCCTGCCACACGATTGGCTGATTAGATAATTGCATGAATGAGTAGGTGTACAGGTGTTCCTAATAAAGTGCTCGGTCGCATCATTTCTCACCCAGCACCCCTGATACTACAAACTGTAGTTTTAAGTCATTAAAAAAATATATATATTTTTTTTTTTGCCATAATGTAGACGATGGTTGTGGTCTCTGTGTACCCATGTTCTCATGAGTGTGTGAAGATGGAGATCTGTTAGAGCTCCATCTGTTAGGCTGGCAAATAAAGCCCCGTGCATTAGTTATGCGTGGCCAGCTCCGTTTCTGGAAGACGAGTAGGTGCAGAGATCTCTGGCTGATAACGGCGCTCATTACTCCAGGACACCTGTTTCCTCAGTGACCACTAATTATAATAGACTCATGTGGGTCTAGTTGTCTCTGTGGCCAAGCTAATACCAAAAGTCAAGCTAAGAACGCTTTTGTAGTTTTTCAAACCCCTTGCATATAGTGGTGTGCTGGAGCCTACACTTGCATCCCAGCTCTGTTTGTTTTGTATGGCGTCTCATCTAGCCTACATTTCCCTGCTCTCATTGATAAGATGTTAAAATTTAGAACCGCGTTAAAGCGGGATCCATTTAGGACGGTGTTTCTAAATCTTATTCACCAAGGTCGCTTCTGACCGAGTGCTTTAAACTGAAGGTTGAAAAATAACTGCTGGTTTAAAAGAGAGCACCTTTTAATTCTCAATGCTAGTCCTAAACTTTTCTTCTTTATTCTCGCTCTTTGTCAGTGCTGACCACGCTGCCGGCGCTGACCGTCATCCCTCAGCAGCCCATTTTACAGGCTAAAGGTCCCGCTGCAGCCGCAATGGCCAACGGCTTGGAGACGAGCGAGCAGCGCACCTGGCTGTACCTAGAGGAGACGGCCAACACACTACTCAACACCGTCCAGCAGCTCAAAGCACTCATCGCCCAGGCCAAACAGGCCAGCCAAGCCGGCAGCAGCCTGGAGAAAAGCAACTGCAGCAGGAAGGACGTGAGTGGACCGCATCTCTGATCGGTGTTGTCTATATAAAAGCAAAACTGCTCCCAGATCAGTAAGCACAATCTTAATTTGCATGTTAACCATCATCAGTACAGTGCGTAGATCGTTTAAAGCAATAGCGACGAAAGTGAGCATTTCACCCACTAGCCACTTCTCTTTGGAACGCATTGTCTGAACAACGCATATTTAAACAAAGGCTTTAATTCCACCCTGAAAATAACAGCCCAGATATAGCAGCTGAAATGTTACACCTCCCGCCCACACAGCACAGGCTCAAGTCTCTGTCTCTTATTACTAGGGTTCTGTTTTACCTTAGCGAGAGCCACGAGGTACTTGTACTAAATTTCTGGGAGCGATCACCATCACACCTGTGTATACGCAGAAACCGTCGAGTGGTCTAGACGAAGCACGGTGAAGTATGTGCAAAATTATTCCTCAGTTATTCATTTAGAAAGTGTCTGGGATTTATGTGACCCCATACGTGGCAGTATGGCGTATATACTCGGCAGCCAGCAGTGAATAAAGTGGTCTCTTTTCCGTAGTTGAAGCAAAACCTGTTCAGTTTTATTAGTGCTGATAAACAACGGCAAAGAACGAGATAAACTCCAAAAGTATGTGAACACCTGACCATCACACTGTACTTGTTGAACATCCCGTCCCAGATTTATTCAGCCTTTACTGTTTGTAACACAGGCTTTCCAGTAGATTTTGGAGCGTGGCTGTGTGGATTTGTGTTCGTTCAGCTACACGAGCGTTAGTGAGATCAGACACTGATGTGAAGCGAAGAGGTCTGGAGTGCAGGACACTCGAGATTTTCCTCTTCAGCCTTGGTCTTCATGGAGCTCGCTTTGTGCACAGGGGCACCGTCATGCTGGAACAGGAAATTGTAACGCTACAGCATACAAAGACATGCTATACAATGGGGTCCTTCCCCGAGTTTCTGGCAACAGTTTGGTGAAGGAATACACATGGGTGTGATGGTCAGGTGTCCACAAACTTTTGGCGAAATAGTCTGCTGTAGTTTAAAACCACTTCAATACAGGTGTTCATCTCTACATCTCCAGGTCAGGGTTGCTGTGGTTTAATCACTTCTTTTTTCTTCTTCTTCTTCTTCTTCTTCCCCCCCATATAAACACTAGACATGTTCGCACACGGTCTTTCACAGTGATGCTTCTTGGTAAATGAGATTTTTTAGCTATACACACGTCAATCCAGGAGGCTACAGCCTGGAGATTGCTGAGGATGGTACCGCTTGAAGTACCATGAAAATGGTTTTGGACCTCAATTTCACATGGACATTCTCGCTGTGGTTGCTGGGACTACGGATGCTTCGACGGTGTTAGGACTACAATTCCCACGTACAGTTTTACACTCAGGTCTCCTTTAGTGAACAGTGGACTAGTTCAACAAACAGACTTCATATATAAACCATAATAAACTTTCTTCTACGTTCACACTATCTGTCGTGACCCAGATGAGGACGGGTTCCCTTCTGAGTCTGGTTCCTCTCAAGGTTTCTTCCTCATATCATCTTAGTGAGTTTTTCCTTACCACCGTCACCACCGGCTCGCTCAATAGGGATAAATTCATACACTTAAAATCTGTATCCTGTGTTTATATAACGCACTAAACATCTCGAACATACTACTGTTGTATAAATTGTACAGCAGCATTTTCTTACTCGGTAAGTCACTCTGGCTCCCTCTCAAGCTGAAGATGCCTTCTGATTAGTGCTAACCATGTCATAGCGATGATTAAATACCATGAAATCATCTTCCTATCTCTCTATCATCAGTAGGTTAATCATAAGTGTTCTCCTTCAGTCTTTTCCCAGCCAACTGTCGCTGACTGATGACACGGAGGGGAAGATTACTGAAATTATCATCAAGGCAAGTGGTTGTGCTGCTGTCCTCTCTCTCTCTCTCTCTCTCTCTCTATCTCTCTCTCGCAAACTCCAATCTGGCAAACTCCAATCTGGATTCAGGGGGAAAAAAACCTGAATTTTTTTTTTTTTTTTTTTTTAAGTCGTTTTAAAATATTGTGTTGTTTGTGTGTTTTTGTTTGTTTGGGTGTGGTTGTCTTGACGGCTGAAAATCCCGGTTTAAAGAATGAAAGCCAGGCGACACTTGTTTTTAACACTAGTAGGAGGCATGCTTGAGGTTCTTCCAATTTCTGGAAGCGGGATTTGGAATCGCTCCAACCGACCGTCTCGGCCGACTTCGAAATCGTTCGGTTTTTCGCATTCGGTGCCTACGTTTTCACTTTCGTCAAGCTATAACCACGTTAAAAAAAAAAAGAAATATATATATATATATATATATATATATATATATATATATATATATATATATATATATTAGTTTTTCAGCTGTAGACTTGCTGTAGCTGTGGAAACTAAATCCTGTAATGACATGGTAGTCACGTACATGTCTCTCTTGTGCTGCTGCTCCTTCTGTAGGTGTAGTGCAGAGGTAAGCCACTTGATCTGTGGAGCATGATGTCGTTCTATCAGCAGTAACAGTTGTGTGAGCTCCTGCTCTCCGTTTAGAGAGAGAGTGTGTGTGGAGGGTCAATCTAGGATTAGGGTGTACTGATCAAGTGTGAGGGCACTAATACCGAAGGCTTATAAGGATGAATCGGGTGCACACTACATCCCTGTGCTTTTGCTGCGACTCGGAATGGCGTCATTTTTGACTTCTGAGCATTCACGTTTACACACTGAGGGGAAAAATCATAAACACCTCCGTATTCGTCTTTTGTTAACAACAAGCTAGTTGTAATGAGTGATGTATATTTTCCTCCTCAAAACAGCGAACTGTACAGTCAATATTGTGTAGGTCGGCCTCGTGCCACCAGAACAGCTCTGAGCCGTCTAGGCATGGACTCCACAAGACCTCTGAAGATGTGATGTGTGGTATCTCATACCAAGATGTTAGCAGCAGATTCTTTAAGTTCTGTAAGTTGTGAAGCCGGGCCTTCATGGATCGGACTTGTTTGCCCAGAACGTCTCGCAGACGCTCGATCGGATTGAGATCTGGGGAATTCTGAAGCCGAGTCAACACCTTGAACTCTTTCTCATGTTCCTCAAACCATCCCGAGTTCCTGAGTAGGAATTCCGAGTGTTTTTCCCGGGCGGAGGACAGGAATCACGAGTTGCGACTTCTAGTCGAGTGCAGCATTTGCAACTCATCCCATGTGTCCCATCTTTTACCGTTCACCTACAATCGTTTAATATCAAAGTCCCTTTTTTTTCTTGCCACGTTCTATTAAATTAACATGAATTCATTAAGCTCTTACGGGGAAATGAATCTGACGGCTGCATGTTCTGTCGCTGTTCTTGTTCTTTGCAGCATACCTGTGTGAACTGTGGGCGTGAAGCTTCCAGCGAATGTGCAGGCTGCCACAAAGTCTACTACTGCTCTAGCTTCTGCCAAAAAAAGGTTAAGCTGCCTCTTCAGTCCTATTCAATATAACAAGGTTAACATGACACACACTAATGAACTTTCTAGTTTAGTTAAGGTTTCGAAATGTTTTTTTTTTTTTTTTTTTAGATTAACAGAGGAACACATTTTACTGTGCCGTATATGGTTTTAGCTTTTAAGAGTATCGATT
Organism: Ameiurus melas; assembly: GCA_012411365.1. Classification (NCBI taxonomy): domain Eukaryota; kingdom Metazoa; phylum Chordata; class Actinopteri; order Siluriformes; family Ictaluridae; genus Ameiurus; species Ameiurus melas. The sequence continues at coordinate 21,749,750 of CM022764.1, read as the reverse complement.
AGTATCTAATGAGCGCATATTTTCTTGTGAAAGAAACCCCACCCCAATATTCTGTGTATTCAGCATCGACAGCATTGTCCAAATAAAAATGTCTTTATTTATTTATTTATTTATGTACTTCTTCAGGACTGGAAGGATCACCAGCACAGTTGCTCTCAGCCCAGTGTAGCTGTGGGAGTTCATGACGAGGCTCACATAGCCAGCATGGAGGTAGAGAAAGTCAAGGCATAGCTCCGATACGGACACATGCAGCGGTCCTGGAATAATCCAACCCTCACCCTCTGTGATGCAGAAATACACTATAAGGCTGTTCTGTCGATGGCTTACCGTCACGATGATATTTGGTGCTTCTACAAAGCGCAGAAGCACACAGTTGTATAGAATGTCTTTGTATGCTGTAGTCTTACAATTTCCCTTCACTGGAACTAAGAGGCCTAAACCTGTTCTAGCATGGCAACGCCCCTGTGCACAAAGCACGAGCTCCATGAAGACACGGTCTGCCAGGGTTGGCGTGGAAGATCTCCTGCACAGAGCCCTGACCTAAACCCCACCGAACAACTTTGGGATGAACTGGAACTAGTAAATATAACGGCGGATGAAGACTAAATCTGGAACGGGATGTTCAGCAAGCACGTACGGGTTTGTCGACGAGGTGTCCACAAACTTTTGGCTGTATAATGCTGGACACATTTGTGTGTGACATTCCTGGAGGAGCATAATGCCAGAGACTGAAATGAAACATCTATGCAAGATAAAGAAACATGGAGCTGCTCTTGGAGACCATGGGACATTTTGTGCGGTTCTTATCACGCATGAAAAAAAAAAAAAGATTACCGATTTAAAAAAAGAAAAAAGATTAAAAGATTACAAAAATATAGATGTTGTGAAGTCATGAAAATGAAAGCATGATGTCATTTTGTAAAGTGAGGGCTGAGCGATAAGCATCGTGGATCTGCGACTTTCTTTGTTTATACGCTGCACGTTTGACGGTATTTAAATGAAAAGTGAAATACGTCAGAGTGGCGTTCGATGAGTAACAGCTACTATCATCGAATAGTACTCGTTGACTTGAATTCGCCCAAATGTCCATACTGACCAACAGACCAGAGAGCACGTGAATGACGGTTCAAGTACCACACGGCAAACTACTTTACGAAACAAAACGGACGTCTAAAAAGGGGGGTGGGGTTGGGGTGGGGGGGTGACATTTACTTTGTGTGTATCTGTGTGTGTGTGTACGCTGTGTGCTGTGTCTCATGCATCGTGATTTACCAGGATATTCCAGCCTAAAATAACCCGGCAGCAGAGATTATTTTATCCTTATTTGGCTGCTTGTACGAATCTACTCGCACTTCTGTAATTAGAGAACTGAGTATAAATTATAGAAACAAAGGCAAAACTCCATTTTAGAGCTGCTCTAATTACTCCAGTACATACATTATTACGGTATTATAGTGACTAAATGAAGTGGAACACGGTTTTTCACCAGGCCGCACAACTCACCATGTGGCCTCACGTGGCCATCAATCTGCTTTTTTTTTTTGTATCTTTGCTGAACAGGACCGAACAAGTATCTGTCTGTCTCAATGTGTTTCAGGCAGCACGCTAAAACATGCAGAAATGCAGATCTGACCTAATAGGTTTCAGCTTGCGCTACTGGAAGGTGCATTGTTTAGGTTTTTGCATGTAACATGCATTAGCATCCCTATATCAACACCCATAATCATTGAGCATGAAGGGAAAAACACTTGCATGTAATATTTCCAGCACTCTCGTCCTGTTATTATTCATAACCACAGGTTAATTTGAATCATTATCGATTTCAATAAGAAAACAGCAGACTGTTCTGCAGATCTCTAGTTGCGAGGTTTCAAACCGCTCACACCGCATGACACGTTTACAAATGACCATAATTGCCTACGGCAGCTAAAACCGAACGACAAATCGTCCCACGCGGGTTACCTATCGCCTGGATATGAGGGTTTACGGCAGAGCGAAATATGTGGTTTTGATAGCGAGATGTTCTAGATTTATGGTATTCATTTTGGAGGCTGGGAAACAGGGCTTGTTTTCAAGAAATAGACAATATTTTATATTAAAGCTGAAGTCCAGTCAGGGCTTGCATAAACGAGCGTGCTCATAAAATGTCACGCTAGGCGAAACCTGGCTTGTTTTAGCAAGCATCAATTTAGCTTTTTCAAACGGGCTAGATTGATCAATTTTAGATTTTTTTCCGATTAACCTTTAGCTCCCGGCGTTCAGTGGTATTTATGATTCATGTGCTTCATTTTTCTCCTGTCTTGGGCAGAAAATAAATATGATGTTTTATATGTACGCACACACACACACCGATCAGCCATAACATTAAAACCGCCTGCCTAATATTGTGTAGGTCGGCCTTGTGCCACCAAACCAGCTCGGACCTATCGAGGCATGGACTCTACAAGATCTCTGAAGGTGCGCCGTGGTATCTGGCACCACGATGTTCCTGTAGTCCTGAAGGTTGCAAGGTGGAGCTTCCGTGGATCGGACGTGTTTGTCCAGCACATCTCACAGACGCTCGATCGGATTGAGATCTGGGGAATTTGGAGGCCGAGTCAGAACATTGCAAACCGTTCCTGAACATTTCTGCGGTGTCTCAGGACGCATTATCCTGCTGAAAGAGGCCACTGCTATTAGGGAATATTATTGCCATGAAGGGGTGTACTTGGTCTGTAACAATATTTAGTTTAGGTACGTGTCAAAGTAACATCCATATGAATGCCAGGACACAAGGTTTCCCAGCAGAATATAGCTCAGAACATCACTGAGCTTGCCTTCTTCCCATAGTGCATCCTGGTGCCATCTCTTCCCCAGGTAAGTGACGCACACGCACCCGGCCGTCCACATGATCCATCAGACCACGCCACCTTTTTCCATTGCTCCATGATCCAGTTCTGATGCTCATTTTAGGTGCTTTCGGCGGTGTACAGGGGTCAGCATGAGCGCTCTGACCGCTCTGCGGCTACGCAGCCCCATACACAGCAAGCCGTGATGCACTGTGTGTTCTGACTCCTTTCTATCACAGCCAGTATTAACTGCTGGTTAAGCCTTCGCTCCTGTCGTGCATCGATGAACCTTAGGCGCCCATGACCCTGTCACCAGGTTTACCGGTTGTCCTTCCTTCGACTACTTTTGGTGCATACTAAGGTCCGCATACCGGAAACACAGCAAAAACGTGCTGACCCGGTCGTCTCCCCATCACAATTTGGCCCTTGTCAAAGTCGCTCAAATCCTTACACTTGCCCATTTTTCCTTCCTCCAACACATCAACTTTGAGAACTGACTGTTGACTTGCTGCCTAATAAATATATCCCACTCCTTCACACTCCTTCATTGTAACAAGATAATCGGTGTTCTTCAGTTCACCTGTCCCCCATATAGACTCACCCTGAGCAGAATAAAGGAGTTGTATGTGAATGAATGAAGGAGTAAATATGACCATTTTCAAATTCAGAACGTTGTCACACACTTACCGGACACTTTAATAGGATCATCTGTACAGCTGCTCGTTCGTCCAATTAACCAATCACGTAGCAGCAGCGCAGTGCAGAAGAACACGCAGATACAGGTCAAGAGCTTGTCATGTTCACACCAACATCAGAACTGGTTTCAGAAATGGTGATAAACAGCCGAACATATCGGGTTCACCAAAACTAGGCAGATTGGAGAAACGTTTACAGTTTCGGTTTAGTTGGTGTTTGTTGTTGTTGTTGTTGTTGTTGTTGTTTTCCTGTGTAAGACCCTAGACACTTGTGCGTGAAAATCCCAAGAGCTCAGCTGTTTCTGAAATCCTCAAACCCACAGTAATGCCACTGTGAAAATCACTGAAATCACCTTTTATTTTTCTCCACTGTGAAGTTTGATGTGAACATTACCCTAAGCTCACGACCTGTATCTGCATGATTTTACGCACTGTGCTGCTGCCACATAATCGGCACATTGGATAATTGCGTGAGCGAGCAGGGGTACAGTTGTTCCTATTAAAGTGGCTGGTGATTGCATGTGAGCATTTACTGAAACGGCCATTATTTAATGACTGGCACGTAGCAGAGATTAGTTTGGCTTTTCTCCGAGGTGTCATCCACTGCCACACAGCTGGCTTTATCCATATTAATCCCGAGCTGATGAACTCCACACGCTCGACTGGACAGATTCACCACGTCAGGCGACATAAAAACGGAGTGTTTGACATTTCAGATGATTTAACAAATAAAAATCTTCATCAGTGGTTTAAGTGTATGCAAATTGTTCAGGTTCTGACTCTTTCACCCTGTTGAAAAATGTATTTCTCTCGGATTTCGCCTTTTAGCGACCCCGAATCCAGAGCGATACATCTATACGGTGTCGTTTCTTGCAGCTTCTAGTTATCATGACTTTTAGCTATAATGCGCACCACAGATGGGAATACAGAGTTAGTTCAAGTACTATAATATGCAAATAAAACAAATAGGGTTTTTTTTTTTTTTTTAAAGCAGTAGTATTGATTCAGTATAAAGTGCTATGCTTTATGACTGCCATGCTTGATGTCTCATGAGCGTCCTCCTGTAACTTTCATTTCTATTTGTCAAATAAATATTTTACCATTTACCAAACGAAGCGGTAAATTTCGATGTTGTTCTGTCAGAGTGCTGACTTAAGTTCAGTTTTTGCGTTGTGATATTGTAGCCTAAAAGGCACTACATTAAGAGTCTCTAATGGGAACCGTCTTTAGGTGGCAGTGGAGGCTGTCCACTTGTCTGGTCAAACCTAGCTCCAGGTGCTCTCATTTATTCCCGGTATCATTTATTCTCGCCTTCTCTGTCCTGTGTATTGTATTATCAAGGTCGGCTCCCTTGTGTTGCTGTCCCGGGCACAGAAGCCCATGCCAGGAATGAGGAAATATTACATCCTGGGTCAAAGGAGCGAAACTAAATTGGGTGTTTCACCTTGCAGTGTTATAAACTCACTTTAGAAGAGACTTGTTTAATCAGGGATGTTGTGGTGGCTTAGTGGTTAGCAGGCTCGCCTCGCAGCTCCAGACTTGGTGGTTTGATTTCTGCCGCTGCCCTGTGTGTGTGGAGTTCGCATGTTCTTCTCGTGCTGCGGGGGTTTCCTCCGGGTACTCTGGTTTTCTCCTCGAGTCCAAAGACATGCATGGTAGGCTGATTGGCGTCTCTAAAGTGTCCGTAGTGTATGAATGGGTGTGTGAGTGTGTATGTGATTGTGACCTGCGAGGGATGGATTGGCACCCTGTCCAGGGTGTACCCCGGCTTGTGCCCGATGCTCCCTGAGATAGGCTCCAGGTTCCCCATGACCCTGTAGGATAAGCGGTATAGAAGATGGATGGATTGATCTTGCAGCGTTATAGTCACTACATATTTTAATCAGGGGAGTTGTGGTAACTTAGTGGTTAGCAGGTTTGCCTCACACCTCCAGGGTTGGGGGTTCGATTCCTGTCTCCGCCCTGTGTGCGCAGAGTTCACATGTTCACCCCGTGCTTTCGGGGTTTTCTCTGGGTACTCCGGTATCCTCCCCCAGTCCAAAGACATGTGCTGTAGGCTGATTGGCATCTGTAAATTGTGCAGTGTGTGTGTGTGTGTGTGAGATTGTGCCCTGCGATGGCTTGGCACCCCATCCAGTGCCCCCTCACCCCCCACCCCTCTGCCGCCCAGTCGGGGAGAGATTTCAACACGATCTAGAATGTATTAATACACAAGCACGCATAATGCATGTTTTTACCATTTGTTTTTCTTGTTCAAGCAGCAGGAGGCACAAAAGTGACGCATCATTTCACGCCAAACTGAAGTGTTATTTCCTCCTGCTGTATTCTTGTAGTTCTGCTATTAAAGTTGTGTAGCTTAGTGCTTTTATAATATCAGACTTCTCAAGCCTCAGATGGAGAGAACGCTGCCTGGGTGTTGGGGCTTTTTTTTTTTCTTTTCTTCTTCTTCTCCCCCTGCTGCAACTCCACGCTTCAGTGCTATTGAGCAGAGGGTTTACACTTGGCCTTTGGAGACTCCTGAAACGTGGCCTTTTCTTTTGAAGGGGAAGTAGTGGTGCAAAATAAGCAAACTGACTGGTTTCTCGGCAGAGGTCAGTGCAATCAATTCTTCGGTGGACAGAACAGCGGTGGAGGGCTGGTTTGAGCCCCGCCGTGTTCTACAGCAATCACAGAAGGGATCATCAGGCAGAGAAGTGATTTCCTGCTCCTCGGTTTGTAAAGTGCACCAGTGCAAATCAACACTATCCTGTTCCCTCGTGTGTGCAAGTTTCTACAGAGCCAGATGTTTGATTCTGTTTAATGGACCAGCCACAGACGACGACGGCTTTCCTTCAGTGCCACTCGCGTATCAATGGACACATTGTTTGACAGTGCCTTTTTCATCAAGGTTATATGAGAAGTGTTTACTTGGCACCGTGTTAGCCTGGATATTATAAGAACTGACGTCGTGCTCGTATCGAAAGCACTGAAATCCAAAAAGCAGCACTGACCCTCCTACAAAAAAAAAAAAAACACGTTCCACCTGTATTTTATTTTGACCTTCATATCACCGCAGACATTTTAGGTGTTTTTAGAAAGAACAAGCTTGACATTAGAAGATAGATAATGACAAAATGAGAGAGAATAATAATATCAGGAGAACTCTTCTTTTTTGAGCCTTTGCAAGTGCATGCAATCTTTATTGTAAAGAATAAAAAGTAGCGGTTCCTTTTTAATGAATGTGTGTGAGAAGCAGGGAACATGTGCTACTTGGTTCGAATGAAAATCTGCAGCCACAAAGTTTACATCTATTTAATCATCACCAAGTTATATATTTTCAGTATATGTGTGTGTGTGTGTGTGTGTGTGTGTGTGTAAAAACCTGATGTGTTTCTCTCTGAAGATTCATTTCAGTGTGGGCAAATACTAAATTCCCATCTGTAATCAGCTGGCAGTAGAAAATCTGGAAACAAACAAAGCTGGAGCAGGTTGTGTTTACGTTCATGCTTGTGGGAGCTAGAGGACATTTACTGTACGAGCCTCATGAGACGATGAAAGGCCACGGGCTACAACATTAGGGCGTATTGAACATAGCAAGCTGCACAAGGTTGTATTTACTGCGTCCGTACGTTCATTCGTCTTAAAGTCCCCGTGTAGTGCCTTAAAACGCGCAGCGTTATTCGACGTCTTGACGTAATTTCCACTGAAACAGGAAGTCAGGGTCGGGACATATCGAGTAGCTCCTCCATGTTTTTACATCGCCAATAGCGTTTAGCTTATCTCACAGCCCGGGCTCACCCATACTTGACGGTTAGGACTATGGATTTTTATAATGTCGGGGACGGGACTCTTCAGATTCTAGAGAGCGTTTGATTGGACAGAAAATCTGATGAGAAGCTGAAGTGCAGAATGATGTCATCGAAATCCATACCGATGGTAGTATGGTAAAGATGGTAGATGGTAAATTTCGAATGCATGGATCTTCTACATTTTCTGGCTTTTGTTATTGTTTTGGAGCGTACTAGCTTATAGAGAACCTTAAGGCGAGGATATTCATACTAAAAGCCACGAAAAGTTGATTTGGATTGCATGGGGACTTGAAGGAAATGCTTTATCCTGGTCAGGGTCACTGTGATTGAAATGACTACATTTTGGAAAATAGACCCAACACAGTTCATCAGAAATTATTGCATCGATGTACAAGGAAATATTCTAGGAGCGGACGGGATTGGTGAGAATTTTTTTCGGGAATGAGTGGGAGCGCGAAACGGCCCGTATACACGTTCTGCTACTTCTACTGGGCTGAAGAACAAAGTCAGCAGTCACGTTCAGCATGCAATAAGAGCCTAGGAATGAACTGACCGACTGAAAGTCTGCTGTTATAGCTATTCAATTCAAGTGTCAATTAAAGTGCACCTATTATGTTTTTTCAGATATTGCCTTTCATGTATTGTGTTATATAAGTCGCTCTTTGTGAATGTAAAACGTCTGCAAAGTTTCGAAAATCAAAGCGCACGACAAACGGGAGTATCGACTCCCAAAAGAAGGAACCGACTCTGAACAGCAGAAACGAGTCGTTAGTGATTCCAGACTTTACTTCCTGTACTAACCCACGCAGGTTTGTAAAAAGAAACCCGCCTCTGGTTTTCATTGGCTGCACGCTGACAGCGTGTACTTCGACCTGCCCTCAGACACTACAGTCGAGGTTGCGTCCTGAAAGAGTTAGGTTCACGTCTTGAAGATGTTGTTTTCTGCGCTGCAAAAGCAAAACCACTTTGCACGGACACCCAAATGATGAGGATGTTCGAGTTCATTTTTAAAACGATACCACAGCAGTTCAACTCCGACCTCCGTTTGTGTTCGAGTGCTTCTCGAATCTAGCTGAAGTCGACACGGGATTTGCGAAGCGATTATTCATTAAAGACGGGGCCGTACCCACTTTATTCGGACCATCTTGCGCCACTGGACCGAAACCTGTAAGTATGATATATTATTTATGTTTATATTTTCTACCGAGTGTTCTAAATGCGTAGCTTTGTGTTGTATACGTGTACATCCAGTGCACAGCTGTTTCTAAGTGCACTAACTCACGTCATTGTCAAACTACATACAAACTCACCACTGAGAAATGTCCTGTTCACATCATGCTTGCGGTGGTGTTTCGGGTCATTGTTAAGACGTTCGGACTCGGGCTCAAATTAAAACTGACGACATTGTTACTGGGCTGAAATTCAGATACGATAGTGGGCGTTTCCTTCCCGACAGGCGCTGTAAGCGGTAGACCAATCACAACAGACTGGGACATCTGACCAATCAGAGCAGAGTAGGCTCTCTGAAAGGAAGAGTTTAGACCGAACGGATCCTTGAGCAAGTCGTTTGTGACACTGAGGAAAAGAGGTGATGCTGCAATGTAAATGATGAGGAAAATGAAAGTGTTTTTTGACCTCCGATGCATGTAAACCTATTGCATGAGACCTCTAAAACAAAATCAGGCACGTTTATATACAGCATAATAGGTGAGCTTTAAAAACAACAACAATGTAATACTAATGTGATTGCAAAATACACATTCTATAGACTATATACAAGATGTAAGCATTGCCATATTTTACAATCATGGTCAGGCTCTGAGCTTGCTGGCCAAATGAACATTAGGCATGCAGTGTGTGTCTAGTAGCATTTAGGTAAAAAATTCCTGAAGAACTTCCTGAACTCTGTGTTGAAGACAGTATAGATGATGGGGTTGACGGCACTGTTAACGTAACCCAACCACGTCACGATGCTAATGAGACTGCTGGGAATGTCGCAGTCCTCGCACAGAGCGCGCATCATGTGCACCACGAAGAACGGAGTCCAGCAGAACAGGAAGGCACCTGGAAAGAGAAGCACACAGTACGTCAGCTCGACGTCCCGTCATCACGTATGGTGTTAAATACAGAGCAACTCGACGCACTCAAGGGCAGTCAGTAAATGCCCAGTACAAATCTCTAAGAGGTGATCAGGCTGGAAAATAAGCCTGCAGGCTGGTAGAATAGTTTCGTATTCTTTCAGAGCAGTTCTTAGTAAGAAGGGAGTGGCTGACAGTGATTCATCTGTCCTCAGTTTATGAATTATGGACCAGCTCTCTGTCACTGTCCCTGCTGTCAACTGCTGAAGACCATCATCAGTCCATCACAAGGGACAGGTTGAAGTGGAGGGGGTGGAGGGACGAGTCAGAAGAGAGAAGGAGCAGCAGGAGCACTGCTATACATACTATAATGAGGAATGTATTTAAAATAATAATAATCATAATTAAAAATAAATACAATACATTTGACTTTCTGTTCAAAAGTATACTTTCTAACCTAGGCTGAACTTGTCTTAAGAGAGCTTGTCCCTTGTCCAAGGCACCTCACGTCATCTATCTCACAGACTAAAGACGTTCAGGAGTATAGATACAGCAGAACTTGCTAATATAGTACCCTGCTGTGTTTAAGCATGTTTTTTTAACACTTCTGGGTAAGGGTGTGTGTATGTGTGTGTGTGTGTGTGTGTGTGTGTGGTGTGTGTGTGTGTGTGTGTGTGTGCAAAATGCTGTAAATGTGAGTGTCCTAGCTCCATATGGCTGCGTTCAGCCTAGGACAAAGGTTATGTCATAATAGGATTAGAGGATTTAACTAGCATGATTAGCCAACATGGCTCAGAAGAGTCACTCAGTTTCGCTGTATGTGGGAGCTTGTATTTCCATTCAGAAACTCCAGACAAGCTGAAAAATCAATGATGATGTAAAGGTTCTTCTCTATTTTGCGACATTCGCCCAACGTTTCTTTATTTACTGATCATTTGTTATTCTGGGTAATGTACCAAAATAATCAACCTGCGCAATATTGTCATATTCCATATGGGACACATCTGCTTAGGTAGACAGAGATTTGGGGCTTATTTTTGAACACATCTGATGGCAGCATGTTTCCTTCTCAGCAAAGGAAAATGCGACTATTCTGGTCACTGGAAACGAGTTCCATTAAAAAAGACAGACCTGGAACACGTTTACACAACGTCTCAGTCATTTGAGTCGTTTGAGACTTTATCTAGGTTGAGAAACCAGCGAGCCTTCGCACAGTCATACATGTCATACGAGGACACTGAGGAAAGTAAAATGTAGGCCTGTCACGATAATTACCTCATCGGCATATCGTGCGATATACAGACGTCATTTATTGCTGACCTCGATATCGCCCGTTCTGTCCTCTCGTCGGCTCTAGGGCGGTCACATTCAGATTTGAATTTCAAATATTGGTCAAATTTAACATTAAAAACGCACATTCGAATGCAAAAACTGTGCGCGTTGAAAAATGTAAGCTGTGTAACAAGCACTAGCACGGATTTTCATTAAAACATACCGTAGGGGTGGACGGTACGCAAGATATCAACAACGCAGTAACAATGCTTTCTGAAGAAGAAAAATCTAGAAAGAATAGCTCTAGTGTTTGAAATAATCCAGTCGTAGTCAGTAATGTCGGGGGACCGAAGCCGCTTAAGCTGCGTGAGCCGAAGCCAAAGAGTGGATGGACACGGGTAAACTGAAGCGCTTTACTAGCGGGTTAATTAACTCACCGAACGCATCCTATACACACGTGAGATCAATCAGCCGTTTACACACAACATAAACGTAATATTACAACTCGTCAAATAAAATGCTGACTATTATTCAGTGCCGTTTTAGTGCGCGTGAAATTGGCTCAAATGAATAAATAGGACTAAATTTAAAGGATATTTTCCTCAGAAGAGAAAAACTATGTTTTCGACGCAACAAGTCTAACATCTGAATATTCTTAAGAGTTAAAAGTTCGTCGCGATTTGAAACTTGCGTTATTATGCTGTTCTATTATCATTACATCACTGGCAATAAACGGTCTTAAAATGACAATAATATCGTTTATCGCAATTATTTCCGAGACAATATATCAATCGACCACAGTAGCTATCGTGACAGACCTAGTCAAATGCGAAGAGTGTATACTCTATGACCAAAAGTTTCTGGACACCTGACCATCACACCCATACGTGCGCCGTCTCCAACCTTTTGCCACAAAGTTAGAAGCACTCAATTGTAAAGAATGTCTTTGTATGCAGACTGCACCCCGGCCTCCTACCGGTACACATATAGGCATGATGGTCAGCTGTCCAGAAACTTTTGACTATACACTGCCAGCACTGCCGAGTTACCGCTGTTGAGCCCTTGAGCAAGAACCGACCTTAACCCTCAACTGCTCAGTTGTATATATGAGATAAATGTAAGTCTCTCTGGATAAGGGCGTCTGCCAATATGCCATAAATGTGAATGTCAATGTAAATATCACCCTTCTTAATATACACAAAGTTTTCTATAGCCATGCTTCTCAATCACTCCTAATAATCACGGCCAGTAAGTTAGATGTGTTAAAGCACAATTTCTCATGCACTAGAATCGAGGTGCACCAGGGATACTGAAAACCTGTGGTGTTCATCCATTAGCACAGATGCACAGACGTGTAGACTCTGTACCAAGGCCCACTAAAGCTGTCCTCACGTACCAAGACACGTGTTGTTTTTGTCCCGTTTTCTTTTTGCTTTTTTCAGTGTTGAGTGAACAATGAAGACCTACTCACCCACCACGACAGGAAGCACCCTCATGGCCTTCCTCTCCCTCCCGTTAATCTTCGCCCTCTTCTTTCCTGGCCCTGATCATGGTTGTAACCACTATCAGAGAAGGTCAGCGAAGGTACAGGTCCATTCTTACATTCTATCGTATAAGGACTGTCCGGATCAGGATCCTGGTCCATTTCTTTCAGATTAAGGTCTGTAAAGTCATTCTCTATGACTGGGGGAAGAGGTGGTGGTAGAGCAGCCAGGGGCGGTAGAGATGCTGGTGGCTCTTCAAGTTTCTGACAGGCCTGCATGCTGCTCTTCAGCTTGGATTTCCTCGCCTCCTCCCATCTCCTGAGGCCCTGAAATATTCCACAATAGAGCAGCAGCATGATGGGGCAGGGCACGAAGAATGAGCAGACAGAGGAATAGACCACGTAGTTGTTGTCTTCCAGCTTGCACTCGCTGTGGTCCCGATTTGGCACGTCGTTGATGCCGAACAGCACGGGCGAGGCCACGGCTAGTGCCAGGATCCACGTGGCAGACAGCAGGACGATCTGCCGCTGGTCCACGTGTTTGCGGTTGTAATTGAGTGGGATGGACACAGCAATAAACCTGCAGTGATCCAAACAGAGACACTGTTAGGAGCGGTTCCAGTTCTATTTGTGTACACATTGCCGAAAGATAAACTCTCGCAAATTTCCCGAATAAAAGCGACTTCATTTCAGTGCTTTTGTTCTTCTTGACCTGTGTGCTCTATTCATCTTGCGCACCACTCTTTGAGCAAACGGTCAAATGTTATTAACTCTGCAGCACTCCTCATTCAGCAGACCAATGTCAATGAGAGTGTAAAGGAGACATCCACAGGTAACCAATGCATGCTGCTAGTGAATATCTGTCACTCTGAAAACACATTAATTCACTCTCTATATTTTGTTGTGCGTGCCTTGAGGTCATACTTACGTCCTTCATATGCCTGCACCTGCATGATGGAAATGACTGTGCCAGGTGAAACTTTACAAATTCTCTCTCTCTCTCTCTCTCTCTCTCTTCTCTCTCTCTCTCTCTCTCTCTCCCCTCTCTCAAGCCTACCTGTCAATGCTAATTGCACAAAGATTGAATATGGAGGCAGTACACAGCATCACATCCATGGTCATCAGGCCATCACACACGGTCATGTTCAGGGACCAAACTCCATCCTGGAACTGAAACACAGAAAAGCAATGAGTCTCTCTCTCTCTCTCTCTCTCTCTCTCTCTCTCCTGCTTCTATTATGTTGATGTTGATGCACTCCCTCTTTTTGTACGTCACCCCACCCTTAACCCTTTTACCTCTCCCTTGCTGGCAGACAGCAAAAAGGCTTTGTCTGAAATTGTCATATTATACTTATTAGGTATTTTGTGTCCTTATCCCAAGCAAACCAGACACACACACACACACACACACACACTCCATGTCTATGTGAAACTAATGTGCTATTCTGGGTCTGACACACACACACACACACACCCCAGTGTCAAAAAGGGGGGTGTGGGTTTGTTAAAAAACACTCAGATAAGAGGGTTTAATGGCATTTTAATGATGAGGAATGGAGAGACTCGATTGTTTTATTTGTAATAGCTCCTTTCTTATGCCAATGACCCATATTTCCCCTACAAGTGGAATGCATGAGCTCCTGGCAACAGAGTGTGGAGTATGATAATGAGGAAACGCTGTCGGACTGCACAGTAAGGATGTCATGCAAGACCTTGACCAGAAGTAACCAGGTAACCTAGTACTTCCCCTTCCAGCTTTTTTGAGCAAAGTGGAGTAGTGTCAAATATAGGGACTCGACGTCCGTGGACTGTGGTGTATTGGCTGTTCTTACTTAGAAGTCTGTCCTGCTTGACTCTGCACTCAAACTCTGCCATGTTGTACACAGTGTCCATTGTACACTGGGGACTGTACTGGCTGCACACTGCTGGGAAATAGAAGCGACGTGGCACAGATGCACTCTGCAGGAGGTGTCGCTCCTGTCAGACATGCCAAGTGAACCCCAACTTTTGGTCAATGGATAATTGGATTTCAGTTCAGAAGCATACATGAAATTCTGGTGATGAAGAAGAAATGTGCACAACTGACTATACCACCCATATGTGGTTCTTCCCCAAACTACTGGGAGCATACAATCATCTAGAATGTCTTTGTATGCTGTAACATTACAAATTGGAACTAAGAGACCCAAACCTGTTCCGGCATGACAACTCCCCTGTGCACAAAGCGAGCTCCATGAAGATATTGGCTGCATCTGAAATCACATATTGTGACACCTACTGCATTCGATTCAGTACCTACTGGTCGGCCGTTGTTCAGTATAACTAGTAAGCATGAATACAATCCAGACGTACTACTGTACATCCGCCATGTTGGCACTGTCACGCCATTTTTGATCCAGTATGGGACAGACCAGTATCCACAGTGTCCAGAAGTAAGTCACCCAGGTATTTCTTGCCTACTGTTTTATGAATACTGAGAATTCGGACATTTAGCATACTGCCTTTCCCTTACTATATAGTAGGGCAGTAGGGCAGTGGTGGCTCAGTGGTTAAAGGCTCTGGGTTACTGATCAGAAGGTCAGGAGTTCAAGCCCCAGCACTTACATACAACCGCTGTTGGGCCCTTAGGCAAAGCCCTTAACCCTCAACTGCTCAGTTGTATAAATAAGATAAATGTAAGTCGCTCTGGAGAAGGGCGTCTGCCGAAATGCCATAAATGTATATGTAATGTAGGGATATTCGGACACTGGTTTGTCAAGGTTGGAGTGGAAGAACCTGACCTCAGCCCCACTGAACACTTTAGTCGTAGACTGAAACGCCGACTGCACCCCAGACCTCCTCTTCGTCCAACATCAGTACCTGACCTCACTAATGCTCTTGCATCTGAATGAGCACAAATCCCCACAGCCACACTCCAAACTCTAGTGGAAAGCCTTCCCAGAAGAGTGGAGGTTTGTTCTAACAGGAAAGAGGGAACTAAATCTGGAATGGGATGTTCAATAAGCACACATGGGTGTGATGGGCAGATGTTTGGCCATACAGATGTTTGTATATTAAGGTCGGACAAAGTGACTTCACTATTTTCCAACTGAGTAGAAAAAGATGCATGGTAAATGCCCGGGTTCTTGTACTTACCTCTGCGTATACAAACAGGGGTAGAACCAGCACTGCCAGGAGTAGGTCCGCGACGGCTAAACTTACTATGAAGTAATTGGTGGTAGTTTTTAAAGCCTTCTCTCTGTACACGCTGAGGCACACGAGCAGGTTCCCGCAGATAATCACGATGATGAGCAATATCCCGAATATGAGTGCGGGAAAGTTGTAGTTCGTGGCTGAGAGCTGTGCGGTCTGGTTGGTAGAAGCAGTGAGGTTGGTGGGCATTTCTGTAGAAATCCGGTGCCTCTCCTCAGCGCCACGCGCGTCCCCGCTTCAGCACGAGCCCCCACCCCGGGGGCAGCTTCTCCTGAGGGCTGCCCTCTCATCCGCCAGCCGCCTGAAACCGTCTCCGTCCGAAAACACTTTCCTCTTTGCCATTATCCGAACCGCTGTGACCCTCTCTGCCTTTCACACACACGCACACACACGAACACGCACACACACCGAGCTGTCTCCTGCGCTCGAGCCTGGCGCGCGTGACGTTCCTTTAAGCGCATTAACGCGCGCCTTACGCATGAACACAATCACCGAATCTGCGTGTTATATCAACTAACACGACTCAACACTCCACGCTCAACTCTAATACTTCTCACCAGAGTTGATCATACTCTGTTCTGCGTCCATGTGCGATGCAGGATCGGCTCACACACTGCAACATGCGGCTCCATGGAGCACGTGCGGGGTTGTGGGGGTGTTCTTTAAAACGCTGCTCGGTTCCAAAGCTGAGTGCTGAGTGCTGACTGAGTACTGGGTGCTGACTGAGTACTGAGTGCTTACTGAGTGCTGACGGAGTACCGAGTGCTGACTGTGTGCTGGGTGCTGACTGAGTGCTGGGTGTTGACTAAGTACTGAGTGCTAACTGTGTGCTGGGTGCTGACTGAGTGCTGGGTGCTGACCGAGTACTGAGTGCTGACCGAGTACTGAGTGCTGACCGAGTGCTGGGTGCTGACTGAGTACTGAGTACTGACTGTGTGCTGGGTGCTGACTGTGTGCTGGGTGCTGACTGTGTGCTGGGTGCTGACTGAGTGCTGAGTGCTGACTGAGTGCTGGGTGCTGACTGTGTGCTGGGTGCTGACTGAGTGCTGAGTGCTGACTGAGTGCTGGGTGCTGACTGAGTGCTGGGTGCTGACTGAGTGCTGGGTGCTGACTGAGTGCTGGGTGCTGACTGAGTGCTGAGTGCTGACTGAGTGCTGAGTGCTGACTGAGTGCTGCTTCCTCCTCAGGAGCTGTTCAGCACTTCTGCTGGTTTAGTCCTTGCTAACCATGCTCATTAGAACAGCGTTTCTTTGTGTTATTTTCTGTAACTTGTATGGTTTGTATGTTTTACTTGGATGGATCTTTCTTTTTTTTTCTTTTTTTTGGAATCTATTGAAAGAATTACACAAATGACACAAATACCTCCTTCAAAATTCAGAATTCAGGCTTTATGCGGTTAATAAATAAGCCGAAATAAAAAAAAAATTTTAGGCAAATGTTTTTATGCCCGATATCCCTAACAGAAAGAAATCATGAGTGAAAGTAAATGAGTCAAGTAGGGAAATAAATGACATATACAAAGAAATGAATGGTGTGACAAGAAGAATCATGTGACGATAAATGAAAACAAATGCAGAATACAGGAAAAATAAATGAATCATGTCAAAAATAACATGAAACTGATGAATCATAAAAATAATGTGGGGAAAAATTAATCATGTAAAAAAAATCATGTGAAAATAAATGTATCATTAAACAAACGTGCAAATAAATGAACTGTAAAAAAAAAACTGAAAATACATGAATCATGTAAAAAAAAAATGAATCATAAAAAATTCACATGAAAAGAATTTAATCATGTTAAAAATCGTTGGGGAAAATAAATGAATCAGAAAAAAATCAGATGAGATCATGTTAAAAATCACGAAATTAATTAATCAAGTGGGATGGGATCGTGTCTGTGATCACGTGATCATGTTTTTGGAGACGGGGATTTGGAGAGATTAGTGGATGGAGTTCATGTGACTCTTTCAAGGACTAAATGTGGGGGAAGTTAACAAGAATGACTAACTTTGCTTAAAGTGACTAATGATCAGCTGCCTTTTAGTCTGTCTCTGGTGTTTTGGTTCTTTTTTTTAATTTAATAACAAAGACATTCCTCTGAGATGCTTGAAGAGTTTTCCACCCTCAGGCAATAGATTTTTTTTTTAATAGGTTAACCTTTTTTAATTAATCTATCCTTTCCTGCTATCCATGTTTTTTTGTTGTTGTTTCTATTTTGACAGAAAGGAGATTGGCTGGCTATCTTGTATTTATTTCCCATTAAAATATCAAGTGATCAGTTATTCCTTGATCTTATATGGTGAAATCGTATAAGATTGTAAATGTGTCCTCTGTCAGCGGTAAATGCTAACATACTTCTGTAATTTTATATTTATTACCATTAAAAATACTCATGTGTTCAGAAGAAATACTTCAGATATTAGTAAGGGCTTTGAAGTTTTATGTTTAGTACAAAATGACAAACACTTGAAATTAGGTACTGATTTTGGCAAGTGACAATAAATCAGTGCCACTGAATCATAGAAAATATGAACTAAAACTCGCTAATGACATCTTTAATCTCTTAAACGTAGCCAGAATGATGATAACTCTGATTATACAAATTAGCTTAGATGAACTTTCCTAGCTATTTGTGCTGAAAGGTTTGTTAATAACATATTTGTAGCATTGTGTTTGCATGAATGTTTCCAGTCAATCACCTGTGAAATTGAGAAATTGATCAATAAATACATGAAGGGATAATACACACAATTGTCATGGTTCAAAGTATTTAAATTAAGGGCAGAGTTTCCACTTAAGTGAAACATTTCACTTTTACATATCAATATAATGTCTATGTTACTATAATAAATGAAGTTTGTAAATTTATGCATTTCTGCATGGATGCATTTTAATGGGTTTAACAAAAACAAATACAAAACAACAAACTAAATATGTCTGGTTGTTCATACACCAGTGGTTTCTTTCTATTTCAAGACTTTCCAAATTGTTGTATTGGCTGTGCCCAATGTTTCTGCAATGCCTCGGATTGATTTCCCCTCTTTTCTCAGCTTGCTTTTCTCCCATAGACAGCTCTCTGTTCTTCATGTTGGTTTATCTTTTTTTAACAACAAATGCAGCCTTCACAGGTGAAACCTATGGCTCAAACCAAGACTAGAAATTCAGAGCTATTAATTGTTTAAACAATCAATCTAACAGGGCACACCTAGGTAACAAGAAACACCTGTCAGTTATATGTTCCAGTATTTTTGATCACTTGAAAAATAGGTGAGTTCAAACAAAAGTTGGCACGCTTTTAGTTGTTGAACACATCTAGATGTAAATATGAGAAAATGAAAGCTGAAATTCTGATCTGTCGTTTCAAGAAATCACATTTTCCAACCTCAGGCCCAAGGTTTTAATAGTTTTTTCTCATTATAGATCAAGAAAAGCACTACTTTATTTCAACCCTAAATATGTTTTGTGCTTTTGGTAGAATACCAGCCCACTCATTTTCTATATAAATGTGCCGTAATGCCACACATGCAAAATAATTTGAGGTATTATATGAGATAATTTTCCATATGGCTACCTCTCTGTGTGCTACAAAACCGGCTCTGTTGTTTATTGGCAAAAAGCTCTGTTTTAGTTTCATCTGACCATAGAACCCGATCCCATTTGAAGTTCCAGTAGTGTCTGGCGAACTGAAGATGCTTGAGTTTGCTTTTAGATGAGAGTAGAGGCTTTTTTCTTGAAACCCTTCCAAACAACTTGTGGTGATGTAGGTAACTTCAGGTTGTAGTTTTGGAGGCTTTCTGACCCCAAGATGCAACTAACTTCTGCAATTCTCCAGCTGTGATCCTTGGAGATTTTTTGGCCACTCGAACCATCCTCTTCACAGTGTGTTGAGACGATATAGACACACCTCCAACTCCAGGTTTATTGTGATTTTTTTTATAGCCACTTCCCATTTTGTGAATCTGAACAACCTTTTGCTGCACATCACAGCTATATTCCTCAGTCTTACCCATAGTTATGATTGAATAAGGGAATTTTGCCTATGTGTTACCTCATACTTATACCCCTGTGAAACAGGAGGTCATGGTTGAATAATTCCCTGTTCCTAGTCACCCAGGTGTACTAAAAAAAAAAATTAAAATATCAGTGGGAATATACTTAGGGTTAGGGTTAGGGTTATATTTTTCTCATATGAATTCATAGGGGTGCCAAAAATTGTCACACACCTATATTTTACAAAGATATATTTTTTTCATAAACCTGTGTTTTGCTGGCAATTGTTTGATATACTTGAGAGCAGAGTATTTATGTAAATTTTTGAACAAAATATCAAAAGGTTAAACAATAAAGACAATTTTTCACAGCCTTCATTGCTCATATTTACCAAGGGTGCCAATATTAGTGGAGAGCACTGTGTGTGTGTGTGTGTGTGTGTGTGTGTGTGTGTATGTGTATATATATATATATATATATATAATGTGTGTGTGTGTGTGTGTGAGAGAGAGAGAGAGAGAGAGAGAGAGAGAGAGGAGAGTATTTAGTGTTGTCTAATCCATTGGAGTGTCTATTTTTAGGATTTTTAGTCAATCGCTTGAGGCGGTCTGATGTGAAAAAATGCAACTGTGAAGTATGAAACTTATACTTCTACTTATAAGTTATAGTTAGTTATAATGAACTCTTCTGCCACAAGTTCATCCACGTTTAATTAAAGCTTTAACTGTGTGAGTGGCTGATGTGTGTCTCTCAGCACACAACAGGGAAACAATGCTCTGTGTGTTTGCGCTTAATCAACCAGTTGATCAAAACAAATTAGTGCCGCTTTCACTTGATGCATTTGGAAAGGCCAAAGAAAGGCCAGTGAATGCATCTGTCCAAACGTTTAACATCTGTGGATAAATTAGAAATATAACATAGATAAATAAACGTGTCCGTGCTGTTCACGATTGGCCATAAACAGAATAAATAAAAATTAAAGTGAGCTGCACTGCATAAAATGACAGAAAGAATATAGTTTAACTGATGTACTGTGATATACTGTGAGATTATTAAACCTAATTGGACTAACCTTGAAACTTGAACTGGTCTTGTTCTATTGGCAGATAATTTTGCTCAATTTTAGTTTTATTTCTAGAAATAAGTAAAATTATCTGCCAATAAAGCTGCAAAATCTAAAGCTTGAAATTAGAAACAAAAATTCTAGAAATAGGTTTAATAATCTTATATTTGGTTTAGTGCAATCTTATAGTGCGCATGGTACCTTAGTGGTTAGCACGTTTGCCTCACACCTCCAGGGTCGGGGGTTCGATTTTCGCCGCTGCCCTGTGTGCGGAGTTCACATGTTCTCCCCGCGCTGCGGGGGTTTCCTCCGGGTACTCCGGTTTCCTCCCCCAGTCCAAAGACATGCACGGTAGGTTGATTGGCGTGTCCAAACTGTCCGTAGTGTATGAATGGGTGTGTGAGTGTGTATGTGATTGTGCCCTGCGATGAATGGATTGGCACCCTGTCCAGGGTGTATCCCGCCTTGTGCCTGATGCTCCCTGGGATAGGCTCCAGGTTCCCCAAGACCCTGTAGAATAAGCAGTATAGAAAATGGACGGGTGCAGTCTTATAATAGGAATTTCTAGAAAACTGTTACTGTATTATTTTTCAATAAATTTACACTTTCTAAGATTGGCTGAAATAGATTATTGGATTGTGATTTGCTGTTGTTCATGGGGCTTTCACTTGTATCGTGAGCAAATACAAATAACGTATTGAATAACTTAATCTGATTGAATCTGTGGAGAAAACGACTTTAACATTTGGGGGCTTTTTGTGATTCACCTGCTGTAAATGAGCTTTGGTGGCGGTTTTCAAGATTCTTATTTATAATTCGAGATTCATATATATCATCATATCTCATCACACCACAACCTTAAGCACAAAAGATTTCCACCGTCAATAAAACTACTGTTAGTAATATGGTTGTGAGGCTGTATCTAAGAGCTGCTACTTTCATTCAAAATTTTAAAATAACATTTTTTAATTTAATTTTGTGATGTTTTTACTGATCTTTTCAACACACTTAGTAATAATGACTGTATTTGATGCGTTTGTAAAAGAGTAATGATTAATAATCTCTCTATTCCTCATCACCCAGAAGAAGATGGGTTCCTTTTTGAGTTTAGTTCCTCTCAATGTTTCTCCCACATGTCTTCTCAGGGAGTTTTTCCTCTATTTTTTTCTTTAGGGATCTAAATCTACATCCAGATTTCTCTAAAGCAGCTTTGTGACAATGTGGTATACAACAAACACTGAATTGAAGTCTGTGTCTAGCTAGGCAGGCATTGTAAGAGGATTCTGATCATGGAGGACATCACTAACTGCCACACTGTACATATAATGATACTATTGGCTTTGTTTAATGTCAACAATAAGAGATGTATAGTGTATTTATTGTGGAAAGATGCCACTCGGTTGTCTGACAGCGTTATTTCGTCCTTCAGTCACTTAGATTTAGAGTGAAGTGTGACGTATGATGTGAGCAAGTCCTAACTTAATTGAATAACATGTCTGAATAAGGCACTTCACTGTACCATCTGCCATCTCAGATGACTGTATAAAACAGGGGTGGGCAATCTTCTCCGGAAAGGGCCGGTGTGGGTGCAGGTTTTCATACCAACCAAGCAGAAGCCACAGCCGAGTCTATTGAAAGCCAAGATCAACTGATTAAACAGGTGGAATCAGGTGTGCCTCCTACTCGGTTGGAATGAAAACCTGCACCCACACCGGCCCTTTCCTGATAAGATTGCCCACCCCTGGTGTAGAACTATAGCTACTACAGTAAGTTAACTTTGGCATAAAACGAGATGAGATCTTTTCCCAATGTTACTAAAAGCCAGTTTGACCTGAAATTCCTTGAATGACATTTGATGAGGTTCCTATAAATAATCAGAAAGGAAAAGCTTAAGACTGATGGTGATTTGTGAAGGATTACGATTGCTTTTTATTTATTTATTTCTAAATGTATATTTCTACTTGTTACTTATTCTCAGACTGTTCCAGTTTTTTTTGTGGCCAGCAACCTCTTTTAAAAAAAAAAAAAAAAAAAAAACCCAGCTCAAGATGTATGTACAAAATTATAGCCGCACTCAGTACTCTTATTTTATAGCAGCTTTAGCATACAGATTGTTATTCTAGTCTTATTATTTAATAAATAGTTTTGTCCGGGCTTTCTTTATAGATATAAAATATACAGAGTGTACAATTTCTAAAATTGTCATACCCTTCATCCTCCTCCTCATGATATTTCACTGTGTCATAGAGAGCCTCAGAGCAACACTGTATATGATGTATAAGCTGACATGAGCTGCTGTGGGTGGTGCTGGTGCTGCAGTTAAGACCCAAAAAGAGAAAAGACACAAAATGGATATGAGATCAGCAGATGTTACGGTGGCAAAATGCATGTGCATTGACCAGTGTCGTGCTATTTCATTTAAGCACGTATATAAGGTCTACCATAGAGAACTATTGGATATTTGCAACAAGAATTTATGACCTTTTCTGCATATAATAAAATGTCAACAAACTAAACAGAATAAATGTAAACAAACTAAACAGAAAATAAACGTGACCGTGCATATAATTCTATTAAATTAATGTTTTTGTTTTTTTTTGCTCGTGCCCCTCACTTTAGCAGGTTCATAATATTTGCCTGAAGCTATAATAAGATTTAAACTCGAGAACTGTGGTATGAGCTCAAACACTCAGAGACAGACGGATTTCAAAGAGTCACGCAGTGACCCTTTCACGTCATCGTATTTTCATAGGCTTTGGTTGATGCGCCATGGTGTTTAAAAGCCCAAGGCAGGATCTAATCAATCCATGTTCCTGAAGTGAAACAAGCTTAGCAAAGTAATCACACACCATGTCTGACGCAGTCTACCCAGGATACCAACAAACCCAGAGAATGAAAAGAGTCACAAAGACAGAAATATCTTCTAAGATCAAGCCTGGTTGAATCGCTGTAAAGGGAAGCTGTGCAGTGTTGAATTGGGAACATGAAATTCTGAAGAGCAAGACACAGCCCTGACCAAAGGAATAATCCGACACCTATGCTGAACTATTTAGCCTCCGTTCTGAATTTTGTAGCAAAATTCAGTTGATCTTGGTTTATACTGTTCTTTGTGCATTTAATTTTAGTCATTGATGGGCCGGGAATGGTCAAAGTAGGATTTGATTATTTCGTTTATTGTTGAAAAAAAATAATCAATGAATAAAAATCATAGCTAATTTGTTAATGTTCCTCATGCTTCTAATGTAACGGAT
>CM022764.1:21711107-21721107 GCA_012411365.1 Ameiurus melas | reverse complement strand
ATGTCTGCTCGGTCTGCAATCCGAATCCAAGTTGCACTTACAGATTTTCTATGCTGCAAATGTGGTACAAATTTTAGAAGTGCACCGTCGCTACCAATTAGAAAAATCATTGAAATATATTAAAAGTAATACTTTTAAAATTTAAGGCATTGTCATATGAACCTGAAGATTTCGTGAGGGTTTGAATAGATTTACGGGGAAGGGGGGGGGGGGGTTGTAATGCATGGTTGACACTTACCAAAAATACTTTATTTCCACGAATCACTCTTTCTTCAGAAAACATCCTCACTTGGATACTGTAGGCTGGAGTACCTAAAAATGATGGAACTATATTTATTTATATTTCATAATGTCACCCAGAAGACGATTGGTTCCTGGTTTGGAAGTCTGGTTTCTCTCAAGGTTTCTTCCATGTCTTCTCAGGGTTAGTGTTTTTTCCCTCTGGTTTGCTCATGGGGGATCTAAAACTACATCTTCATCCAGATTTCTGTAAAGCTGATGTGTGGCAATTGTCAAGAATTTAACACAAATAAAAATCGAATCGAATCGGACTGATCACCCTGTCAAAAAACAGACACGCATTCATGCACTCATTCACACCTCGGGCCAGCTGGGAGTGGCCAATCCACCTCAGTGACGAATGAAGAGCATGTAAAACTCCTCACAGATAGTATCCAGTGCTTAAGCTCGAACCCCAGGCCCTGAAGCTATGAGTCACTAATAATACCTGCTTATACTGATTACTGCAATCAATACAATAAAAATCAGTTCTGTTTTCTAACACGTGAGGGTTTTTCCCCCTTTTCTATTCTTTTATTCCAAATACCACGGACAACTTTTCCGGAAAGTGTCGAAATTGTCTATTTCAGTTTTTTCCCCAAATACCACGTATACTTTTCCGGAAAGTGACGAAATGGTCAATCTAGTGTTTGAACTCAAAGATTCACTGCATTGATTTTCCACAACAACTGGGACTATAAATAATAATGTGAAATCGTATCCGCCAATTAAGGAAGTGTGTATTGCTAATGATATTTAACTGTATTAGCATGAGCACACAAAGTCACCTATTACCTCCAGCATCGTAAATAGTCCTAATGATTAATGTAAATAAGCACAGCCATAAAATCCAGGGTATGACATGTCTTTATTTCCTCCGGTCAATAATTTCTGGGGGTACAAAAAGTGCTTTGTGCAAACGTGGGCTCCACAATCGTTCTTCTTCTGCACGTTTATCACAGCGAGTGGATTATCCTGTCGGTGAGTTGGACGGTTTTGTCTCCTGTTTACGTTCAGCATTCTCAGCTGATATTGTATGTTACATGAAATAGCTCGGAAAACCAGCTCTGGGTGTTTACAGCTTGTTTCTACTTTCATTTCTTGAAGGTTTTATCATGCCTTACCTCCTGAGCTTAGTGCAGGTTTTCCTGTTATCGGTGCTTCTCTTCCAATACACATCCACATTCCCATCAGGGGACAGGTAAGACAGGGCTTGTCTTTGGACTGCAGATTTCCTCTCAGCCTTTTATTTTCTGCCTTTTGCTTATATTAAATAGTAGATCTTTTGAGTATTCACTTTTGGTTCACTTCAGATTTTAATCACTGACACAAACTGAGTTAATTTCTTTCTTTCTTTCTTTCTTTCTTTCTTTCTTTCTTTCTTTCTTTCTTTCTTTCTTTCTTTCTTTCTTTCTTTCTTTAATATTGGGCAAATGTAATGTGTTTCCATTGCAGAAATGGGGTGACTGATGAGAGCTTCATAAGCTGGGAACAGTCCTTCCTGCAGAAGATGTTTGTTTCCTAGAGAAAGCGCAGAAGAAGATGAATCTGCTGCAGACGATAGAGGGTGGGACGCAAGTTTTCTTCATTCTTCTGTCCACACAAATGCAGTGCATGACTTGAATGAAACTTTAAATAGCTTCAGTACTTTCGAAATGTTCTAAGGCTTAGGAAACCTGTTTTCTGGTGGATATAGCGTGTCCTCTGCTGAAAGATTTCAATCCATAGCCTAACTTAAGTATACTGAATGTGGCTCATCAAGCCAAGAAAGTTATTCTGCAAAACTTTCATAGCTGCAGGTTCGAAATGTTGGTTAGATATCATTAGACTTGATGAATAAAGAGTTGTAGTGAACATGTGGTTGTGACACATGATGTCTAGGTACAGAAGATCTGAATTGCAGACCAGACAGTTGGGAGATATTGAGTTCACCAGCCGGCATGCTGAGCTGCTACAATCTAAAGCCAAGCACTCTTCTCTCTGCTCCTTCCTCCGCCGTATGCAGAACAGCAAGAAGAGGTAAATCTCTCCTTTGTAACATTTATAGCTTCATTAGTGTCCCACTGGAGATTTTGTTCTCATGGTCTTACATGACACAATGGCTCAATGGTTAACTGCTCTGGGATACTGATCCACCAAGCTGCCACTGTTGGGCCCTTGAGCAAGGCCCTTAACTCTCTCTGCTCCAGGGGCGTTGTATCATGGCTGACCCTGCACTCTGACAAGCTTCCTAACAAGCTGGGATATGCAAAGAAAAGACCGTAATTTATATGTGACAAAGTCTTCTTCTTCTTCTTCTTCTTCTTCTTCTTCTTCTTCTTCTTCTTCTTCTTCTGTGTGTTTTACAGTGGACTCACCGGGGACACAGAACACGTGAACACACTAATGAAGCAATATATGTGTGCCAGCGTGTACCAGTGACGCACCCAACCCAACGTTATACAACACTACAGAACATATGAAGACAATAAACCAACTGTAACCAACTGTGCTGATTTATGATTGTATGGGTTACACTGCTGTATGCTTTAAACGAAATCATTTTTCAAAAAAATCTCACAAAATATTCCAATTTGTTGTGTGCAGAAACCCCCCTCTGTCAAATACTGTCAGAAACCTGTCAAACTGCTATGAAAATAGAATAAAATGAGAGAGATAAAATGAAACCATCGTCTTCTGTGTTACTTTAAGCTCTCTAAAGGCAGAGATGGAAATAACGTTTTAGCCAGAGACCTTAAAGCACCATCACAGACTAGTTTAGAAACTGGAGGAACCCCCCCCCCCACAGGGGAGAACATGCAAACTCCGCACACACATGGCGGGAATCAAACCCGGGACCCTGGAGGTGTGAGGCGAATTTGCTAGCCACCGTGCGCCCTTTACAGAAATATATAAATAGGAAATCCTCAAAAGGGAACCAACCCATGCTGATCTGGGTGACTCCGAATAGTGCGATAGTAAACAATTTCCCTTCTATAAATTACACCTTCTGTGTACTATAGAGTCAAAAAGTGCTATTGTGCTAACAGGAACTTATGAGTGTATGAGCGACTGATGAGTATGAGCATGAGAGTCATTTCTGAATTCATTATAGTTTCACCGTATCGAACTGAAGTTATTAACAGTTCAATGATTAACCGTTCTTAGCAATGGCAGTCCAAAATGAGAATGGTTTTATAGAGTTAATGACATGGTAGAGTTTCTCTACTTCCATATGGTCAGTTTAATCTACAGTTAAATCATTGCATCCAATGAATTTGTTCATACATACCTAGATACAAATATATAGACGTAAATATTATAGATATTGTCAAGAGTGATGTGAATGATTAAAGCTGAACATAATATAACATGTAACATAATAGATCTTATTTATTCCTAATTAAAATCCTACCTAATATGTGGCATATTTTTGCTGATGAAATATAATAGAATTTGAAGTCTTATAACCAGTTAGAAATGGTACGTTATTCAGTGCTTGGGTTTTAATGTGTGTTTTTGATCTAGAGGCACTTCTGCCTTTCATGTCCTGTTGAATATGCAGAGAAATAGTGGATCCTAGATAAGAGGGTTTTCCTTCTTTATGACCATGACCTACCCCTGAGATAGTGAAAATAATAATAATCTAAAACATCCCATGTTCCTTTCCTTTCTTGCAGGATCCTGTCTTGCAATGAACATGTAAAACAGTGAAAGCTTGAAGTAAACAACTGGTCTGTGTCGGTGTACTGACAGTGTTACTGTAACATCATATAAATTCCGTCCACACTGACAGGAGTTTATGTGGGGGCGAAAGTCCAACGCAGCCGGCTTTTTATGACCAATAAAGCACAGATAACGTCCCATCTCAAAGGTTGGGTCTGAAGCCTGCTTTCTCTCAACAGCTAATATGTTTAATGTGTTGTGTGACAGAGAACCTGATCAACCAGAAACCTTCTGAGCAATGGATCTAAACCGATTTTTCTGGCTCAAAATAGTTTTCTTTCTGCTGGGAGTGTTCACCGTCAACACTTCGGGTCAATGTAAGTGTGGCTTTACAACTATTATCTGTTTTGTTATAAGGAACAGTTTTCAAAAAAAATCAGGCTTGAGAATATAAATATGAAAACTCGGTCGTGGTTTTGTTGGTTCTGACAATCGACACATAAGGCTCAGTGTAATGAGCACAGTTAAATTAGATTAAACCAGTGGTCACCAAAACTGTTCCTAGAGATCTACCTTCAACCGCCAACTGTAAGCGTGCCCACCTGACCATCTAATCATTGCCTTAAGAGGTTCTTGATCATCTAAAACGGGTATGTTCGATTTTGGTTGGAGATCTCAAGAAAGAAGGTTGGTGACCACCATTTCCGATCAACAGATTAATCAACAAATTGATATGTTCAGAAGATTACATTCTAAAGCATAGGAAGTAAGCTTGTATATATAGACAGGTAACAAATGAAAGGAAAACTGGTAGCTCTGTTATCCTGTGGTGGCATTTTGCTGGCATGGTTGGGCCACTTTAAGGGCAGGGTAAGGAATGGTAAATTAAATGCAAAATTATGCTGACTGATCGTACTTTATCCTATGATAATAGAAGCTTCTAATGTAATAGGAGTGGACTCTTTCAGGATGTCAGTGGCCCTCAACAGAAGGCATGACGGCTTACTGAAAGGTCAAACGAGTATGAAAATGATGTAAATCATATGCTGTGGCGTTCACAGTCACCAGACCTCAACCCGATGATTAAACACTTATGGGAAATTTTGGGGCAATGTGTTAGACAGCATGCTCTATTGAGGGAGTGTCTTCCAGAAGAATGGTGTTCATCTCTCCAGTGCAGTTTGAGATATTTGTACCAATCTGTACCACGGTGAAATGAAGTTATTCCGGTGGCACCTTACTAAGACACTTAATGTTGGCTTTCATTTTTCACCCAACTGTATGTTTATAATAAGTCATACGAGTGTTCTCGGTTGATGAAACATGTACTAAATTCACCAATTGACTAAATGTATTGTGAAATACTAAAAAAAGACGTTTTCGCTGATTTGACTGTAAATTATGTGGTGTGTTGTATGTGAAGAGGAGAAAAAAATAATTCTGATTTGAATGTGACGTAACATTGTTGTGTCCTCTTGCTGCAGTATGTAAATCCCCAGCGCCAGTGACTTTTCCAGAGAACAACGCTATTGGTGATACAGTCGTCGAAATAGAGGCCCAGGAAGGAGTCACCCTTAATATTGCATTAAATCCTGATAATGCCTTTTTAATAAATGGCAAATTGCTTGTGGCAAACAAAGTACTGGACTATGAGGTAATTATTCCTCTCACAGGTTTTCATTTAGCCCATCTTATTGGGATCACACTGAGAGCTAGATTATAAAAATATAAACGCTTGTTTTCATCCCAATCGTCATGAACTCGTAACTGTTCACGCCAGATATACATTTTTGTACATTTGTATTTTGAATCTGTTTGTCCCAGACCCTGCCTCTTGGTGGTGCCCTGACCGTTGAAATACGTTGTACGAAGGATGGAGTGGATGAAGTAAGCTTGCTCAGTGTTGATTATTATGTGCCAAACCTTTTCTTTCTTTTTTTAAATTACAATTTCCATAATACTACAATTTCCACTGGAAAATCTTCAAAACTATTCTTTGCAGTCCATACGAGTATTTGTGATTGTGGAAAACATCAATGACAACTCTCCAGTTTTTGCAAACAACCTGTACACTCTGGAAGTTAATGAGGTAAAGCTGATATTACACTCACTTTTTAAAGCATATACTTCACTGAATTAAATCAGAGCCCAATGGTGTTTTTTTTTTTCAATGAAAACAATGAAGAAATGTTTTTGTGACTAAAAATTTATGATGTCGCTTAAGCTATCCAAAGTTGATACAACAGTGGGAAAAATTGAGGCTACAGACGCTGATGGAGATCGGCTGTACTACCGTCTGGAATCTCCAATGGTAAGTCCAAGTCTTGCGTGTTTTCCGAAAACAGACTTAAACCATTAATATGCTACTACTGTTTACCACTGTTCAAGGTGCATCTGGGTTTAAGAGCACTTCCTCCTCTCCCTCTCTCTCTCTCTCTCTCTCTCTCTCATAGGACGAATTTGGGCTGCTGACAGAAACTAACCCAGTAATTCTGGTGAAGAAGGTTTTGGATTATGATACTACTAAAGATGTTACTCTAAAACTCTTTGCTCAGGTAACAGGTCTTACTCTTTGCTCAGGTAACAGATCTTAACCTGATAATAATGATTCAATGATCATTCTATTCATTATATCATGGATTTGGTGACTTTTCAGGACACAGCCTTATCTTCAACAGTGATACCTTCTCATACTGCCACCACCACCGTCGTTGTCACTATCTTAGACATCAATAACCGACCACCATGGTTCCAGCCCTGCAAAGGGTCCACTGTTGGCATAACCAAAATATGCATCAGCTCTGGATATACAGGGAATGTCAATTTAAATGAGCAAGCGGTGTGTTCCCTTTCCATGTTTTCACCATTGACTCTGTTCATGCCATTAGGTAGCAATACACCAATGACGAAGTGCTGCTTGATCAAAAGATATAAGTTGTATGTATTTATGTATATTCATCAATAATGGCTGGGGTAGACTCATGCTAGCAGAGTTTTTAAGGTTACGCACTTAATCAAAACCTACTGACGTAACTTGTACTGACATTGTCTATTCTCATGTTTTAATGATAATAGTCTTTTCTTAATCACAGGTTGGAGCGTTGACCCTGGATCCTGGCCCAGTGCATGCCATTGATGGAGACAATGGAAGGAATGAGCCAATCAACTACAAAATTGTTGAAGGTTAGACAAGATTCAAATGTCGTTAAATTAATTGAGTTAGCTATATTGTTCTATATCCTTTCATGTGCACACCAGCTTTAGGCACTATTTGAGTATTTCCACTAATTTTCGATCTCTGAACAGGAAATGATGAGAACATATTCAGTATTGATCCGAACAGTGGAAGTATTACAATGAACAAGGCAGTGGGTGTACACGGACCAATCATACTGACAGTCATGGTTGGTAAACTCCTTGCTTTATTAAAACATAAAATATAATAAGAGATTGTCCATACATATAAAGTACACCAATCTTGTACCTACACTTACGGGACACCAGACCATCGCACCTGTATGTAGTTCTTTCCCAAACTGTCGGAAGCACTCAAATGCATGGAATGTGTTTGTATGCTGTAGCATTACAATTTCCCTTCACTGGAACTAAGAGGCACAAACCTGGTCCAGCATGACAATGCCCCAGTGCACAATCCAAGCTCCATGAAGACACGGTTGGCCAAGGAGGGTTTGGAAAATCTCAATTCATCAGTACAGAACCACTGAACATTTTTGGGATGTACTGGAACACTGACCGTGCCCCAGGCCTCCTCACCTGAAATCTCACTAATGCTCCTGTAGCTGAGTGAATACAAATACCCACAGCCACGCTCCAAAATCTAGTGGAAAGCCTTCCTAGAAGTGTAAAGGTTATAATAATGGTATAAAGGTAGGACTAAATCTGGAGTGGAATGCTTAACAAGCACATATGAGTGTATTTGGACAGGTGTCTAAATACTTTGGGCCATTTATTTACTAGTACAACTCTTAGACAATTGGTCACCCCATCCACCCTGGCCATTACTAGAAAGGGACCATCACTGACTAGAGAACAGTGGTGACACCGTAACACTACAGGGACTGCTACTGTGTGTGTGGTGCGGAGTGTATCAGGCTTATTGCTTATTGCTTATTGCTGGATTTTATTTACTACTGGGCTGAGAATATATGTAGTGCATTTTATTTGTATGTATAATATACAGTATATAGTATGTGGATGTAATGTATACAGTATATTCATAAAAACCCTCCTGAGTGTGTCCCCATCATCCACTCCATAGGCATATGAGTTGGAGAACCCTGACCAGCTTGCCACCACAACTGTCATACTACAAGTAGTGATAAGTAGCAATCACCCACCGCAGTTTGTCAAACCCAAATTTGAGGGTTTCATCTCAGAGGACGCAGGTGTCGGCAGCCTAGTGCTAGAAAGCAAGTCCAGCAGCATACCTCTACACGTTCAGGCCACAGATGAAGACTTCTCGGACGTAAGTCTTAAATACACTTCTGATTCGACATTTTTACATGCCAAGTCCTTGTAATATTGTACAGGGTGTCCCAAAAGCCTCTATACACAGGGAACTATGTAAGACAGCACTACGTCGTTGTGTCTTCGTCAGTGGATGTCGGTGGACGTCCACTTCTCGGTTTGTCGGCAACATTTCCAGTCTTTTCGAATGTGTTAATAAGTTTTGTCCTGTGTGATGTGATGTCGCCATGTTTCCTGTTAAAGTCCATCGCAACCTTGTGACAGCTTCCCGATCGAGCCGTGAGAACGATTTCAATACGTCAATTTTGTCAAAGATGTTCTTACAGCCTGTCTGGAAGACATTTTGCTAAAAAAAATTAAAATAAAAAAAAAAGAAGAAGACGTGTTCATTTGTATGGAGATCTATGGGACACCCTGTAGTTTAAAAAATACTGTCAGTAGGAATTGGAGAAAAAGTGTACACCTACATCCTTAGTGGAGCTGTAAGAGAAAAGAGTTACACAATGTGAATAAATAAATAAGAAAATCGATAATACTGTTAGCAGAATGATGAATATTAGAATTTTTTTTTAAAAATGTAGCCACAATATATGTAACTGGAATACAAAAGGTAAATCATGTTTTAGTTTTTGTTTGCTTCATTTTGGAACTATTCAGAACATCCACACTCAATAACAGATTTGTCTCCTGAATGAATTATTCTGATACATCACAGCTGAGAGAATTAGGATTCAAGTCCTTCTTAATCGCAGATCTTTAGAAAGATCATTAAAGAGATCAATCAAGGTCAAAGAGACATCATGTGCGAGAGACTATGCCTGTTCTATATGTTGATGACGTTGCTCTCTTAGCACCATCTGAAGTGGACTTCTGACACACGCAAATGTTTTGAAACTGAATGTGAAACAGCTGGGATGAAAATCATCGCCTCCACACCCACGGTTTCCCTGAACAGGGTTTCCCAGGGTGCAGTTTAAGAGTGGTGGAAAAAAGGAACGTGAAATAATAAAAAAAAAGGATTTGGCCAATCGAAGCAGTGTTAAAGTTGCACTAACGGTCTGTGGTGGTGGAGCAGGTACTCAGATTTTAGATAGTGAGTAATGATAATGATATTGTCACATATACATTACAGCACAGTGAAATTCTTTTTTTTCACATACCCCAGCATGTTAGGAAGTTGGGGTCAGAGTGCAGGGTCAGCCATGATACAGTGGCCCTGGAGCAGAGAGGTTTAAGGGCCTTGCTCAAGGGCCCAACAGTGGCAACATGGCAGTGCTGGGGCTTGAACCCCTGACCTTCTGATCAGTAACCCAGAGCTTTAACCGCCAAGCCACCACTGCAAATAGAGATGTGAGAAATGATATTCCTCTGCAGGGTTGTCTACATGATAAGGTGAGGAGCTTAACAATCAGGGAGAGCCTCAGAGAGCCGCTGCTCCTCCAACTCG
The DNA here is from genome assembly GCA_012411365.1 of Ameiurus melas. Lineage (NCBI taxonomy): Eukaryota > Metazoa > Chordata > Actinopteri > Siluriformes > Ictaluridae > Ameiurus > Ameiurus melas. The sequence continues at coordinate 21,711,248 of CM022764.1, read as the reverse complement.
ATAGGGACCAGGTGTGGTGGTTCAGGCACCTTACAAGGATGTCCTCTGATGCTGATCCAGGATTATGTCTCACAGTTGGCTTGGGAACATCTGGGCAGTGGCAGTTCGTCCACCATACATATATCAGCTGTTCAACAAATG
>CM022764.1:21678607-21701107 GCA_012411365.1 Ameiurus melas | reverse complement strand
GTTGGAGATGGTGATAGCGGCACCAGACACTCTGTCCATCAGTCTGTTCTTCATGCTGGTGCTGTTGAAGCAGAAGCCAGAAGTGGAGCAGTGTATACTGCAGGAGATGCATAACGTCTTAGGTAACATTCGTGGTAGTTTTTAGTTGCAGAAGTATATAAAGCACCAAAAGTAATGTTAATTCTGTAGCCCCCTCCCTCCCTTGTAGGTGTCCTGTTTCTCACAAAAGATCATAGCATGGGGCATGTTTGGATACAATAAATCACATGGCATTCATTCACACACATCAAACAAATTCTGCAGTAAAATCGATGAAATTGCCTAGCGATTGGTATGTATAAAACATATAATGACTTTTGAAATAATTAGAGAAGAAAAACAACACCTACCCGTGTTTACAGGTGGACGGGAGGTGGAGCCGGCTGAGCTGCAGAAGTTGACAGTGATGGAGAGTTTTATAAAGGAGTCTTTGCGGTTCCATCCTGTGGTGGATTTCATCATGAGGCGAGCGCTAGACGACGACTTCATCGAAGGCTACAGGGTGGCCAAAGGGACAAACATCATTCTGAACATTGGACGGCTGCACAAGAGCGCAGAGTTCTTCCCCAAAGCCAACGAATTCAGCTTGGAGAACTTCGAGAACAATGTAACTACGACGTGGGTTGCATTTATGGGAATAATGCATGAGGGCTTTGGATCGACTTTCATGTACAAACCATACCCAACTGCATGCAAAACTATTTAAAAACACATACAAGCCCTTTCTCGTTGCAGTAATGTCAGCATGCTGTTTAATTCATTTGATTAAAAAAAAGAAAAAAAAAATCAATGTTATTGATCTGTACTCCTGGACTAACAGGTGCCGAGTCGTTTCTTCCAGCCATTTGGTTGTGGACCACGTGCCTGTGTGGGGAAGCACATAGCGATGGTGATGATGAAGGCTGTACTGGTGACGGTTCTGTCGCAGTACACGGTGTGTCCTCAGCCCGGCTGTACCGTCAGCACCATCAGGCAAACCAACAACCTCTCACAGCAGCCCATAGAGGAGGACACACAGAGCCTGGCCATGAGGTTCATACCACGTAAACGGAGCCCAGACAAGCAATAAGCAGCCTCTGGATTGGGAAGACATCATTCCCATCAAGTGCAGCAGGGTTGCAATAACTATGACCATGTTGCAACCTCATTTTTTTTCTCTCTCTCTCTCCATCTTTTCAGTCTGAATATGTGACTCAATGATCTGTGGCCAAATGCGGATCAACAGAAATGAGAAATTGGAAAATGAAACAACTAAAAGGTAACATGGTTTCAAACTAGTAAATAATTAATAATTAAATATTTCAATTTTGTCGGAAACGTTTTAAATACATTACATGTATGTACACCCAGCACAAACCTATTATATCTAGTATAATACTCTATATTTTGAACTCCAGAATATAACATGCATGTTTTCTTGCATACTACACACACCTATTTTAGGAAATATACTCATGTATATGTCATCAGTAATAATCCACCCATAGTAGTTATTATTATTTTTAAATGGCAACATAACTCACTTGTCTGCAGATATAGTGTTTATAGTGTTTTTATCAAATATATTTCCTCTACAGTTATAAAGGAAGTCATGGCTCCTTCATTAACGGTCTTATCATAACAAATACTGCTGTAATTAAAACAGTAACAAACGAAACGTGTGCATTTTCAATGTGTCCGTTCATATGTGCAAGGACAGAAAGGGAATGAAAAGACAAAGAAAGAAAGATTTAAAGTTTGAAAAACAATAAATATATATATATATTTATATATATTTTTTGGATATACACCATTAGTGTCGCCTTAGCTCAGGAATTAGGTTCAATTACAAAAGGAAAAAAAAATACCATTAGGATTATAAAGCAGTTCGTTAAAGAAAGACAGCCGATGTATTGCTTTACAGTCGGTCATTACTTCAAGGAAGATCTCGTCACATCCACGGACAGGCTTCTTCGTTCATAATCTTCAAATCATACCGAGTTAGCAGGAAGATTGTAAGACATTTCAGTTGAGGATTGATGCACAGAGTTGCTGAAGCTCAGGGTTCTTGCAGGACTCTCTGGCAGTGATAGAGGAGACAGTCAGGGAAAGCATTCAGAGGAGAACGCAGCCATACAGCCAGAGAGGATCCGTGTACACGACAGTGCATCAGACAGGGGGCGCCACTCAGCAGACGACAGGCCACGATGCCCTCTGAACCTGAACATACACACGCCAGTAAGTGCTGGAAAATACTATGAACTTATAAAATATGCAACGAAACGTAGCTAGAACGGACAACGCGAGACGCTCTTCAACGCAACCAAGTCGGAAAACCATCTTCAGCCAGGAGGCGCTTAGTCAGACAGTAACGAACTCGTCTTACCGATGACGTGCACCGTGTGGAGCCGGAGGCTTTCCTGAAGAGCATCAAGCGTGGTAATGAGAGGTCCTCTAGCACCGGTCAGCAGTTTCAGGTTCTGCTTCACATCATTAGAGAAGGACAGCCATAATTTACCGTACTCTTCTGTGCTCAGCATCAGTGGTCTATCAGGGAAACAACAAACAAACAAACACTTTATATGTACGTTTAAAGAACTCAAAATAGGTTTTTTTTACAACACAACCTGAGTTTTCGACCTATATCGTTAAATATAGAAAAAGAAACATCGTATATAACCACATCTCACACAGTGATCGTGCATACAAAACATCTTTCATTAAATGGTTTCGTGCTAATATGCTAAAATCACTGGGCCTTGTTGATCAATCTTTTAGTAAAGTTGTGTGCAAATATTTGCACAAGCCAAATAAAGTTTTCACCAAAAAAAAAGTTTCAGAAACCCTGATTTTCTTCGTACTCGTGCTGCCTACACAGCTCATTTGCATTCGGCGACGCCCACAAAACCCCATAAAAGGTCAAGTCTGAAAGCAGAAGTGGAAGATATTTTGACTCACTTCTATGCAAATAATGTTATACATACATACATACATATGTATAAATATAAATAATAGTATACATGTATAAATAATATTTAATAGTATATATATCATGACAATAATAGTAATAATAATTATTATAATTAAGCAAGCACTAAATCTTCCATCAGCTGAGGCACTGATTAAGATTTGCGTCCATGCGAGGACAGACCGCCTCGTCTTCCCGTTATACGGTGTCATTTCTTTTGTCCAAATTGTATTTCATTTGTATTGGCACCCTTTTTTATTTATTCTTTATTTCAGATTCTTTAATTAATCCCAATAATATAAAATGACTGGTTTTCAAATAATGTTCTTAATGGTACTCTTAGTCCGTGACCTAGTGAACCAGGGTAAGGATGCGGTTTTGATAGACACTCCAAAGCACTTCAATATGTAGAATAAATGATAAATAAGTAAATCTGTAAATGTAATTTAAAAAAAAAAAGCTATTTGAACTCGACAGCATATTCCACACATAAAATCTCTGTAATTCTATGAAATTCTATGATTTGAAATCGATCGAGTCGAGGTGTACGTGAGTTAGTCGTCTTCTGTGTAAATTTACACACACTCCGGAGCACGACTTGGATACGAATGAGTTTACGTGATTTTCAAGAATGCCACATTTCCTGCATAGACGCTCGGACGAACGGTTCACGAATAAATCCGTTCGTATCCCGCTTGATAAACGAGGCCCGTCGAGAGAAAGTTCAGATCATGTAAAGCACTGTTCTGGCGTGTGCAGGTCATGCCTTATGAAGTCAGCAGTGGAGAGATGGCCAGAGAACAGCAGAGTGTGTGAATGTCCAGACTGTGTTTGGTACAAAACCGCTCCTCTGAAGGTCACTTGAATGTGAGGTCTCTCCATCAGCAGAGTGTAACGGCACACCGATGAATCCCCGCCGTCCAAACGCTCCATCACGTTTCCTCTTAGACTCGCCATCTTTAGGGAGTCAAACGTGTAAGAGGTAATATGTTCATTTGGGTATTTGGTCAATTTGTCATAAAATGCAGGCAATCATTTATTATGGTAGAAAGATTCTGCTCTTTTTCTGAATGATCGGATAAAATTCGTTAAAAGTTACCGATGAAATAACTAGCATTGTACTGGCATTCCATTTAATTATATATCACAAGAAAACTAACTGCTGGACTGCATCTGAGTGTGTAAATAATATTCAAAACACATGGTCTGATTTAATGCAGCTAAACAAACACATAATATCTTCATATGATTCGATTCGAGTCTTTTAAACAATAAACTCCCTCACAGCTCACGATCATCGCTCCATACCTCCAGCTCCTCACAGCTCAGTTCAACGGCGACATCGCGGAGCGGCGTCTCTGTGGTGTTGCAGACGAACAGCACAAGCAGCAGAGCATCATCTCTGTAGACGCGGCAGCAAGAGACGGACAGGTGGGGGTCAGAGGTCAAGCTGATAACGTCAGAGCGAGGCAGGTCTTCCAGTTCAGACGGTAAGTGGAGAACAGTGGTATCAGGACAACCGTTTTGAGGCGATACTGAAGCTTGGTCTGCTGGAGTGTCAGGTCTGATCAGCAGCCTATCAGTAGTGTCTGCTTCATTTTCACCCAAACCATTGGTCGCCTGGCTGGGCCGCGTCGTATCACAGCTGCCGTTAACGGTAGCGGACATCAGGGTAGACGTGTGGTTTGAGTCCTGCGCGTGTGTAATCGGCTCCTCTTCCAGCAAGCCGTCGTGTAAGGCGTCTGTTCTGCGCCGGGAAGACTGAGAGGAGTCCGTGGATGCCTCTCTGGTGCTCGATGATGATGATGATGATACTGCTGACTCGTGGTGGCGGTGTTTACGTCTGAATCGAGGAGCTGGAGCCTCAGTTTTCTCCAACTGACCCGGAGAGAACATCAATAAGTATATAAATAGAACACAACGGCACGTGCCGGTATTGGAAAATAATTGTGTTGTACTACCCAAGAGTATTTTTTTCTTATATTAGCTCATCCTGAAATGTTTTATTCCTAGAATAACAGAGCGATTTACCAACAATTACTTACATAATTTCAGTAACATTTATATAGTGCTTTTCTAGACACTCAAAGTGCTTTACATAGTGGGGGGATCTCCTCAACCACCACTAGTGTGTAGCGTCCACCTGGATGATACGACGGCAGCCATAGTGCGCCAGAACATCCACCACACACCAGCTATTAGTGGAGAGGAGAGAGCGGTGTAGTCAATTCAGAGCTGGAGATTATTAAGAGGCTATGACAGAGAAGTTATACCCCTACTCCTTCACACTGTGTCCTGGGATTTGTAATGATCACAGAGAGTCAGGACATCGTTTTAATGTCTCATCCAAAAGATGGTGCTGTTTTTACAGTATAGTGTCCCCGTCATTAGGCCCCACACAGACCACAGGGTGAGCGCCCCCTGCTGGCCTAACTAATACCACTTCCAGCAGCAACCTTAGTTTTCCATAGGAACGCTCCCATCCAGGTACTGGACAGGCTCAACCCTGCTTAGCTTCAGTGGGAAACCAGGCAAGAACTGTAGGGAGATATGGCACTCCCTGGACGGCACGTATTATGTTTTTAATCGTTTGTTAAATTTAATGTTGTGGATTGTCAAAAAACAGCTAAAAGACCCACCTCTTCCCTGAACACTTAACCAACCCATTTATAAAAAATAAAAAAATAAAATAAACAATTACTCCAGCACTTACACCTCTACTCTGCACACTTTGCTTTTTCTGGAGCTCAATTAATGGATCTTGTACGGTACCACTACTTGTATTGCTGTCTGCTAGATATATCGCTTTACTTGTATTTCCTCATTAGTAAGTCGCTTTGGATAAAAGCGTCTGCTAAACGAATAAATGTAAATGTAAAATCTGGGAAACAAGTTTTTTCCAGCCAGAAACAGTTGTTTCCATACCAGCCTTAGTTTTAGGCCCTCGGAGAAAACTTACAAAACTCAATAAAAACAGCTGCACAGGTCATTACTACAGAAATGAAAACGTATCGGAACGAGCGCATTAATATAAACCTGCTATCTGCCTTGGAGCAAACACGACCGTCAGAGCAGCGCTTTTATACAACTTTAATCATCACCTTAACAGCACTATGGTATAAAAGGCATTAAACCCTCCATCTGATTCCAATAAATGTGCATTACACCATGGGTTCCCAAACTTTTCCACTGCAAGGCCCCCCAAATGGCATTAATATTTGACTGAGACCCCCCTTTGCAAGATGTCAACAAAACAGATTAAAAATACAGACTTCTGAATATTACCCCCCACTATTTTATTTATTTATTCATAATTACATCGTATATTACATTAAATTAGGAATTGAGTGTGTGTGTGTGTGTGTGTGGTTGTTTGAAAGTGAGAATTTATTTTTCACACCAAATTGTTGAGGCCCCCCCGGGCGCCCCCTGTCGGCCCCCACTTTAAAAAAACAGCGCATTACACCCTTTTTCTTTCTGGCGTTTTGAAGACGCTCTGACCCCGTCGTCTAACCATCACAATTTATCCAATTTATCACAATTTACTCAGATCTTTACACTTGCCCATTTTTCCTACTTCCAACACATCAACTTCAAGAACTGACCGTTCACTTGCTGTGTAATAAATATATCCCACCCCTTGACAGGTGCCACTGTAACGTGATAATCAGTGTTATTCACTTCACCCGTCAGTGGTTTTAATGTTATGGCTGATCAGTGTATGTGAACTTTTAAACACGAGACTCAGAGTGTTTAAAGAAACCGAGTTACACCACTATTCCTGTACTGTCTAGAGGAAAAGTGGAATCATCTGGACATTAACGAATTGCTGGGTCTATTTCGAGCTTCACCCTTATGTCCTTACTTGACTGACCTAGGCAGGAAGGTTGATCAAATTCAAAGCAGGTAGCTTGGCAGTGGAAACATCAACAAATACAGGATAGCTGTTAGTTTACCGAGCCATGCCGTACTGTGTGGTAGAAAAGTGTTTACATTTACAGAAAACCCACCAGAGATATAGAGTTTTGAGAGCCCAGTCCAACAAACAGAGACGACGCCAGCTGCTGCTTCTCCTGGTCCAAGTGTGGAGGCTCAGGCTGGGGCTGGGGAGCGTGTGTAGCCACTTCCTGGTTGCATGACTGAAGTACACTGTTCAGCTCGTCTACAACCGCCGAGGTTTCCGAAGACTCTTTCTGAGACAGATAACCCTCCTTCCCCCACACTCTCTTCACACCGTCCAAACCGAGCGTGCTCGCTCTGTAAACAAAACTTATTACTACAGAAACGATAAGTAACACATCACAAGAATCCCAAACATTTCCCTCACTCGTACAGGTATAACGTGACTTGATGATTTGAAACGCTTAATGACTGACAATAAGGAAAATATACTACAGAAATACACAACTAATCTCAAGCTAAAATGTTGTTGATCTGGGGTGGAGGTCTAAAAATGTCTGCAAGTTCATACTCACCCTGTCCTAAGGGACGGTTCAGTGCTGTTACCAGAGAGGCCGGAACTCACAGACAGGAGAGTTGGAGACTGTCTGTCTGTGAGCGTACAAGAGGACATGCCCACAGGCAGAGACAGTCCGTACGGCTCCAAACTTAGTGCTAGGGAGAAACACAGAAAAGAAACGGCGTCTTGTTTGGGTGTTCTCTTATTCCCCATCAAGAAATTATACACGCCATTCAAACACTTCATATACATACAGTGGTGTGAAAAAGTGTTTGCCCCCTTCCTCATTTCCTGTTCCTTTGCATGTTTGTCACACTTAAGTGTTTCGGAACATCAAACCAATTTAAACAATAGTCAAGGACAACACAAGTAAACACAAAATGCAATTTGTAAATGAAGGCGTTTATTATTAAAGGTGAAAAAAATCCAAACCATTATGGCCCTGTGTGAAAAAGTGATTGCCCCCTTAAACCTAATAACTGGTTGGGCCACCCTTAGCAGCAACAACTGCAACCAAGCGTTTTGCGATAACGTGCAATGAGGCTTTTACAGCGTCCTGGAGGAATTTTGGCCCACTCATCTTTGCAGAATTGTCCTAATTCAGTTACATTAGAGGGTTTTCGATCATGAACGGCCTTTTTAAGGTCATACCACAACATCTCAATAGGATTCAGGTCAGGACTTTGGCTAGGCCACTCCAAAGTCTTCATTTTGTTTTTTCTTCAGCCATTCGGTGGTGGACTTGCAGGTGTGTTTAAGATCATTGTCCTGCGGCAGAACCCAAGTTCGTTTCAGCTTGAGTACACCGAACAGATGGTCGGACATTCTCCTTCAGGATCTCTTGGTAGACAGCAGAATTCATAGTTCCTTTTATCACGGCAAGTCTTCCAGGTCCTGAAGCAGCAAAACAGCCCCAGACCATCACACTATCACCACCATATTTTACTGTTGGTATAATGTTCTTTTTATGAAATGCAGTGTTCCTTTCACGCCAGATATACTTGGACACACACCTTCCAAAGAGTTCTACTTTTGTCTCATCGGTCCACAGAATGTTGTCCCAAAAGTCTTGGGGATCATCAAGATGTGTTGTGGAGAAATTGAGACGAGCTTTGATGTTCTTTTTGCTCAGCAGTGGTTTTCTCCTTTGAACTTTTGCCATGCAGGCCATTTTTGCCCAGTCTTTTCCTGATGGTGGAGGCATGAACGCGGACCTTAACTGAGGCAAGTGAGGCCTGCAGTTCTTTGGACGTTGTTGTGGGGTCTTTGTGACCTCTTGGATGAGTCGTCGCGCGCTCTTGGGGTAATTTTGGGGGGCCGGGCCACTCCTGGGAAGGTTCGCCACTGTTCCATGTCTTCGCCATTTGTGGATAATGGCTCTCACTGTGGTTCGCTGGATTCCCAAAGCTTTGGAAATGGCTTTATAACCCTTTCCAGACTGATAGATCTCAATTACTTTCTTTCTCAATTGTTCCTGAATTTCTTTGGGTCTGGCGCATGATGTGTAGCTTTTAAGGATCTTCTGGTGGACCTTACTGTGTCAAGCAGCTCCTATTTAAGTGATGCCTTGATTGTGAACAGGTGTGGCAATAATCAGGCCTGGGTGTGGCTAGAGAAATTGAACTCAGGTGTGGACAACCACAGTTATAGGTATGTTTTAACAAGGGGGCAATCACTTTTCACACAGGGCCATGATGGTTTGGATTTTTTTCACCTTTAATAATAAACACCTTCATTTACAAATTGCATTTTGTGTTTACTTGTGTTGTCCTTGACTATTGTTTAAATTGGTTTGATGTTCCGAAACACTTAAGTGTGACAAACATGCAAAGGAACAGGAAATGAGGAAGGGGGCAAACACTTTTTCACACCACTGTACACACTACCGGTCAAAAGTTGAGACACACTCATTCTTTATTCATTTTCATTTTTTTCCACGTCTTAGAAGAATAATAATAAAGTCATCAAAACTCTGGAGTAACACAAAGGGAACTATGGGAATTATGTTGTGATAAAAAATCCTAAATTAATCTAAATAATTTAGTATTTTAGCATCTTCAAAGTAGACGCCCTTTTTGTCTAGAATTTCCTGAATTGTATTCTTGGCGTTTTCTCGAGCGATTTCTTGAGGAATTTCCCCCCCCGAGTTGATTTTTAAACAGTATTAAAGGAGTTCACACCGACGCCGGACTCTTATCGGCTGCTTTCCGGAATATTTCTCTCCGAGTCGTCCGTTCAAAATAATGTTTTTTGTAAATAAAATGTTAGTTTTCTAATGAAAGAAACGAATACGTCGGCACGATTATATTTTTGTCTACGACAACGATTTCACACGTTTAATCACACGCCTTCAGATCAAAAGCTTTTTAACATCATGAGAAACATTTCAGTCGGGCGTCCACAAACTTTTGACCGGCCATGTATTTCTGTTATTTTTTTTTTTATTTTGTCTACGGCCTTCTATATAATTCTACACAGCAACCTTAAATTTGTTCACACTTTTCCTGTAGTGCTATACAGCATACTTAATCATGCAAGATGGTAATCATGAAACATGGGCTTGAGAGCATGGCAGTACCTCTCTGCTGACACAGCTCTTCCTGTCTCTGATGAGGGGGTTTATAAGGAGCAGCTCCTGCAGCTAGAGCTTCAGATACGAACCCATCTAGAAACGAGAGAGAGGAGTCCACCTGTGTCTCACACACACACACATGGCAAAAAAAAAGAAAAAAAAAAAAAGGGTTCGCTTTTGATAAAATGAAAAAAAAAAAAAAAAAAAAAAAAAAAAAAAAAAAAAAAAAAAAAAAAAAAAAAAAAAAAAAAAAAAAAAAAAAAAAAAAAAAAAAAAAAAAAAAAAAAAAAAAAAAAAAAAAAAAAAAAAAAAAAAAAAAAAAAAAAAAAAAAAAAAAAAAAAAAAAAAAAAAAAAAAAAAAAAAAAAAAAAAAAAAAAAAAATTCGATTCAATTCTGAAGTGAAAGCTGGAAATGGAATTTTAAGAGATGATCCTCACCTGCGTGCTGGCCCTGGATTGGTGCAGTACCCGAGCGTGGAGCTGCGAGTCCCGGCTGAGACACAGAAGCTCATGAGCCTGCTGGCGCAGCACCGTGTCCAGGGACGAGGCCGAGCTCTCTGCCAGCTCCAGTACCAGCTCTGCAGATCCAGAGCTCTGACACAGCTTAGTGAGTGCACACAGCACCCAGCTCCTGGTCTCTGAGCTCACTCCTCTCTGCTCCAACAGCTTCTTCAGGAGCGCCACGACCTCACACTGGTCCAGGCCTTCTCTCATGCAGGAGTACTCTCCAAGCACCTGACAACAGAACACGGAAAAATGCAGTTACTCGAGGAAAAAAAAGAAAAAAAAAACCCTCTGAAAAGGAATTTCAAAATATATGAGTTTTCATAGGAGGCCAAAGTTTTTGCTAAATATAGGATTGTATGTAGGATTTGAAAATAAACAATGTTCCTCACAGGTTTCTTGCATGGCTAATAAGAAAGAGAGAGAGAGAGAGAGAGAGAGAGAGAGAGAGAGAAAATAAGCTGAGTGTGGTAGGTAATATACCTCATGATAGTTGAGATCATAAAGGCGAGAGACAGACAGACACAGGATTTTGTTATTTCTAATATATGTCATACGAATTGTATGTGGACTTTGGACTGTGTGTGTGTCTGTGTGTGTGTGTGTGTCTGTCCCTGTCCCTGTCTGTGTGTGTGTGTGTGTGTGTTTGGTCTCTGTGTGTCTGTCTCAGTGGGTCTGTCTGTGTCTGTCTGTGCGTGTGTGTGTGTGTGTGTGTGTGTGTCTGTGTGTGTGTCTGTCTCAGTGGGTCTGTCTGTGTCTGTCTGTGTGTGTGTGTGTCTGTCCCTGCCTGTGTGTGTGTCGGTCTCTGCGTGTCTATCTCCGTGTGTCTGTCTGTGTGCGAGTGTGTGTGTGTGTCGGTCTCTGCGTGTCTGTCTGTCTGTGTGTGTGTCCTCTGTCTCCGTGTACATATGTGCGTGTGTCCGTATGTATGCGTGCGTGTGTGTACCCACCCAGCTGATGACTTGTAGGAAACACTGGGGCAGGTGAGAACAGTCGCCCTTCAGCACTGCCATATACGAGTCCACCGCATACAGCCTGAGCTGCCGGTCCTCCTCCTCCACGTCTGAACCTGAAACACACACCTACCAAAGTCAAACCAGACGGCTCTTCACACCGTCCTGTTCCCAACTCCGAAGAAACGAGCTTCTGAATGTGTACTGGATGCAGTTTTACCCTCTTCCAGCAGCCTGAGGAAGTTGTTGGGGATATCCGGCTGCATCAGGTCACCACCGAGAGAGAACACTGCGGTCATAGTCTGAATGAACCACTCGTTATCTGGAGCATACGTACAGCACTCTTATAGGAACATACCCAGAAAAACCATCCGTAACCTACATCACCTTGTATAAACATTCACAGCGTCCTCCAAAAGTAATGGCAACCTTCTTACAAATCAGCAAAGATTATTGTAAGAATATCAAATAAATACCTTTTTCTGCTCGAGCAATTGGAGAATTAAAAGAACCATGTAATGATATTTTAAATAAAAATAAAAACAATTCTCATTCTTGAAAAAATTATTTTTCCATGTACTCTCAGTCTCTAGGAACTCTAATGGTTCCAATGGAGTATAAATATGAAACAGCACACCTGTAAAATCCCTTCATCATCTATTACTAAGGGACACAAACACACACACGAAAATTTTCTACACAAAAGAGGCAGATGGACGCTGACCCTCTACGAGCATCTCCAACCACTGACGTTACAGTGTTATTCTCTCCAAGGCAAGTGTCATAAAATATTCATCGTAAGAGTGCCAATACTTTTGAAAAATCAGTGTTTCGAAAACATACAAACACACCTAAACATCATCCCTTCTTGCGACAATAAAAGGATATTTTTCAGCCGACTCGGCCACTTTTCCCACAAGATCGACGATGGTGTAGTTATCGTTACAAAGCCGGAGGAATCCCAACATTTTCTCCACGATCACGGTGACGTTCTGAGCGTTCGTGATCCTGAAGAGCAGCTCTAAAGTCTGAGGGAAAGAAAAGGGGAGGAGTAGAGAGGGCGGGAATGAGATACGCAACGCTAAATGACATTCTAAAGAAGGTAGTCTCAAAATATAACCCAAGTCTGAGAATTTATTGTAATTAATTAACTAACTAACTAATTAATTAATTAATTAATTAATAAATAAATAAAGGCACGATTTTTAACCAATGGTCATTGGTTTGAGTTAGCACGTAAAATGGTAAAAGCTCTTTTATCCAAAGCGCTTTACACTGGTTCTCATCCACACACACACACACACCAATGGTAGCAGAGCTGCCATGCAAGGCGGTAGCAACTTTGGGTTCAGTGTCTTGTGGCCGGGAATCGAAACTCCAACCCGCTCTACCACCTGATCCACGGTCGCCCCGTGTTGTGGATATGATCAAAGGCTGAAAATATAGTCTGCTATTCTTCATAAATGACTAATAATAGCTTCCCAGACATAAGATTTGTTGAGTTTCTTCTCTAATACCTGGGTACTCCTGCCCATGCATTAAGATCAGTTCGAATCCGGTCAGTTAAGTAGACCATGAGTGTCTTGAGAGAGATTTCCAGGATTTCTTCAAATGGGAGAGGACGTTTCAGATGTCGACCCGAGTTTTAAGCCCTTATTAGAAGTACTTAAACTACAGGGGATATTTAATACTTGACAAATCTCTGCCGCAGAAAACAACTCATGTAACCAATCTAACCTCACAGTTCTATTAATTACTTAGATGAACAGGCTCCTGAGTGGCGCAACAGAAAAGCATTCAAGCTTATCTGTGTGTGTGTGTGTGTGTGTGTGTGTGTGTCTGTGTGTGTGTGTGTTTTCTCTAAAAGAAGAAGAGTTCATACAGGTGTCAGTTTGCAAGAATAAAATGAGAGCTGCATTTTGAGTCCCTCACCTCTCTCTTGATGATGAAGTCTGAGTGACCCAAACATTCGATAATAGTCATCTGGTGCTGCAGAGCGAGGTTGGCATCATATTGAACCACGTATGTTAAAGCTTTCAACCCTGTAGTATTCAAATAGAGAGAGAGAGAGAGAGAGAGAGAGAGCGAGAGAGCGAAGAGAGAGAGAGAGAGAGAGAGAGAGAGAGTGAGAGTGCAAGAGAGAGACGGCGAGAGAGAGAGAGAGAGGGTGAGAGAGCAAGCGAGCGAGAGAGATAGAGAGCGAGAAGACAAACAGAAAATTTACACAGTACGTGTGTGGTCTGAACATTTGTTCTAAAAGCTCTCGAGAGACTGAGAGTCAGCCAAGGGGGGTCGGGGGTCGGGATATGTACTTTACCCAAGTACTTCAGGTTGATCTTCGGAGACAGCACAAAGTTTCCGATGCATCTAGCTGCTTTTTCCAGCAGCTCGGCTTTAGGGTATACGGTATAGATCGCCTTAACACACTCGTACAGAATGGCTGGGGAGGGGAACATTTTTATATTATATATATGTTATATATAAGGCCAGTCAAAGCAAGGCATGTCACTTAAAATTTACAACACAATATCCAGTCTGAGGAAAACTTACCATAAGTAATGTTGTGGTTCGTTTCCGCTCGGCGCAGAGACTCATCCAAGACCTCGTACATCAGCTCGCTCGTGCTAGGAGCGTGAAAAAGCATCATTTAGCACCGAGCTTGATTTGTAAACGAACATCTCGTTATAAAAAGCAGTGTGTAACGGATAAAACACAACAGAATATGCCGTTAGAGGAAATCGTACCACAGCGCGGTCGAATTCTCTGATTGGTCCGATTGTGTGTAGTATTTCTGAACAGCACTAATACGCTAATATCGAATACGCTAATGTTTCTGACGTGACGTTATGCTCCACATAATCCAAGACTGACAGTATACAGATTTTTAAAAGGTGTTTTGATGTATAACAAAGAAAATTGTGCACTCGTTGAAGCTTTTGTTAGGAGACATTTATTTAACATTTATGAAAGGAGTCGCGAGCGTCGCCACGATAGAGAGAGAGAGAGAGAGAGAGAGAGAGAGAGAGAGACTCAGATATCCATTCTGTACAACTGTGGTGAGCAGAAAAGCATCTCAGAATGCACAACATGTCGACCCTTGAGGCGGATGATGGGCTACAACAACAGAAGACCACGTCGGTTTCTACTTCTGCGATGAGTGCATGATGTCACAAAGAGAAAGTCGTCTCAAACTGGTTTCATTAACGATGAGATTGGTGTTCTTCGGGAGCCTTCCCAGTCACCGGATCTAAATCTAGTAGATTACCTTTGGGATGTGGTAGATTGTGGTGATTCACAGCACGAAAAAAAAAACATCTGCAGGAATTGCGTGAACATGGACCAGAATCGCAAAGGAATGTCTCCAACATCTTGTGGAGTCCATGCCATGAAAAATTGAGGTTGTTTTGAGAGTAAATGGAGGCCAGACCCAGTATTAGTATAGTGTTCCTAATAAAGTGCTCAGCGAATGTAGAAGCTTTTGCCTGTTGTTATTATAGAAATGATAACATGTTGTGAGACTGCATGAGCGCATTAATATAAACCTGTGACTCGCTTTCAGCTGGAACGACTGTCAGGGCCAACACTTTCTGGCCAATCAGAATTGCGATTTCAACAGCGCTGTGGTATAAAAGTGGTGTAAAATGTATTTGTATATAATTAAGATCAGTGTTGCGTTTAGACGGGGTCTGTTCCAGCTCCAGGGTGTACCTCTGGTCCTCTTTCCCCAGCAGAGACACGATGCGGAGCAGCTGGATCTGCAGCCACGGAGCGGGGACACTGTGGTAATTAAAGTCCATTGGCAGCTTCCCTCCAATCACCTGCCTCAAGATGGTTACAAAGCTGCTCGTCAGCTCCTTGTAATTGTCAGGGTTCTCCTGAAAACAAGTCAGACGTAATCGGTCACGGTTACTGCGCCAAATCGGACACGGCAGACAGGGAGGGGTAAAAAGCTGCCTAATATACAGGCTAGAAAAGTGACTCATATATTATATTCTCAGTGAAGAGTTCTATCACATGCAGCTAAATGTTTCTATGCGTATGAGGAGAGGAAGGAAATCCTGTGAAGAAGTGAAGACCTTAATCATCCGTAGGTAGATGTGTAACGAGGACATCATCACTCCAGGATCTTTGTCACACAAGGCTTTCCGAAACTTGCTGTGAATATGCTGCACTTGGTTCGGAGCGATCAGGTAGAACTTGTACAAAGCAAGTACGGCTTTCCGTCTAATGATTTCCCTATAAACACATGCCGGACATGAGCAAGGACATACACTTGAAACTCATTAGTTCGATCGGATTTGATTGCTTACTTTTGATGAGACAGCTTCTCTTCTACCAGGGGCAGAATGGACGGGATCATGTCTTTGGGAAATATCTGACTTACAACAGTCAGAGCCATGCAGACCTCAATGAGGTTGGTGCTTTGAAGATCCTGTAAATAATAAAGTTATGCTTTAAAGTTTATTTATGTATTGATACAGATGACCAGCTTCCGCACTGGGGATTGGTCATACAATAAACTGCGTCACAATCATATCATAATCATATTGTCATATCACAGGAATCTTCAGTATTTTTTTATTATAAATCAATTATAAAAATCTGATTAGATGTTAACATTCTGCAAATTGTTAAAGGTTGTACAGAATACAGGTCGACTGATTGATCCGTTTTGCGGATTGAACTATGGGTTATCACCGATAGTTTTTCCAGGTTGCGTCCGTTGCGGAGTGGCTGAGAAGGGTCTGCAGTCGTTATACAGTAAGAGAGCGGCCTCTAGAGGCGAAATAAAAACACTGACAATTTTTGTTGTGATATTTGATTGTTATTTTGGTTCAGTTTGAATGTATATCTTTTATTTTTATATGTATTATTAGTTTATTAATCATATTTATTTCATTAAAAAAAGTACAGTACATTCTCATGGCACAGTCAGAACTGTTCATTTTTGAGTGTTATATTTTCATCCAGTATCAATTTTAAACACTGCCCAACTTAGTTATCGGTAAAATCCACTATCGGGCGACTTCTAGTACAGAACATTTTACAGATCTCTTTATCTGTGTTGAATTATGTTGTTCTGTCATAGACATTAAATAAACGTGTTATTGAACTTTTTTGCATTTGAGAATGCAACGCTACTGTTTTGCTGGCAATTTGCAAAACTAACTAACTGTGTTACATAGAAATCCCTTATATAAATCATATTATATGTTTTCAAACAATATTCTGAAAGCAGCCGATAAAAGTCCGGCGTCGGTGTGAACTTCTTTAATATTGTACATCTCACGGAAAATTCCTCGACAAATCGGTCGAGAAACGCCAAGAATACATTTCTGGAAATTCTAGGGGAAAAGGGCGTCCACTCAGAAGATGCTAAATTATTAAATTATGTTGATTTATTTTGGATTTTTTTTTTTATCATAACATAATTTCCATAATTCCATTTGTGTTACCCTAGAGTCTTGATGACTTTATTATTATTCTTCTAAGACGTGGAAAAAAAAATTAATAAAGAATGAGTGTGTCTAAACTTGACCAGTAGAGTGTACGAGAATATATATATATATATATATATATTATTACTAGTATTATTATATACATATGTTCATGTATATGATTCATGTAATGAATCCAATACACACACCCACCTTTAAAACAGTATTGACCAGCAGTAACAGCAGTTCGTGACTCTCGTTAAGAAACAGTGACACTGCCAGGTAACCTGCGATCACATGAACACAAGCACACCGAGCGGAAAATCAGCTCCAGATGATCATCAAGCATCATGACTGATATTAATTTTGCGTAACATACCGACTCTCTTCTCCAGCACCGTGCCTTGCTGAGCCAGTTTGATGGCATGGATGTAAGCGAAAGAGGCTTCATATCCGAGCATCTCACAATACATGGCTCTCACCATCAGCTCCCTCATTTGTCTCTGAACAGGAATCAATAACAGTTAATCAATAAACAGATTGTGAAATGTATGGTGCAAGGAGTCTACAACAGCAGACAGATGGGCAGACAGACAGGCAGGCAGACAGACAGACAGGCAGGCAGACAAGCGGGCATATAGACGGCAGATAGACAGATGGGCAGACAGACAAGCAGGCAGACAGACAGACAGAAGAGACAGGCAGACAGGCGGGCAGACAGGCAGGCAGATAGACAAACAAACAGGCAGACAGACAGAGACTGGCAGACAGACAGACAGGCAGGCAGATAGAGACAGGCAGACAGACAGGCAGACAGACAGGCAGACAGACAGAAAGGCAGACAGACAGAAGAGACAGGCAGACAGACAGAAGAGACAGCCAGACAGACGGGCAGACAGGCAGGCAGATAGACAGACAAACAGGCAGACAGACAGAGACAGGCAGACAGACAGGCAGGCGGGCAGATAGAGACAGGCGGGCAGACAGACAGGCAGGCAGATGGGCGGGCAGAGAGGCAGACCGACAGGCAGGGCATCGATGCTATAAAGCACCAAAGTTCACCATTGTAGTAGAAGGAGATGATATCTGATCTTTAATAGCAGCCAGTTCTTTAGTGATGAGCTTCTCTTCTTCCTGAAAACAAGAATGATGAGTTAGCACTTCACTGCTCCAGGCTGATGACAGAAAAGTAATCGATCAGTCAATCAACAATAAATAAGGCACTGTGTCAGTGTCCGTGTCAGAGAAAGAGACGTGATGGTAAACACGCACATTTTTGGACGTCAGCTCAGTGATGTTTCTGACCAGGTGTCCTAATCTGGAAGTGGGTGAAAGTTTGGAGGCTCCAGGCTGAGAATCCAGCGACAGCAGACCCGGGAGAGCACTGAGGGTCTTCTCAACAACATCACTCATCGCAGCTCGGAAAAGCACCAATTACAAAGCAGCCCTCTTTTTCCGGGCCCTGCCTTCCTTCGGACACGAACTACACAAACGTCCCCCCCAAATAAACAGCTTTAAAATGGACATAAAGGAGCTGGACACTGTAAAAGGAGAAATGTTTACAGCACTGAAACTAGCCGCTGGTTCAATCCCAAACACCTTCCTGTCCCCTGTAATGGTGCACTATGTAGGGTATGGAGCTATGATTTGTATCCCCTTTAACTAGTGCACTAGAGAGGTATTTGGGATTCAGCCCGGGTTTGACAGCAGAACGCAGTGTCATATCCGATCTTTTCTTCTTCTCTTGTTCTGTGGTGAATTCAATCAAAATGGTTACTAGCGCCATCTACTGCATCAACACTTGTGCGTCCATTAAAAAAAAAAAAACTTAACAAATGTCCGCGTCTAAAATCTGTCATAAAAATATTATACATTAATCTTTTTTTCCACTTTGACTCACGTAGATTATTATTTTTTTCATAATTACCAAACATTCATTCATTTTCAGAATTGTAACCCTTTGACTGCAGGTTTGTTTACAATTTTAATGCCACAAATGTTTTTTTTAATGAAAAATAAAGAAAAATAGTAAGTATTTTCCATATACTAAATGCTAATCATCCATCCATCCATCCATCCTCAACCACTTATTCCTTCTTCAGGGTCACGGGGAACCTGGAGCCTATCCCAGGAAGCATCGGGCACAAGGCAGGGTACACCCTGGACAGGGTGCCAGTCCATCGCAGGGCACAATCACATACACACACTCACACACACGTTCATACACTACGGACAATTTACCAGCCTACCAATCAACCTACCATGCATGTCCTACCATGCATGTGACTGGGGGAGGAAACCGGAGTACCTGGAGGAAACCCCCGCAGCACGTGGAGAACATGCAAACTCCACACACACATGGCCTGGCGGGAATCGAACCCTGGACCCTGGAGTGAGGGGGTTCGTGCTAACCACTAAACCACCGTCTGTAAATGATAATCAGCTTATTATTATATGGATATGTTAATGATTAACAACAACATTAATGCTGATGTGTTCATGTTTTCTATGCAGTTTCAGATTAAAAATAAATAAATAAACAAACAAACAAACTACCAGTCAGGTCCATAAAGGACAAAAATGTCCATGTCAAAAAACTGTTATAGCATTATTACATATTAATATTTTTCCTCACTTTCACTAACTTTGATTTTTCACACAGGGATTAAATATTTTTTTAATTTTTTGAATGAAAGCAGTTTGAATGGGTTTCAATTTGGACATTTTTGTCCTTAAGGTCTTGAGTGTAACTATTTTGCGTACCTAATTTACACTAGATTTATGAAAGCAAATGAGGGTGAAATATTAAAATTCCAATATAAATACACACCTTTTGCTAAATTGATGGTGTTTGCAAAAGAAAAGAAAAACACACAAATGTCCATAAGGATGCATAAGGGTTAAAACATTGGTCAGAACACGAAGCTCGTTATTTACCATCCCGACTTATTGAAATAAGCACAGTAAATAATGATAGTAAAACTTAGCAGCATTCATTTTCTAGCCCAATGAGTGAAAGTCAAACTGCTTGATAGAAATACCATGGCTTAAATTATGTGACATCACCCATCCATCCATCCATCCATCCATCCATCTTCTTCCGCTTTATCCTTTTCAGGGTCACGGGAAACCTGGAGCCTATCCCAGGAAGCATCGGGCACAAGGCGGGGTACACCCTGGACAGGGTGCCAGTCCATCCATCGCAGGGCACAATCACATACACATTCACACACCCATTCATACACTACGGACACTTGAGACACGCCAATCAGCTTACCATGCATGTCTTTGGACTGGGGGAGGAAACCGGAGTACCCGGAGGAAACCCACACAGGACTGGGAAAACATGCGAACTCCACACACACAGGGAATCAAACCCCCGACCCTGGAGGTGTGAGGCGAACGTGCTAACAAGTTTTGACAAAAGGGTAATCCATACATTTTCACAATGTGGTAATATAGACATTTCCCTTCACGTGTAGATAGTCAAAACCTTGAGAATGTAATAAATGTTTTTTTTTGGGGGGTTTGGCAAGAAAGCTTAGACAAGTTAGACAAGATGTTCAAAAACTGCTCCAATATACAGCATGTGAATTCCCCCTACCTGATATTCCAAATAACACATGGAAGACCAACAACACACACGACATACTTCTCGATATGTAAAACCCATTTATTTATCTTTAATGATGACACTATTGTGGACAAATATGATATATACATTTCGCTACAGTAGTAACCGTTCCTATAGTGCAAGTATTACTTCAGATCAATATATGTCAAAGAGCACATGATAACTGAGTAGGGATTGTTTGCATATTATATGAACAATCTGCACAGAAACCTCTGCTCTTCCAGCAGGCTGCGTTGCTATTTTAGACTAGAATCTAAAATTGTAAATGAACACACACGAGGCGCCTCCTACAACGAGCTAAACGGCGGTAAGTGCAGTTCAGCTCACCGTCTGTGTTTCCAAGACATTATCACAAGACAGAGATACATTTACAATTTAGATATGTTTAATGCTGTATTTCATTAAATTAATTCATTTTTTTTTGGTCTAGACATAAACGTAACAAAAACAGCCAATTACAGGAGTTTGTAAGAAGAGGGCTGGTTATTAGTAGAGTCGATGGATATGAAGTGTCCTATGCAAGAAGAGCGTAGTCGTAGCCGAAATCTAATACGTCCATGTATTACCTGGCCATTTTATATATGATTTGAGTCCTTAGTATGTTCATGTTCGTTAAAATAAAATAAAAAAACCCCCAAAAAAACAGGCAACTGCCACTTGAAATTATAAGTATTCGAAAACTTCCTCACAATTGCTTGCTGCTATTTATATATGAACTTATTCCAACAAGCCTGTTTATTCACTCATAGTTGGACCCGGTGACATACGAAGCCAGAGAAGGAGTGTGAAGTAGAATGATACCCCATTATTTATAATCTTCTTTATAAACTGCATGCACTTCATGTATAAGCGAGAACTATTTACTGTTTAAGTATAAACCACTCATGGTGTACGATCTCAGACAGAGCTAGTGATTGCGGACAAGTTTTGGTCCTGTATATGTTTCAAATAAACAATAAAAAAAAGTCGAATTAACATTGTGCTCTTGTCTGTATAGACTACAGTCTCTCTTCAACCCTGTTCTACTCTACTGTGCATTTCTTATGAATCCAACACGTTAAGTTAATAGTTGTTCTAGTGAATGTCGCCGCTGACGTCAATGCCGGAGAGAACCTAGCAGGCAATGCAAGCTGCTGTTCAAGCCCAGACCTGCAAGGGCAAAGGAAGAGTGTGAAAAGTGCTTGAAAGTTTGGCAAATAGATTACAAATAGAATTGAATTTTTATAAAGAAAGGTTACTCGTTTGTTGCAGCAATAACAGCTACAACGTTTAGGTCTAAGTCTAAGTATTCTTTTAACCTTACTCAAGAGTCTGAATTTCAGTCCAATTCGAGCACAATGACAATCTTTAAAATACATTTTAAACACGTAAATGACTCCATTACGTTCCGTATGGCTAGAAAAAAATAAAATAAAAGTATTTTCCTTTCTTTCACGAGTTTTGGTTAAATATGAAATAACACATATTGGTATTCATTTTGAAACTAATCTGAAAATGTACTTCGCTCTCTTACCCGTAAAGTGTGGTCCCAAGACCCTGAGCAGAACGCCGTCCCGTCTGGAGAGACGCGAAGGGTACTGACTCTGTTCTCGTGCCCGAACAAAATGGATACGCGGGTCCCCTTTAGGACATCCCACACGTTGATGGTGTAGTCGTTGTAGCCGCCGAATAGCAGTCTGCCTGCAAGACACAATGTAGAGTACATCAACGCTAGATTGTAGGTTGTGTAAATGCGAGGATGAGTCAAATGACAACACCTGCACCGAACGTAATGATGATATGTAGAAAAATCATACGCTTCTGTGAGACCTGTGTGGAATAATCAGTGAAAAACTTTTCATTTGACTCAATCGTGTGTTAACTCCGTGATGTCACGGATGTAAAATTAGATTATATTTCCATGTTATACTCTTTCTCTAGAAACGGTTGTGTACTCTTCCAAGGGTAAGGGTGT